>JAIUJO010000131.1:875000-1435000 GCA_023846275.1 Vanilla planifolia | reverse complement strand
CTTCTTGTTCTATTTGTCTTTCTTCTTCTTCTTCTTCTTCTTCTTCTTCTTCTTCGTCTTCTTCTTCTTCTAATTCTTGTTCCTATTCTTTTTCATCTTTTTCTTCTTTAGCATCTAATTCTTCTTCATTTTCTTCATCATCCTTTTCTTCTTCTTCTTCTTCTTTTTCTTCTACTTCTTTCACCCCTAAAACATCATCTGCTCCATCAACCTCTTCTTCCTCTACATCTTCATCTTCTTCTTCTTCTTCCTTTTCTTCTTCTTATTCCGCTTCTTCTTCCTAAATTTCTTCTTCTTCTTTCTCTTCCTCTCCTTCTTCATATCCTTCTCCTTCATCATCATCATCATCTTCTTCTTCTTCATCATCTTCTTCTCCTTCTTCTTCTTCTCCATCTTCTTCTTCTTGCTCTTCTTCTTCTTCTTCTTCTTCTTCTTGTTCTTCTACTACTTCTTCTTCTTCTACTACTTCTTCATCATCATCATCATCTTCTTCTTCTTCTACTTCCTCTTATTCTTCTTGATCACCATCTCCTTCTTCTTCTTCTTTTTCTTTTTTATCATCATCATCATCTTCTTCTTCTATATCAAATTCTTCCTCTTCTTCTTCTTCTTCTTCTTCTTCTTCCTCTTCTTCTTCTACTTCTTCTTCTTCTTCTTCTTCTTCATCTTCTTTTTCTTCATTGTCTTTTATTTGTTCTTCTTCTTCTTCTTCTTCTTTTACCTCATCATCTTCTTCTTCGTCTTCATCATTTTCTTCTTCTTCTCCTTCTTCCTATAATTCTTCTTATTAGTCATCCTCATCATCATCATCATCTTCTTATTCTTCTCCTTCTGCTTCTTCGTCTTCTTGTTATTCTTCTTCATCCTCTTCTTGTTAATTTTCTTCTTCTTCTTCTAATACTTCTTCTTCTTCTTCTTCTTCTTTTTATCGCCTTTTTCGTTTTCTTGCCCATCTTCATCTTCTTTTTCTTCTTCTTCCCCTTCTTTCTTTTTCTTCATCTGCTTCTTTTTCTTCTTCTTCTTCTTCATCATCTTCTTCTCCTTCTACTTCCTCCTCCACTTCTTCTTCCTCTTTGTCATCTACTTCTTCATCATCATCATCTTCTTCTTTTACTTCTAATTCTTCTTCTTCTTCTTCTTCTTCTTCTACTTCTTCTTTTTCTTCTTATTCTTCTTCTTCATCTTCGTTTTTACTTCTTCTTCCTCTTCATCTTTTTTCTTGATCTTCTTCTTCTCCTTCTTCTTCTTCTTTTTCTTCTTTAGCTTCATCATGATCTTCTTCTTCTTCTTCAACTTCATCTTTTTCATCATCTTAATCTTCTTCCTCTTCTTCTTCTTCTTTTTCTTGTTCACCTTTTTCTTCTTGATCTTCTTCTTCTTCTCGTACTTCTTCTTCTTCTTCTACTTCTTCGTCCTCTTCTTCTTCTTCTTCATCATCTTCTATTTCTTCCACTTCTTCTTCTTCTTTTCTGATTCTTCTTCAACTTCTTCTTCTATTTCTTTTGCTTCTTCTTCTTCTTCTTTTCTTTTTCTTCTTCTTCTTCTACTACTTCTTCTTCTACTTCTTCTTCTCCTTCGTCTTCTTCTTCCTCCTCCACTTCTTCTTCTTAATAATCATCCTCTTCTACTTCTTTAATTTCTTCTCCTTCTTCTACTTCTTTGTCTTTTTCTTCTTCTTCTTCTTCTTCTTCTTCTTCTTCCTTATTCTTCTTCTTTCTTCTTCTTCTTCTTCATCATCATCTTTTTCGTCTTCTACTTCTACTTCTTCTTCCTCTTCTTCTTCTTCTTCTTCTTCTTATACGTTTTGCTATTAGTCATCCTCGTCTTCTTCTTCTTTATCTTTGCCTTCTTTCGCACGTTCTTCTTCTTCTTCTTCTTCTTTTTCTTCTTTTTCTCCTTCTTCTTTTTGAACGTCTTCTTGTTCTCCTTCTTGTTCTTGTTCTTGTTCTTCTTCTTCTTCAACTATTATTACTACTACTACTTCTATGTTTTTCTTCTTCTTTTTCTTCAACTTCTTCTTCTTCCTCTTCTTTGTTTATCTTCTTCTTCTTCTTCATCTTCATCATCTTCTTCTTCTTCTTCATCTTCTTCTTCTTCTTCTTCTTCTTTTTCTTCTTCTTCTTCTTCTTATACTTCATCATCATCTTCTTCTTCTTCTTTTTCTTCTTTTTCTTCTTCTCCTATACCCCTCCTCCTTCTTGTTCTTCTTCATCTCCTTCTTCTTCTTCTGCTTCTTTTTCTTCTTCTTCATCTTCTTCTTCTTTTACTACCCCTAATTCTTCTTATTAGTTGTCCTCATCTTCTTCTTCTTCCTATTATTCATCTAATTCTTTTTCATCATATTCTTCTTCATCTTATTCTTCTTCTTCCTCCTCTTCTCCTTCTTATTCTTCTCCTTCTTCTTCTTCCTCTCCTCCTCCTTCAACTTCTTTTTACATTCTTCTTCTACTTCACTATAATCATCCTCTACTCCTTTATCTTCTTCTTCTTCTTCTTCTTCATCATCTTCTTCTTCTTCTTCTTCTTCCATTCTTTCATCTTCTTATTTCTCTTTTCTTCTCCATCTTCATCTTCTTCCTCCTCCTCTTCTTCTTATTCTTCTTCCTCTTCTTCTTCTTCTTCGTCTTCATCTTCTTATTTCTCTACTTCTTCTTCTAATTCCTCTTCCTTTTGTTCTTGTTCTTGTTCTTCAACAACCTCTTCCTCTTCATCTTATTCTTCTTCTTGATTTTCTTCTTCATTTTCTTCTTATTATTATTCTTCTTGCAATTCCACCTACTCTTCTACTTCATCTTCTTCTTCCTCTTCTTCTTCTTCTTCTTCAACTTCTTCATTGTCATCTTCTTCTTCTTTATCTACTTCTTCATCTTCATCTTCTTCATCATCATCATCTTCTTGTTCTTCATCTTCTTCTTCTGCTTCTTATTCTTCTTCCTCTTCATCTTTTTCTTCTTCTTCTTGTCCTCCTTCTTCTTCTTCTTCTTCTTGTCTTTCCTCTTCTTCTTCTTCAACTTCTTCCTCTTCTTCTTTTCTTTTTCTTCTTCTTCTTGTACTTCATCACCTTTCTCTACTTCTTCTACTTCTTCTTCTTCTCCCCCTTCTTCATCTTCTTCTTCTTCTTCTTCTTCTTCTTCTTCTTGTTTTTCTTCTTCTTCTTTTTCATCATCAACTTCTTCTTCTTCTTCTTCATCTTCCTCCTTTTCGTCTTCTTCTTTTCTTCTTATTTTTCTTCATCATCTTCTTCTTCTTCTTTTTCTTCTTCTTCTTCTTCTTTTTCTTTTCTATCTTTTCCTCTTCTTCTTCTTCTTTTCTTCATCTACCTCTTCTTCTTCTACTTCTTCTTCTCCTTCCTCCTCTTCTTCTTCCTCTATTTCTTCTTCTTATTAGTCATCATCGCCTTCTTTTTCTACTTTTTCTTCTTAATCTTTGCCATCTTCCTCTTGTTTTTTGTATTCTTCTTTTTCTAGTTCTTGTTCTTCTTCTTGTTTCACTTCTTTTCCTTCTTCTTGTTCCTCTTCTTCTTCTTTTCTTCTTTGTGTTCTTGTTCATCTACTTCTTCTTCTTCTTCTTCTTCTTCCTATTCTTCTTCTTCTTCTCCTCCTCCTCATTTGTCTTGAACTTCTTCTTCTTCCTCAACTTCTTCCTCTTCTTCTACTTCTTTATACTAGTTGTCCAGATCTTTTGGTTCTTCTTCTTCATCAATATTCATCTCCTTCCTCTTCTTCTTCTTCTTCACTATCTCCTTCTTCTTCTCCTTCTACCTCTTCTTCTTCTTTTTCATCTTCTTCTTTTCTTCTTCTTCTTCTTCTTCTGCTTCTTTCTTCTTCTTCTTCTTCTTCTACTTCTTCTTCTTCTTGTTCTTCTTTATTCTTCTTCTACTTCCACTTCTTCTTCTGTTGTTCTTTTTCAACTTCTTCTTATTCTTCTTTCTCCTCCTCCTCTTCTTCTTCGTCTTCTTCTTCTTCTTCTTCTTCTTTTTAATCATCATTACCTTCTTGTTATTTTTCTTCATCATGATTGTCATCATCATCATCTTCTTCTTCTTTTTTCCTTCTTCTTCTTCTCTTCTTCCTCTTCTTCTTAGTCTTCTTCTTCTTCTACGTCTTCATCATCATATTCTTCTTCTACTTTTTTTTCTTCGTCTTCTTCTTCATCTTCTCTTCTTTTTCTTCTTCTTCTACTTCTTTTTTTCATCTTCTTCTTCTGCTTCGCCTTTTTCTTTTTCTACTTCTTCTTTTCCTTCTTCTTTTTCATCTACTTCTTTTTCTTCTTCTTCTTCGTCTTTTGCTTCTTTCTACTTCTTCTTCTTCTTCTTATGCTTTCTTCTTCTTCTTCTTCTTCTTCTTCTTATTCTTCTTCTTTTTCATCATCATCTTCTTCTTTTTCTTCTCATTCTTCTTCCTCCTCCTCCTCTCCCTCTTCATGTTTTCTTCTTTCTCATTATCATCATCGTGATTGTCATCTTCTTCCTTTTCATCTTGTTCTTCATCTTCTTCCTCTTCTTGCTCTTACTCTTCTTCTACTACTACTTCTTCTTCTTCATCTTCTTCGTCTTCTTCTTATTATCATTCATCTTTTTCTACTTCTTCTTTCAGTTTTTCTTCTTCTTCTTCTTATTCTTTTTCTTCTTCTTCTTCTTCTTCTTCTTCTTCTACATCATCAACTTTTTCTTTTACTTCTTCTTTCTTGTCTTCTTCTTCTTCTTCTTCTTCTTCATCTTCTTCATTTTCGTCTTCTTCTTTCTCTTCTTCTTCTTCTTGTTCTTCTGTTTCTTCATCGTCTTCTTCTTCTTCTTCTTCTTCTTCTTATTCTTCGAGTTCTTCATCTCCTTCTTCTTCATCATCATCTTCTTCTTCTTCATCTTCTTGTTCTTCTTATTCTTATTCTTTTTCTTCTTCATCTTCTTCTTCTTCTTCAATTTGTTCTTCTTTTTCTTCTTCTTTTTCTTCTTCTTCTTCTTCTCCTTCTTCTTGTCCGTCTTCTCCTTTATCTTCATCTTCATCTTTTTCTTCTTCCTTCTATTCTTGTTTTTCTTCCTCTTCTTCTTCTTCACCTCCTTCTACTTATTATTATTATTATTATTATTATTATTATTATTATTCTTCTTTTATTTCCTTTTATCCTTCTTTTTCTTCCTCTTTTTTGTCTTCTTCTTCTTCTCCTACTTTTTCTTCTAGTTCGTCTTCTTTTTCTTCTTCTTCTTTGCCGTCTTCCTTTTCTTCTTCATCTTCATCTTCATCAACAACATCATCTTCTTTTTCCTCATCTTCTTTTTCTTCTTCTTCTTCTTCATCTTCTTCTTTTTCTTCTTTTTCTTCTTCTCCCTCTTCTCCTTCTTTTTCATCTTCTTCCTCTTTATCATTATCATCATCATCATAATTTTCTTCTTCTTCTTCTTCTTCTTTCTCTTCTTCTTCTGCTACTTTGCTTTCTTCTTCTTGTTATTCTTCTTCTTCATCATCTTCTTCTTCTTCATCATCATCTTCTTCTTCTTCTTCTTCTTCAAAATCATATTCTTCTTCTTGTTCTTCTTGTTCTTGCTTATTCTTCTTTCTACTTGTTCTTTTTCTTCTTTTTCTTCTTCTACTTCTTTATTATCTTCTTCTTCTTCTTCTTCTTCTTGTTCTTCTTCTTCGTCTTCTTCTTTTTCTTGTTCATCTTCTTTTTCTTATTAGTCATCCTCATCTTCTTCTTCTTCATCTTCACCTTCTTCTGCATGCTCTTCTTCTTCTTCTTCTTCTTCTCCTTCTTTTTCTTTTTCTTCAACTTCGTCTTCTTCTCTTTCTTCTTCTTCTTCTACTTCTACTACTATTACTACTACTTCTATTTTCTTCTTTTTCTTCTTCGTCTTCTTCTTCTTCTTCTTCTTCTTTATCTTCTTCTTCTTCTTCAACATCTTCTTCTTCTTCTTCTTCCTCTTCTTCTTCTTATTATTCTTCTTCTTCTTCATCTTCTTCTTATTCATCATCATCATCTTCTTCTTCTTCTTCTCCTCCTCCTCCGCCCCCTTCTCCTTCTTCTTCATGTCCTTCTTCCTCTTCTTCTTCATTTACCACTCCCCCTTCATTTTCTTCTTATTAGTCTTCTTCATCTTGTTCTTCCTCCTCCTCTTCATCTTCATCTTCTTCATCTTATTCTTCTTCTTCTTCCTCTTCTAGTTGTTGTTGTTCTTCTTCTTCTCCTCCTCCTCCTCCTTCAACTTCTTCTTTACGTTCTTCTTGTTCTTCTCCATCATCATCCTCTGCTTCTTGTTCTTCTACTTCTTCATCTTCATCTTCCACTTCTTCCTCTTCTTCTTTTCTTTCATCTTCTTCTACCTATTTTTCTTCTTCCTCTTCTTCTTCTTCTTCCTCTTCTTCTTCTTCTTCATCTTCTTATTTTACCACTTCTTCTAATTTCTCTTCTTCTTGTTTTTGTTCTTGTTCTTCTCAGCTTGTTCTACACTTTCTTGTTCTTCTTCTTCAACCACTTCCTCTTCATCTTAATCTTCTTCTTTTCTTCTTCTTCTCCTTCTTCTTCATCTTCTTTTTCTTCTTCTTCATTTTCTTCTTATTATTATTCTTCTTCTTGTAATTCCTCCTCTTCTTCTTCTTCATCTTCTACATCTTCTTCATCTTCTTCATCTTCTTCCTCTTTTTATTCAACTTCTTCATCATCATCTTCTTCTTCTTTATCTAATTCTTGATCTTCATCTTCATTATAATCATCTTCTTCCTCTTCTTCTACTTCATCTGCTTTTATTCTTCTTCCTCTTCTTCTTTTTCTCCTTCCTCTTCTTCCTCTTCTTCTTCTTCTTCTTCCTCATCTTCTACTTCTCCTTCTTCTTCTTGTTCATTTCATTCTTCTTCATTCTCCTCTTCTTTTTCTTTGTCTTCTTCTTCTCCTTCTTCTTCTTCTTCTTCTCCTTCTTCTTCTCATACAACTTCATCTTGTTTTCAATTTTTCTTCATCTTCTTCTTCTTCATCATTTTCTTCTTCTTCTTCATCTTCTTCCTCTTTTTCTTTTCTGTCTGCTTATTCATCTTCTTCTACTCTTTCATCATCTTCTTCTTCTTCTCCTCCAACGTCATCGACTTCGTCTTCTTCTTTTTCTTCTGCTTCTTCTTCTTCTTCTTCTTCTTCTTCATCTACATCTTCTCTTTCTCCTTCATCATCTTCTTCTTCATCTTCTCCTTGCCCTTCTTCTTAATCTCCTTCCTCTTCTCCACCTCCTTCTCCTCCTTCTCCTCCTTCTTCTTCTTCTATTTCTTCTTCTTCTTGTTTTTCAACTTCTTTCTCTTCTTCATTTTCTTTTTCTTCTTCTGCTTCTTATACTTCATCTTCTTCTTCTTATTCTTCTTCTTCTTCTTCATCTTCTTCTCCCCCTTCTTCATCACAATCATTATCATCATCATCTTCTTCTTCTTCTTCTTGTTTTTCATCTTCCTCTTTTTGATCATCTACTTCTTCTTCTTCATCATCTTCTTCATCATCTTCTTCATCTTCTTCATCCTTCTCGTCTTCATCTTGTTCTTCTCCATCTTGTTCTTCCTCATCTTGTCTTCTTCTCCTTCATTTTCTTCTTCTATTTCTTCTTGTTCTTGTTCTTTTTCTTATTATTATTATTATTATTATGATTATTATTATTATTATCATTATCATTATTATTCTTCTTCTTTTTCATCTTTTCGACTTCTTCTACTTCATGTAATTCCCCTTCTTCTAGTTCTTCTTCTTCTTCTTCTTCTTATTCTTTTTTTCTTCTTCTTCTTTTTCTTCTTTTTCATCATGTTCCACTTTTAATTCTTCTTCTTCTTAATCTTCTACATCAAATTTCATCTTCATCTCATTCCTCTTCTTCTTCTTCTTCTTCTTCTTCCTCTTCTTCTTCTTCTTCCTCTTCTTCTACTTCTTCGTCTTTTTCTTCTTTTTTTTCTTGTTCCTCTTCTTCTTCTTCTTCTTCTTCTTCTCCTTCTCCTTCTTTTTATTCTTTTTCTCTTCTTCTTCTTCTTCTTCTTCTCCTCCTTCTTCTTCTTTATCTTTTTCTTCTTCTTCTTCTTTTTTTCATTTACCTCTTCTTCTTCTTCATTTTCTGCTTTTTCATCTTCAACTTTCTTCTTCCTATTGTTCTTTTTATTCTTCATCTGCAAGTTCTTCTTGTTCTTCTTCTTCTTCTTCTTCTTTTTCTTCTTCTTCTTCTTCTTTTTCTTTTTCTTCTTCTTAGTGTTCTTGTTCATTTAGTTCTTCTTCCTCTTTTTCCTCTTCTACGTCTTTTTCATCTTCTTTTTCTCCATCTTCTTCTTCTTCTTCTTCTTCTTCTTCTTCTTCTCCTTATTTATCTTGAACTTCTTCATCTTCTTCCTCCACTTCTTTATCTTCTTCTTCTTCTTTATATTAGTTTTCCTCTTCTTTTGCTTCTTCTTCTTCTTCTTCATCATCTCCTCCTCCTTCTTCATCTTATTCTTCCTCTTCTACTTCCACTTCTTCTTCTTCTTGTTCTTCTTTATTTGCCTTTTCTTCTTCTTCTTCCTCTTCTTCTTCTTCTTCCTCTTCTTCTTCTTCTTCTTCTACTTCTTCTTCATCATTATCTTCTTCTTCTTCTTCTTCTTCTTCTTCTCTTCTTCTTCTTCTCCTTCTTCTTCTACGTCTTCTTCTTCTTCTTCTTCTTCTTTTTTTCTTCTTCTTCTTCTTCTTCTTTTTCTTCTTCTTCTTCTTCATCATTCTCATCTTTTTCTTCTTCTTGTTTTTCTTCATCTTCTTCTTGATCTTCTTCTTCTTTTTCTTCTTCTTCATCTTCTTTTTCTTCATCTTCTTCTCTTACCTCTTTTTTTCTTCTTCCATTTCTTTGTTTCCTTTTTCTTCTTCTTCTTCATCTTCTTCTTTTCTTCTTCTTCTTCATCTTTTTTTTCTTCTTCTTCTTCTTCTTCTTCTTCTGCTTCTTCTTCTACTTCTTCTTCTCCATCACCCATTCTACTTTTCTTCTTCTTCTTCTTCTTCATTTTCTTAATCTTCATCATCATTATCATCATCATGTACTTCTTCTTCTCTATCTTCATCTTATTCCTCTCTCTCTTCATGTTCTTCTTCTTCTTCTTCTTCTTCTTTCTCGTCATCATCATTGTCATCGTCATCCTCTTCCTATTCTTCTTCTTTTTCTTCTTCTTCTTCCACTTCTTCTTGTTCTTCAGTACTTTGTCTTCCTCTTCTTGTTCTTATTCTTCTATTTCTTTTTCTTCTTCTTCATCTTTTGATTCTTCCTCTTCTTCTTATTATTACTCTTCTTTTTCTTCTTCTTCTTCTTTTAGTTCTTCTTCTTCTTCTTATTCTTCTTCTTCTTCTTCTTCTTCTTTAATGTCTTCTTCTTCTTCGTCTTCATCTTTTTCTTCTTCTTCTTCTTCATCATCATCATCTTCTTCTTCTTCTTCTTCTTCTTCTTTCTCTTCTTCTTCTACCTTTACTTCTTGTGCTTATTAATTGTCCTCATATTCTTCTTCTTCTTCTTCTTCTTCTTCTTTGTCCTCTTCCTCTTGTTCTTCTTATTCTTTTTGTTCTTCTTGTTCATCTTCTTTGACTTCTTCTTCTTCTTCTTCTTCTTCTTCTTTTCTTCATCTTCTTCTTCTCTGTCTTCTTCTCCTCTTGCTCCTCCTTCTTCTTCTTCTTTGAAAACTACTACTTCTACTTCCTCTTCTTCTTCTTCTTGTTCTTCTTTTTTTTTTCTTCTTCTTCTTCTTCTTCTTTTTATTCTTCTTCTTCTTCTTCTTCTTTTCTTCTTCTTCATCACTTCTTCTTCTTTTCCTTCTTCATTTTCTTTTTCTTTGTCTTCTTCTTCTTCTTCTTTATCAACATCTTATTCTTCTTCCTATTCTTCATCGTCTTCTTGTTCTTCTTTTTCTTCTTCTTCTTCTTCTTCTTCTTTTTCTTCTTTTGCTTTTTATTCTTGTTCTTCTTCTTCTTTTTCTTATGCTTCTTCTTAGAAGATGGAAATTAGGATTATACTAAGGGTATGTAGTAGTTAGTGAGTACTTAGGTACACCTTGTTTTAGTTTTTATTTTGATGAGGCTTTTGATCAGATGGAAAATTAGGGATTGTTGAAATAGTGTGCTCAGGTTTTGTCTTAGAAGGGCTACTAAGAGAGGCTAAGGGGGCCAATTGTTGTATTGGACTTTGGCTAAACGTTATGCTAGTTTTGATAATTTTGCAAATCATGAGTAGCCCTAAACTAGGCTTTAGAACATGAATATTTATTATAGAGAGTAATTTGGGTCACATATATGTCTCATGAGAGCCTTTTTGAATGGCATAGTTACTAATGTTGTTAGATTAGGTGTGAGAGTTGCTAGTGTAACTCATGGCGACCAATAATTGAAAAACAAAGGCATTGTCTCTAGGTAAATAAACAAAAAAATTTTAGATTGAGTGGGTGATTAATTGATATTCAATATAGTTTAGAAGATTTTAGTATGGGTTAATAAGTAGGCTTGTTAAGATCTATTAGAAACCCTAGGTTTGGCTATGTCACAATTAGGGTTCTAAGAAACCACAGATTATATTGATAGATTATTAAGGTGTTAGAGAAAGTTATAATCTTATCTTAAGTGATAGGTTTGAGTTATAAAAAATATCTAATAAACCCCTAGGTTTTGGAAGATCAAAACTTCTGGAGGTATGTTAATAAGAAAGTCTACATCTATGATGTTGTAGCTCACCATGTAGTACAACCAAGTTGATAACCTGTCAATAAAAGATAGCTTAGTTAGGTATACTAGATGGTAAGACTCCTACTAATTTGTTTTGTTTTGTGGAGCACAATACTGTTACACCCCATTTTTTCCTAGGCTGATTTTTGGCATATATATATTTTTTTTTTTTTTGCATATAGACAGCTCAGATCGTCCCATACCAACCTGAGTAGCCTACGAAAAACATTGGATATAACACATCATTACACACCTGCTTTCCTTAACAATGTGGATCCCATCTCCCGGGTACACCGTCAAATCAGGTTCATGACTCCTGAATTAACTGATGAACTCGCGCAATGTTACTCCTACTAGACCCAATACTCCTAACCCATACCAGTAGGAGAACCGGTCTAATAGAAGTCTGAACCCCCCACGGTTAAGTTCCATAGTCATGTAATGACCTCACCATCAAAAATAAAATACATAACATCCTCAGATAAAATATGGCACTCCACACACTATACCACCAAGACAATAAAGTAAAACAGTGAATGGAAACTACATCACATCACAAGAATAAGATCCAAGTCCAACAAATACAATATCATTCAACTAGATACATAAGTCAGAATCACCCTCACATAATACAAGACATAAGAATAACAGTCTCACTGAATACATCCAACAGCAACAATCAACTAACCAGAATGTCTCAGAAAATCACAGATCAGATCTCCTCCACTAGCCTACTGATCACGATCCCACCTAAAGCTGGGTGGCGTCAAGTCTGCCGAGCCACTGGAAAAATATAGATAAAAAAGGAATGAGCTACGCCCAGTAGGAAAGACAGCTAGTAAAAACTCACATGCAAGAGAAGGATAATAGCAAGAGTATAGGAATACAACATAACAATGTAGGGTGGAAAGGCACTCTCAGTCCCAGACTCTGACCAACCACAGTCACCCCCAGTCACAACAGAGTAGCTCTCCTCTGTGCTCCCAGGTAGCATGCCAGTGGGACACGCCCATCTCTGCGCACGCATGGCGCCTAGGCAAAGCATGCCAGCGGGACACGCCCATCTCTGCGCACGCATCACAACGCCTAGCACCCGACACCGCAGTGTCTCTCGTCAATCAATCTTCTTTAGACTATAGACAAACCCGTCACATAGATCTCTAGCCAACGTGAGACAACCCTGCCACCCTCAGGCACGCAGGCCTACACACTTGGCAAGCCACGGCGAGTCACCCCTGCTACTGCCACTCTCAGGCACGCAGGCCTACACTCGTGGACCAGAAGAGATCGACTCAGCCACCGTCCCAAGAAGTCCTCTCCCAACAATTTCCATAGAAGCCACGCCCCTACAGTCATTGCCAAGCTTTAACTCCAAGATTCGGCAACATGTGTCCAGATACAACAAGGCGCATACCAGTCCACATGTATACTGTGAAAGTTAAGTCTGAACCGCACAGTTACCTACCACAACTACCCTAAAACATCATATAGGGTCTATAGTAGTCCGATCCAATATGCCAATCCGTGAAATATGCCAACACTGAGTAAACTGACTCAAATCATGCCATTGCCATCCAAGCAACACAAACTGTACCAAAATTCTGACTATTCTGGTAGCACTTACCCAAGTGTCACACTTCCTTCCAACTAATCCAGCAGCACTGAATTTATGGATAATTTCCAACAGTCAATTTCAACTGGCTACGTGATTTCCAAAAATCACCTTTTTCTCACTTCAGGAAATTTTAATTTCCTATATCAATTTCTGCCCTTATCCATTTTCTGAAATTCGGAATAAATTTTTGAATTTAAATTTTAAATTCCACATATATCCTTTTCCCGAAAATTCAGATTAATTTCCGAATTAAAATTTAAATTCCACATATTTCCTTTTCCCGAAAATTCGGATTAATTTCCGAATTAAAATTTAAATTCCACATATTTTCCGAAAATTCGGATTAATTTCCGAATTAAATTTTTCCTCCGCCCGTTCGTCCGCCCGAATCCCGCTGAACTGGTTTTCGCTGCCGGTTCGGAATCCTCGTGCTGAACCGCGAACCCACCGGCCGAACATTTAATCAAATTTTCCAGCCGACGTTTAGTATTTAATTATTATTAATTATTGAATAATTACAATTACTTAATTAACTAAACCGAAATTAATCTAATCCATCTCGTTCCTCCGCCCGGTGCCTGCGAAACCCTAGCCGACGATTCCTTCTGAAAATTTCGTTTTCCCCATCGATTTCCGACGACCGAGATCAAAGAGAAGTAAAATCCGATGTTCGTACTATCCTAATTTATCAATAATGTCACTAATTTCTAAGATTCAAATCAAAATTTCTGCCGAAGTTTCATCCAATCCTCATTTTAACAATTCTATGAAATTAAACAAATTTCAGCATTTGATACTATCTTAACATGATTAAAGCACATAATCGAATCAACAATTGCTCGGTAAAATTTCCAAATTCGGCGGGTGTAATTTTTCCGAAAACCCTAAAATGCTAAAATCAATAATTTGCATTAATAAATTTCAAAAACCACAATTCGCATGCTCCGGTAGCTAATTGCAAAATAATCCATATTTTTAAATTACTAATTAACTAATTTAAAACCGAATTTCCTACTAAAATCAATAATTTGCATTAATCAATTCAAAAAAAAACCTTATCCGCATGCTCAAGTAGCTAATTGCAAAATAATCCATATTTTTAATTTGCTAATTAACTAATTTAAACCGAATTCCCTACCTTTGCTCGCCGCCGGCGACGGTGAAGCTCGCACGCGATCAATCGCAGCCCCTCGCCGAACGAAATCGGTACCAAAATGTTCGCCTCTGTCCCGCGAATCTCCGGTTATCAAAAGCCCCTTGAAAGGCTGCCGGAAATCACCGCCGTTCGCCGCGAACGCTTCGCCTCAATCGCCGTTCGAAACCCTAACCCTAACAGTCGAACTGTTTGGGTTAAATACCCCGCTTAAACCGGTATTAACCCGTTAAGGATCCATTAAGTGCCGGTTGACTTTCAAATAACGCCGCTTAACCCCGATCAGCCGGTTAATCTCCCCCGCTGATCTCGTCCGTCCGATCTGCTTATCCGCGGCTTATCCATACGCACGCGCAAACGCACTCGACGAACCGCCCCGCCTTCGCTGAACCGCTCCGGTCCGGTTCACGCGCGGTAAAAACCAAATTCCGGTCTAATGGACCGATTTAAATAGATTTTTGAATTTCCAAAAATCCAATTAAACAGGGAAAATTACTTAAAAATTCCTCGGTGCTCCGAAAAATTCCCAGAAAATTTCAGAAATTCCAATAGCCTCCAATTGAGCTCCTGCCTCATCCTATTGTCGATCTGAAATCATCCAAGCCACAATTTAATTATTGAAGATTAAACCTATAATATTTTATTGGGTATAACAAATACACCAGTTTTAGATCAACAGTAGATCATGGACTTAGTTGTCATTTAGTAGGAAGTGCCTTGAATTTTTTATGATTATTATAGACATATGTAACTAGTCATAGGAATGGTTGATCATCATTAGTGGGCTTTTAGAACATGTGTTATGGACCTTGGGGTTGCTCAATCACTCTTATCTGTAAGGCATCATAAGAGACTATACTGCTAGTAACCTAGTCATGTTCTATGTGGTTATTGTCTTCACATAGATAAACAAGGGGTAGTAACAATTTATTGGACTTTCTATAATGAAATATAAATTTTGGGACGAGTTTGGAGTCCAAAACATGCATTGAGGATATTATGGCAATGCGAGGAGTGTTAACAATTGGTAAGTCAATGAACAACCATTATTCTTTTGATTCGTTTATCATATTGAAATGAATTTATTAATAATGTATCTGAGCGGCCATAGATAAGCTAGTACTTATTGGCAAGCTACTAAACATAGAGTGAACCAGTTCATGAGTTAATATAGGGTGACTAGTTGGTTTGGTGATGGGGCTAAACTTTTGAGGTCCCCATCTCACTTGCTTTATTAATAATGTAACTGAGTCCTTAAGTCATGAAATAAGGAACTCACAATCTTTAGATAAAATAGACAACTTCTTGACTCCAAGATGTTGTGCTGTTGTGACCTATCTCTCATTTATTGTTGGCATCATCTTCTTCATAGTAGTAAGGAAACAATTTTTCAAATTGAATGCTTTATACCTAATTCACAAAATGTTAGGGAAGAGAATTAATCTACAAAAAGTAGATGTATTATGTTCGATAAAGCCTATAAATAAAAGTCAAACTTAACCAAGATCTGCAAAGGCTTTGGGAAATGATCATTATATTTCAAATATTTTAGAATTAAGGTCTTTAATTGGAGAAATAAGAAATTAATAAGCTAATACATCATTGATGGCATATATAAAAATTGGTTAGATCGAATAATAAATGGCTATCAAAAGTGTATTAAACTCTATACCCACCAACCACTTAATGTGTTGGATCCACTAATCACTTCTATAAAAAGAATTAAAATTTGAATGATAAATTTCATATGCAAGAGCGCCCAAAGAACATTAATGGTTTCCATTAGAGCACTTTGATGAAGATATTATCCCATTCGAGACATAAAAGCTTCGGTGTTCAAAATGTTGCCGCTAAAATCAAAGTGTTGACTACAAACCTTGGAGATTATTCATCCATTCAAAATCATTATGGGAAACATTCATGAAATGAAGGTATAAACACACCATCTAAATTGGGCAAGTTACAGCAAGAATAACTATCATGCCATTTGTTGCTTTGTGCATATGGTAAAGAATGTTCAAGTTATGGATCATCCTAACCAATTAAAATAACACTATGATTATGAGAGGTAACATTAAAGTAGAATAAATCATTTCAATGTAGATCACTCTACAAAGCTCAAGCTAGATTAGAAACCTCAAATTTGAAGTAGTAGTTTTAATATGTCAGTGCTATACTTTGAACAATTAAAATTCTATGACATATGCATAAAGAATTTATTGAAAATAGAAAAATAGTGAGTTATTGAGAAAAATGGATGTGTAATGTTAGACATTGATTAAAAAATTCATAATTAGATAAGAATTAAGCCTTACCAATGATAACAATGACTCAGAACTTTTAAGATAGGTGGAATTGGAAGTCTCTTAAAATATACCAAAACATTAGAAAATAAAATTTTTGAAACATATGAAATGAATACTCAACATTATAGAGCTTATTAAGTTAAGTGAGTACTATTTGTTTCATGTCAAAAATACCTTATTTTTAATTATTATGAATTAGCAAAGTAAATAAAGGGTAAAAATTATTTAATTATTTTTTAAAATTTTTAGTAAATATGTAATATAGTTGAAATTACATTAATTAATGTAATTTAGTTTATCCAAATAAAGTAATGTAGTGGTCAAATGAAAGATCAAATAATGTTTAATAATAACATAAGAAAATTAAAAACAATTAAAGAATTGAAATAATTTGTATATAAATGTTGCACTTTAAAATAATAAAAAAATGGAGTGGAACATCCTCTATTGTTAAAGGACGTTTTTAAAATGGAAAAAAATTTTAAATGCATAGAGAGCATTCAGATTAGTCTACAATGTTTATTTCATTTTTATATGACCTAGTTTGTAATTATTGTGAATTACCAAAGCATACATGCACAAAGTGTAATAAATTGTTATTTTAATATGAAGTAAATATATTGTAAATATTAAATGAGATAAACTGAAGTAATATAATATAAACAAATCAAAGCAATCTATAGGTCACACTAAAAGGGATTGAGAGTTATATAGTAATACAAGCTAAAAAGAGAAAAAATGGCATAAATTAGGTAAAGTGTATCAAAAGTTTAATTCCATGATATGTGTAAGATTGAGTGTATATTCTTATTCATTAAATCGTGTATGAATCAAAATACATAAAAAATTATGCAAAATTCTAGAAAAACAAATTAGTTAAAATTAAAAAAATTAATATTTAGTTGGATATAGCTCACAAGAAAGAGTCCAAAGAAGTTTGTTTCATTTCCAACGAAGCTAGTTTGGAAATACTATGAATTTTATAAATATTTAAAGATAAAAATTAAATTATTATTTTTACTATTAGGTAAATATGTTAAGATTGAAATAAGATTAATTAAGGAAATGTAATACAATCAATCAAAGTAATTTCTTGGTTGCACTTTAAGAAAATTAGAGATTTTTAGTATTAGTAATAAAAAGAGATAAGTGATTTAAATAATGAGATAAATTGTTAGGGAATATTGTATTCAAAGATTTAAAGGAGATTAACCATAAAATCCTTTTTTTTAAAATAAGAATTATCAAAATTTCATGAAGCTTTGCCAAAACAAAAGAAAATATAATTTTTAAATTATAAAAATGATTATTTAATTATATATCATTTTTAGGTTGAGTCAAATAATGTTTTTGTCATCTTAATCAAACATAATATGCAATAACTACTAATTATCAAGAATAAACATAATTACTAATAAATTATTAAATTAAAATTTCGTAAATAAATGTTATGGTTGAATTAAGATAATTTAAAGCAATGTAATACAACCAAATAAAAAATATGTAAAGGTCAAAGGAGATAACAGTTAGTATTATGCAGTATTTTAACAAAACAATTAAAAAAGTTGAAAAAAAAAAGATAAATTATATGTGAAAGTTGAATTTCAAGATAATAAAGAGTATGATTGTGACATCCTCGATTACCAAATTAGGTATCAATAAAAATCTCTTATAAAATGTGAAAAAAAATCAAGGTACTTGAATTTTTTAAATTATGGAAATTAATTATTAATTTGACAGCACTCATTAAAAAAAATTCAAAAAAATTAATTAAATATATGTAATAATGCTCAACTCATATAAATTGAAGTAAATAAAATAATCAAATCAAAGTGATCTAAAGCTTGCATTAGTGGAAAGTTAGTGTTCCATTGTAATATAAACAAATCATAGAAAAACGTTTATATAATTGAAATAAATTGTACGAAGAGTTGCGTTCCAAATCCTAAAGAAATCGAGTGCAGCACACTCAATTTTTCCTTTGGTATGAATTAAAATGTCCCATAATATATGCCGAAATATTAAAAATATAAAATATTTAATAATTATTTTTTATTTGGTAAACCTCATCAAGATGAACCTTACAATGTTTCCTTCATCTTGATCAACATTTGCTTACAACTACTAAAAAATACTTAAGTAAATAACAAAAAGCTATGTAAAATTATAGTTTTAAAATTAATTAAATATATATTAATGTAGAACAAACATAATTTGAAGCTAGGTCATATAACCAAATCATCGACAAGAAAAGATCAAATGAGATAAAATTTAGAGTTAATCTCAAGTATAATAAAATGAAAATGAAAACTTTCAAGATATAAGATACATTATAAAAGTAAGTTTCATTCCATGATGCTGAGGAAATCGATCATAAAATTTTTTATCATTAAATTTGGTTCTAATATATCTCTTAAGCATGCCAAAACATAAGAAAAATAAACATTTTAAAAAATAAGTAATGAATATTTAGTTAGATAAGGCTCACAAAGATGAATTGAACATTGTTTGTTTCATCTCAATTAGATATTATTCAAAAATTACTATAAATTGTTAAATTAAATAATAAAAAGTAATAAATTGTTAGTTTTATATTAAGAAGAAATATAGTAAAGTTCAAATGTGATAAAATAAAATAATGAAATATATCTAAATCTAAGGAACATGAATGCCATATCAGAAGCGAATTAAAGTTTCATAAAAATATAACCACATTGAAGTGAAAACTTTGAAAAAAATATAAATTGTCCAAAAAAAGCTTCATTTAAAGCACTTAGGAGATCAAGTGTAAGATCATTGACTGTCAAAATCAATTATGAAGCTAAACAACTCCTAAAGCATGCCAAAATCTTAGTAAATAAATTATTTTTAAATATAAAAAGAAATTTAATTCCATAAATCTTGTTAAGACAATTCAAATGACATTTATTTCTTTTATTAGAATTAATTTGGAATTATTAGGGATTACTAAAGTAAATAAATATTAAAGCTAAAGTGAGAGAAATTTAAGAAATCTAGTATAAAAAAGTCAAAGAAATGTAAATGCATAAAGAAAATGTTTGAATAGCTAGTAATATAAGAAAATCAAAGTAAAAGAATTGCATAAATGAGATAAATTATATGAGAAAATTACATTACATGGTACTTAGGAGAATGATTGTAAGATCATTATCCATAAAATCAATTACTAGTCAAAATATCTATTTATGTTTAGCAAAACATTGGAAAATAAAGTTTTAAAAATGTGAAATTGAGTATTTAGTTAGATAGAGCTCATCAGGATAAGTGAAATGAAATTTTTTGCCAACAAACATCTAGTAAATGCAAAAATATAAGAAAATCAGATAAACTAAAGGGAAGTGTAATTCTATTATGTTAAGGAGATCGAGTGTAACATTCTAAATCAACAAATTGGATAGAAATTAAAATTTCTCCAAAAGTTTACAAAGCTTTACAAAATAAAATATTTAAGTTTATAAAAATTAATTTTTAATTAGATAACGCATATCAAGATGAGTCCAATGATATTTATTTTGTCTAACTCTAACATAGTATGGAGTTATAATAAATTACAAAAGTAATTAAATAAAAAAACAATAATTTATTTTATAAATTTTAAGTTAATATATATTAAGGATGAAATAAGTTAAACTACAATTATGTAATATTGGAAAATTAATATGATGTAAAGGTTATAGTTTTGAAGAATTAGAGTTTCATTATATTATAACCAAATGAAAGCAAAAAATTAAAAAAATTAAACAAATTATATAAAAATTTTGCATTCTAAAATACAAAGGAGATTTAGTGTAACATCCATTTTTGTTAAAACAAGTATGATTAGAATGTCTCTTAAAGAAAGTTAAAATACAAGAATATAAAATATTTTAAATTATTAAAATTATCACTAAATTAGATAGAGCTTGTAGAGGTGAGTCTAATAGCATTTTTTTTCATCTCATTTGAATATAGTTTGGAATTATTGCAATTTACCAAATTAAATAATCAAAATTTATAATACTAAAAAACTAAGTAAATAAATATTAATGTTGAAATAATATAAAATCAAGCAATATTATATGACAAAATTAATGATATACAAAGGTTTAATGAGTTGAGATTTCGATAATACGACAACATCAAAGTGAAAAACTTAAAAGAAATGACGTGAATTATTTAAAAAACTTACGTTCCAATGTACGAAGGAGATCGAGCATAATAGCCACAATAGTGAAATCAATTATGAACCAAAATATTTAATAAAATATGTTAAATCCCTAAGTTCACTTTTTAAAAATCATAAAGACAAATTATTAATTTTATGGAGTTAAGCAAAAAAAATCTATTGTGGTATATTTCATTTAAATTGATCTTCATTTGGAAGTTCTATGAATTACAAAAAAAATAAGAAAAAATAAAAATAATTTTTTGATTTAATATTATGTACAAATATATTGACCTTAAAATATGATGATTTGATGTAACAAAATATTTCTAAATTGAAGTAATTTAAAGGTTAAATAAGGAAATAATTTGAGTTTCATAGTAATATAAATACATCAAAGCAACAAAATCTAAAAAAATGAGTTAAATTTGCTAAAAAGGTTTCACTCAAAGTCATCATGGACATCAAGCATATGATAGCCGATTGTCAAAAATAGTTATGAGTCAAAATGACTCTTAAAGTTTTCCAAAACTAAAGAAAATAAAAAAATTGAAGAAATTTAAAAGATAAATATTTAATTTGTTAGAACACTTCAAAAAGATTCAAATGACATTTGTTTCTGCTAAAAAAAAATTGATTTGAATTACTAAAGTAAAAAATAAATGATAAATTATTTTTTAAATATTAAGTAAATAATATTGAACCTAAAATGAGATAAATTTAAAAAGTGCGTTATAATCAAATTGAAGACATGTATAGGTCTCACATGTGGAGATTTAGAGTTAACAATATATCAAATTCAAAATGAAAAATTGAATAATAAATTAAAAAATGTTACATTCCAAGATAATAAGGAGATAGACATAACAACCTTAATTATCAAATGAGCTACCAATCGAAATATCTTAAAAATGGGCAAAAACCTTAGAAAATAAAGTATTTAAAGTAACAAAGTATTATAAATTACTAAATTATATAATCACAAATAATAAAAACTATTTTTTTAATATTAATATGACATATATAAAAAATAAAATGAAATAAACTAAATCGATTTAATATATCGAAATTAAAGCGATGCCGAGGAAGTAATAGAGAAGATTGAAAGTTACATAGTAATATAAACAAATCATTGTAAAAAGATTGAATTAATTAGATAAATTGTTTAAGAATATTGTATTCCATGATACTAAGTAGAACAAGTACAACATTCTTGTTTATTAATTTCAAATAATCAAAATGTTTCAAAAAGCATTCCAAAACCTACAAAATTATTTTCTAAAACATGAGTATAAATATTTAATTAATAAGGCTAATCAAGATGAGTTTGATGGCAATTATTTCTTCTCCATTTAAATCATTTAAAATTATAATAATTTTCAAAACTAAATTGTCATAAATAGTAATAAATTATTATTTTAATATTGAATAAATATATATTAAAATTAAAAATGAGTTTAATTAAAGAAATGTAATGCAAGAAATTTCGAGTGATGTAAAGGTCACATGAAATAAGATTTAATGTCATGTAGTAATATCCCCAAATTAAAGCAAAAAACTTTAAAGAAATAAGAAAGATACTATGAGAATGTTGAACTCAGCAATACTATGGAGACACAATGAAATAAATTCAATTATAAATTCTGATATGATTTGAAATTTATCATGAGACACGCTAAAATCATAGAAAATAAAATATTCAAAATTATTAAAAAGATTACTTAATTTTATGGAGCCCATTGAGGCAAGTCTAACAATGTTAACATTGTCTAAAAATGTCTTTTTAAACATACCAAAAACAAAGATTTTTGTTTTAAAAATTTCAAAAATAATTATTTAATTGGATAGAACCAATTGAGATAACAAATTATTACCCTAAATAAAGTAAAAATTTATTAAAGCTGAAGATAAGATAATTTGAAATATTGTAATACAATGAAATCAAAAGACATAAAAGTTAAATGATATGCGATTTAGAGTTAGATAGTAACTTTGGCAAATTAGCTTGAAAATTTTAAACAAATTAGGGAAATTATATGAGAATGCCACACTTGAAAATACTAAGGAGATTTAGCATAACAACTACATTCATCAATTAATGTACAATTTAAAGTATCTCATAAAATATGCGAGAGACCCAGAAAATTAATTATTTAAAATTATAAAAATAAAAGTTAATTGAATGGATCTTATCAAGACTAATCAATGATGTTTATTTTTTCACCAACAAACCTCATTTGGAAATGTTGTCAATCACAAAAAAATACTAAAAATACTGATAAATTATTATTTAAAATTAGTGTTAAAATATATTTAAAAATTTTAAAAAGATAAATTAAAATAATATAATATAATAATATTAAACCATTACAGATGTCACACCATAAGAGAATAAAATTTTATTATAATACAACAAAATAAAAAAGAAAATTCTTAGATTAAATGGTATTGAAAAGCTGCATGCCAAGATATATCACAAAAGCATGCCAAAAAAATAAAGTACTAAACAAAATATATTTTTTAATTGAATTAAGCCTTTCAAGAAAACTCTAAGTACAATTGTTTAATATCGATTTGTCCTTAATTGATTTACAACAATTTACAAATTGAAATAACCAAAAATAATATTAAATTACTTTCAATATTAATTAAAAATATATTGAAGTTGAAAAAGATAAATTAAAGCAATGTGATATAACAAAATCAAAGGCATCTAAATTTTAAACGATATGATGTTTAATGTTACATTGTAATATAACAAAACAAAGCAAAAAAGTAGAAGAAATGAGAGAAATTGTATAGAAAATTGGCATTAGAATATATTGAGGAGATTGAACATTATCCCTGATAATTAGGTCAGATATTTATAAAAATGTCATGTAAAAAAAACTAAAATAGTATAAAAAAAGATTTTGAAATATAAAAGTGAATATTTAATTGAATATGACTTGTCGATGGGGGTCCATGGAAATTTATTTCATCCCAGTCAAACCTCTTTTGGAATTTTTGTGAATCACCATAATAAATGAGAAAAAGAAATAATAAATTTTTATTTTAATGTTATGTAAACGTATATTAAAAATAAAATGAGAGAAATCGAAGCAATTTAATATCACTGAATCAATGACATGTTAAGCTCAATTGTGATGAAATTCAAAGTTTCATAGTAACATAAGAAATAAATATAGAAAAATTGAACAAATGAGGTCAATTATTTAGGAAAGTTGTATTCTAATATACTAAAGAGAATAACTCTGTCATTTTTCATCATTAAATCTAGTACATATTAAAATGACTCATAAAACATGCAAAAAGTTTAGAAAAAATAAATTTCAAAATTGTGAAAATGAGTATCTAATTGAATAAAGTTTATCAAAATGAGTCAAACGACACATTCTTCGTCTTAATTTGAATTTGTTTGGTATTATGCTGAATTACTAAAATAAATTACAAAAAAATAATAAATTCTTACTTCAATACTTCATAAATTTATATTATACTTAAAAATAGATAAATTGAAGCAATGTATTAAACCAAATCAAATAAATTTAATGGTTAAATGAGAGAAAATTTAGAGTTATACAATATTATAATGAAATAAAAGTGAAAAAATTTTATTAACTAGATAAATTGTACATGAAATATTATTCAAGGATTCTAAAGAAATCAAGCATAACATCTTCAATTGTTTAATCTCATATAAATTGAAATATCTCATAAATCATATCAAAATAAGAAATTTTTTTTTGGAACAAGTTAAAATATATTAAATTAAATAGAGTTGGTCGAGATGAGTTCAATGACATTTGTTTCTTCTCAATTAGACTAAATTTGAAATTACTTCAAATTATCGAGATAAATATGCATAGAGAATAACATATATTTTTTTTAATATTAAAATAAAGAATATGAAAACTAACATGAGATAAATTAACTCAATGTAGCATAAAAAATAAATGACATGTACTAGTCAAACACGATGAGATTTAAGGTTATATAGTAATACAAGAAAATTAAAGTAAACATTTTAAGAAATAAGATAGGTTGTATAAGAAAATTACTTGAAAAAATTTCAAGAATATATATTGTAACATCCTCAGTCTTCGAATGAGCCTTGGTACCACACTACACTCCTAATATAAGGTAAAAGAATATTTCTTATAAATTTGTCATGTACATTAAAAGTGTGATTCTCATGTTGTAATTCCATTAAAAAATTTGACTTTTTTGAAAAACTTGTATACCACTTTTCCTTCAGTTTTATATTCATAAAAAACTTGATTATTTATCAACACTAAGTCATAAAAATGTTTTGATTCAAATTTAAATGTATGGATAGGTTGAATGAGATGATCATAAGAAAGAAACTTTATTTTATTACAACATGCTCAAGCAATATTAAATAAACAAGCATACTTTCATCTAGTTAATTGATTTACTCATTAGATCTATGTGCTAGGGATCTAAATTTTAGGTTGACTTCCCATCTTGATCCTATATTGTAGGAATACATCCTACACTTTTTTGGTAGTTTACCTTAGTTTTTTCATAATATAATGAATGCTAAATACCAATCCCTCTTGGCTTAATGTTGAATGATCCTAAATTTACTTATGTATTTACAAATTAAATAATAAATATTTTCATAATAAATAGTAATTATAATAATAATAAATAACATTTATGTTTTTTTTGTTACTTAGCTCTACCATCACATTTTTGCACATTAAATAAGAATTTCCTAATTTCTTAACTCCAATAGACCTCTTCATTTTCATAATTTGGTTCCATTTTCCCATGAATAATATCCATCTAACATATCATACCTTGTCTACATCAATACTAAAGAGAAGATTTCCAATGTATAGGACTCGATCATTTGGTATATCTATCAGTTGGCATTGTATTAATCATCGTAAGTGTGACTTAAGAAACCAAACAAAGGTTCCTTGTAAACCAAATGTTAAGCTACCAAAGACATCTCTAGCATGGATAACACATCCATGCCTAAAACCATTACTAGTCAATTGATTTCTTGTGACAACCCTATAGAAGGACTAACATCACATCATCTGGTGCCATCTTATATCATCGTATGATGTACAATTGCACATTACTACCCAACAAAGTGTACTAACAGTAAAACATAGTGTGGTCATGGGTACCACACTTGAGTTAAGGGGTAACATTACATGGAAAGCACATTTTTTATTATTTTATCATGCCCATTAATTGTGTCAATATCATGCTACAGTTAACATAAATATTTATACATTTCTTAATTACTTGCATATCTATTTTCTTTTCATTTTATTTTGATATAAATCCTACTTATTTGTTAAATTAAGTCATTGAAATAATGTGATTCAAATTCAAAAGTAAGAAGAAGTTTGATCATATTATCAAAAGCAAAAAAATATTTTATTACAACATACTGAGGGAATATCAAACAAACAATAGTGTTTATACAAAAGTTAATCAATTTATGCACCTAATTTACGTGCTATGGACTATCTTCCACACTTAGTTACACATTTTGATGTTAAAAAATAAGTATATGTTCAGTAGTATTTCTTATGACCTTCCAAAGTTATTTCATTATTATGTTAGTAGTAATTAAAGATCTTAACCAGCTTAATGTCCATTACACAAAGCCATAATAAATCCTCCAAGTTCTAGATAGCCCTCTCTTACTATCCAACTATTTAAACATTATACATTGTACTGAACAAAATAGTTGTTCCCAATACTTAATGTAAATTTTTCTAAAACTAAGATAATTACATGAGAAACACCATTAGACAAACTATTTGTTATACATAAAGGTGTATCAATCTTTTTGCTACGTTTAACTTCTTCGCAACTAAAACATGAGCCAATTTAGTTAATTAATGGATCATAACAAAAATATTTCCACATCCTTGTTGGGTTCTTTGTAATTAGGAAGAAAATCCACAATAACCTCATCCTATTTCCATTTAGGCATGACTTCTATAGTAACCAAAAATGTTTTTGATGTTTAGCTTTATCTCTTTAATAAGTAATGCATCTATGGACTTAGTGCATGACATGCTTCCTTAAAACATCATAAGATATTCTAGAGGTTCTTATAATACCTTCAACTTGATGGATTGTTATTCTACTATCATGAGCCTTCGTTAATGAACTATCTCTAAACACCATGTTCTAAGAAAAATGACACCAGAAATGATATGTCAGGAGGCCATCCATAAAACAATAGTCTTAAGATTACTTCTACTACAATAAAATAGGTACTTTCAAGAGTTTAGGATCTTCTTAGTAAATTGTACTTAGCTCATCCTTCCAATTAACCCAATTAATAAGAGCATTAAGATGAGCAAACAAACCCTTTAGTATTGAATAAAAAAAAAACTCCAAATCACGGATCAGGTAAATGAGGTCAATCTCATATAGGTTTCTAGATGCATAAGATAGAGTATGACCATTAAGCATAAGAACTACTCCTAAACTTTTGATTGATGCATGAAAATTGGCTTAATAAGGCTAGCTTTTCTTTGGCAATGTTAAAACGTGAGTTGAACTTAGTATATTCTTATGCTAAAAGAACCTTTATTTAGATTGGTCACACCAAGAAAAGTTTTTCCAATGCTAGTGAACAAAGTAAGAGCTAATAGAAATTTGAGGAATTTGGCACAAATATATTGTAATAGCTTGAAAGACCAAACAAAATGCAAATATGTTTTTTTGAAGTTGGTCTTCTTATGTCAATAATAGGTTTGAAATTATTAGGGTCAACAAAATTCCTTTTAGCACTCTCAATATGCGAAAAGCTATTTATCAAGTGAGGACAAAAGGAGCAATTGAAAATTTTTTCATATAGCTGCTTGCTTTTAAGCAATTTCAACTCATTTTTCATCATGTCACATAGGCTATTCTTTGCTCTTTTTATAAACCAAAAGTCTCATCAATGAACATTTTCATTAATTGATAAAAAATGTTGAAATGTGTTGTTCCCAAATTCCACAAACATTATTGGAGCATTGAATGGCTTAAAAGGCAAAACTATAAATTAAAAATGCTCATATTTTGTAGTGAATTCTTTTTATGGACATCATTTCCTTAATTTTTAATTTGGTGAAAACATAAACGAAGATCAATCTTGAAAAAAGTTGACGTGTCCTTCAATTGAACATGTACATCATCAATTGATGACTAATTATAGTAATTTTTAATTGCCAACTTGCTTAACCCGTAGTAATCCATGAACAAGCAAAATTTACCAACCTATATTTTGATAAATACAATAGGGGCTGCTCAAGGTTTGGCCTAATCAATCCCTTGCCCACAACATCTTGTACTTAAATCTTTAGTTCTTTTAAGTTGGTTGAGCCATATAATATGGTGCCATAGGAATTGGGATAGCTCTTAACTGAAGATTAAAATGAAACTTACTCTTAAGCTCAAATGACACATGAGTTAATTTATTTGGAAAACAAATCATGGTAATTTTACACCATAGGTATATCTTGCAAAGCCAAGGGCTAAGTTTACCTATTTCTTCTAAAAGACTAATGCTGACTTTGGCTATTAAGAATTACCTTTGATGTCTAAATTGCTAAATTCATTTGCACCTTTTGTGAGATTACAAAATAGACTATATCAATCAAGTTGGACACATTATTATAGATATTTTCTCAAAAAAAAATCATTCACTATGCTATGTGAGGACATCCACTACAAGTCAAACAAATATCAAAACGCATAGTAGCTCGAATGGGCCTTACCTCGACACACTTGTCAAGGATCACTAAATGTGCATGCACTATAGATCTCATGAAATCCCATCACTGGAAGAAAATTTTACTAGTAATAGTTATGGGAGGTGGCTTGTATCACCATTAATTTTATTCTAAGAATTCTCATGGATTAATAAATGAGAAGTGTTAATCTCAAAAAATTTTATAAAAGATGCTTTATAAAATTAGGATATGCTTGTATTGGCATGGAAAGCTTCAATACCTTATGACTAAGTGAGTGCAAATGCTATTCACAACCTTCTATGGGATCAAGGCACAAAATAGGAAACATTTAGCTTAAACAATTAGACTTTTCAAGGTGATCTACCATATTGTGTGCAATTGAAGTATTGATATTGTGGCTACTTTGTAGGTTACTTATTATCTTGAAGTGCTATACTCACCATAGTTTGGTTATCTTCAAATGACTTTTTGCACTATTTCTTTCTATGAAATTTGTCATCCCTCTTACCTTTAAAATTATCAAAAATTCCTTGGTTTTTTAGCTTCCTTATGGACCTTCATCTAACAATCCTTCTACTATATCAACTTGGCATCCTTAGTCAGGTTACAATATCAAAACAATAAAGAAACCATTAGATGTTTGTGCAATGATCTATGTCCCACCATAAAGAGCTTAGAAAATTGTGCTTTAGAAGTCATCACTTTGATGCTTAACAACCAAGATAAGTCAAACTAGCTAAAAAAGTTCACTATAGACATCTTCCTTTTGCTCAAATGATAGATCGCTTCACAGATTTGAGCCGTTGTTATCTCTATCACAAAATAACCTCAAAACATTGCAATGAACGAACTCCAAGTATTGTCATTACTTTGCACATCGCCATATATGGTATGATGCTTAACATGCAAACAATTTGATGCATTTTCATAAAGAACCAAATCTACTTATGGCACCATCATTTTTGGTCGAAACCAACATGATTTACATAAAGTCCTACTTGTGTGCAAGCCAATCTTCTGTTACGACTATATGTGTTGCACCTAAAAGAAATCACGGTCTTAATACTATGAAAGCCTCAAAGAATTTCTCCACTATAGCGAAGAGTAAAATATAAGGCGTCTAAACCATATTTGGCAATTTGAATTATAGCTCATTTTGCATTAGTTTATTGTCGAATGGGTCTCTTAAGGAAGGACCATTAGCCCTAGCCATCTATGCACCATTTACTGTCTTTGATTGGTACCATTTAAACGTTGGTCTTAACAATTAAATTGGATATCACAATCCTTCAATTTGAATATCATGCTCATGACATGTCACCCAAAATGAACAACATTGCTATTGCTAATGAGACCTAAATTGGGCAAAGAAATAGTCCACCATTGTTTACGTAAACTACTAGTACAATAGAATTTATGTTGTACGAAGACAATCTATATCAACAAAATACTCATATCCACATAATCCATAATATGCATAACTACCACAATATCCAAACAATTATAATAACGATAATGAAAATTGCAAAAATCACATCAAAGTATAATTTCTCGTATGGTCCAAATTCCAACATAAAATATCTTGTATAGTCTAATAGATGGCATTAGAACATCAATGCTTAAAATAAATGAGAATATAGTACAATCTACTAATGTCCTATTAATTACTAACTTTCTACTATAGATATAAATATTTCTAGCTGTGGAGGGGGTTGAGTCGAGCTCAATATTGAATCCTCATGTCCTATTAATAAAGCATAAACGCAAAAATATGAGAATATAGTACAATCAACACGATATTAGAGGAATCAAATAAATGCAAAAGCCTACCAAGTTGAGCCAAAGCATAAAACATTGACCATTAACCTTAACACAAGTCTAATAGAGCTTAGCAAGTTTAAATAATGTCATAATTAATACCATAACATATGTTATTAACGACAGAATATTTGATACTCATAAGGATTGTGACATACTCAACATACATTTCACATTTTTAAGTCATTACACGATCCAATAACTAACAATTTAGGCTCAACTAATTTCATTGACCACCCTATAGGGCCATATGAATAATCATAAATCATGTGTCACCTTAACAAGCACTATGGAAAATCAAAAATCTCTAGTGGACCTTTGATAACGTCAAAGATAGCTCAAACATTAGTTAAATGAAATCCCTAATGATTAAGGTTTTATATGAGGTAAACATTATGATCAATCATAAGCAATAATTGACATAGTTTTAGTATTATAAGTTATAGATGATTTTATTTAAAGCAATGCCATAATACACTTCTAAATCACAATTAAGATCTTCCTCAAACCAAAATATTTTTCCAACAAAACCGAAATGAATGGCTTTAGTTTTGCCTTGTGACTGAGTGAAAGATGCAGCAATGGATAGGTGTTGCAAAAAAAGACCAATAAAAAAACTCTATATTCCTGGCAAGCAAGCTCTCATGTCTTCTTGTGTGGAACTTAGAGGTTATTAAATTGCCATTGGAAAATGGCTAATGGAGAATCAGGACTTCATTAAGTGTAGTAAAAAGCTATGGATTTTGCCAAACAAAACTAAGAGTTGACAGGGGTTACAATATAGTTAAGAAACACTGTCTGCTTCAACTAGAGATGTTAAAATTATAAAGTTCGTCAAACAAAAATATGATTTCTAAATTTTATTGTTAGAGAATTTGAAGTTCAAAGATCTTAAATTTTAAATTAGAGTTTTTTTAATTTGATATTTGAATATCTAGGATTTAAAATTTCAATATGCTTGGTTTGAAATTTGAAATTAGGTTAGTGTTAAGAATCCAATGAACTAAACAAGTTTGAACGAAACTTAGGACATGAAGGGACCTTCGATAAGGAAAAGAATAGATTAAGAATTAGCGAGATGAAATTCCTAAGTACTAAGGTTTTATATGAAGAAAAGTTTAGGATCATTCACAAGTAGTAATTAAGCTAATTGTTATATTATAACCTAAGAGTGATTTTATTTAAAGCTATGTGATAATACACTTTTGAATCACAAGAAAGATCGTCAAACCAAAACTTAGGACTAAATTTCCCAACCAATAGAGAATAAATGGCCTATATTTTATCTTGAGATTTAGTGTAAGTCTAACCCATGGACATGTAATGCAAGAAAAGGCCAATAAAAGGATCCTAGAAAGCTTCCATGGCGAGTGAGCTTCTACGTTTCCTTTCAGGGAGATTGAGGAGCTTGAATTGACCATTGAAAATTGCTAAAACAGGATTAACTCTTGCTTAAGTGTAGCAAAAAACATTGGATTTCGTTGAGGAACACCAGGAAATTAGAAAGGGTCTTAATATACCCTTCAAACTTAAATGGCATAGATTATACTTGTCAAAATTTTAAGATTAATCAAGGGAAGCTATTTCTAAATTTTATTATGGAGAATTGAAAACTAATTGTCATAAATTTTAATTTTGAATATCTTAAATTTTAAGTTGGAATATAAATGATTTAATCTTTGAATATTTTTTGTTTTGAATTTGAACCTAAGTTATGGTTGAGAATCTAGTAGTCCCAAATAAATTTAAAGTTGAGTAATTGGAAGGTCTTGAATAATGCAGTGAATAGATTAACATTTAGTTAGATGAAGCAAACCTTAAATCAATCAAATATAATTATTAAGCTAGTTTAAGTATGATTTTACTCAAAGCTATGCAATAATGCACTTTGAATCACAAGATAGGTCCTCTTCAACCCCAAACCTAAGACTTAATTTTCCCAAAAACTTAGGAATGAATGGCTCAAGTTTTTCAATGAGGTTGAGTATATGGCTCAGCCATGGACATGTAATGAAAGAAAAACTAAAAAAATTAGCTTAGATCGTTTCCAAGGAAAGTGAGGTCTCATGTTTTCTTGTGGCAAGCCTTGAGGAGCATGAATTAGCCATGGAAAATGGCTAAAAAATGATGAGGTGTTGACTAAGTGTTGTAAAAGCCTTCATATTATTTTGAAGAAGAGTAGGAATTTATTAAAGATCTTAGTATAGCTAACAAAATTCATGGCATATATTAGACTTGTTAAAATAGCAAGAATGATGAGGGGAACCATAGATTTATAAACTTGAATATGGAGAATATGAAATTCAATTGTCATAAATTTGAAATTTGGATAACCCAAAAATATTTGAATAACTAGGATGTAAAATTTAAATACATTTGGATTAAAATTTGAACCTAGGTTAATGCTGAGAATCAATGACCACTAATAAGTTTTATTGTAAATTTGGACTTGAAAGGTCCTCTTATTGGATTATCAATAACTTAATAATTAGTTAGATGAAACTCTTAAGGATTAAGGTTTTATAAAAGGAAAACCATAACAGAATAATTAAAGTTTAACTAATAATATTACGAGAATTTGAGGATACTCAAAATAATGAAATCTTAACGAGGCACTTTTCTAGACCCTAGATGAAGGTTACGATAAATAGAGAGCTCTATTTTATCTTATGGCATGGTGCTAAACTGAAACGAGGAACTAATGATAACTTATATTATTGATAAATATAGATTTAGTTTTGTTTAGTGGGTGAGATTATGGATTGACAAAAATTAGGCTCTTTAACCATGTATTAGCACCTGTATGATGGTCTTGGTGGTGTAGCTGGCATAGAAGAGTCCTTTAAGAAGTGTGACATAATTATGTCACACACATCACAAGGTGGTTCCACTTAAAGGCATACTAGTTCTTTGATGACTTGAAGCCATATATGATTAGCTCCAACACTTATTAGTCTCCATTATCTTTATCTTTGTTGTGGTCAATTACATAACTCTTGTTTAATAAAAAGTTTAGTTTGTTTTTCTTCTATTCCACAAGTTATTTGTGTCTACACTTTATTTTAAGTCATTTGAAAGTCAATTAGTTTTTTATGTTTATTGTTAACTTTGAATTTAGTTTAGAAGCCCCACTATTCCCTCAAGTGCATACATTTGCAAACCATGACTTTAGATGCATTAGATATTGTGTTTTTGGCTATTTCTACTACCACTACCGTTAGACACCAACCATTAATAACTATTATAACCACCAACTTTGATCTGCTTGCACTACATGATCATACCTTATTTATGGTTAATATGATTTAGTTAAATAAATAAGAATAAAAAATAATAAATTATGATTTTGCTATTAAGTAGATATATGTTAACACTAAAATACAAAAATTAAAGCTATATAATATAGCCAAATAAAAGAAATAAAAAGGTGACAAAGTGGTAGATTTAAAGTTATATACAAGACAAACAAAAAAATAGATAAATTGCATGTGAAAGTTGGAGTGCATGATACTAACGGAATAGAGTGCAACATGCTAAACAACCAAATTTAGTATGAATAGATAAATGTCTCATTAAAGTGTCAAAAACATTGAATGTAAAATATTCAATATTTAGAAATAGATATGAATATAGAATTCCATAATGCTTGTCAAGATAAACCTCGATTTTTCTTTCGTCATAATTGGATCTCATCGAACATTATTAAGAGTTGCTAAATTTAATAAGTACAAATAACAACAAATTATTATTTTAAATTTAAGAAAAAACATTAAAGCTAAAATAAGATAAATAAATGAAATATAACTTCACCAAAAATGAGATATTGAGTTAATTTGGAGAAATGAGATAAATTGTTTAAGAAAGTTGCATTCAATGCAACTAAGAGATCTTATATAACATCATCAATCATCTGATTTTGTAGGAATCAAAATATCTTAAGTATGCCAAAACCATAGGAAATAAAATATTTAGAAATATTGAAATGAATACTTAAGTAGATAATCCTTTTTGGTGCTAGTTTAATGACATTATTCTCATCTCAATCTAATCTCATTTTGAATTATTATGAATTATCTCATCAAATAAGCATTAATAATTATGAACTTTAATTTTAATTTGAAGTAAATACGTGCTAAAGCTAAAATAAAATTATTTCAACAATATAATATAAAAATTAAAAGTAGTGTAAAGGTCATTAGAGAGGATAATGAGAGTTTTATAGTAATATTACCAAATCAAAGTAAAACATATAAAAATTAAGATAAATTAAGATAAATTATTCATGAAAATTGTATACGAGGATACTAACAAGATCAAGTGTAAAGTCTTGATAAATAAATTAGGTATCAATATATATTTCTTGTAAATGGTGCCAAAACTCTAGAAAAATAATTATTTAAAGATTTTGAAATGAATAATTAATTTGGTATAGCTTTCTCTAATGGCTATAATGATGCTTATCACATCTAGATTTGTTCTTGTTTGGAATAATCTCGAATTACAATAACGAATAAGAATAAAAAATATATTTTTAATTATTTTAATCTTAAGTAAATATAGGTTAAATATAAAATGAGAAATATTATATCAATGTAATATAATCAAATCAAAGAAATATAAAGATAGTATGAGAGGAGATATAAAGTTGCATAGTAATTTATGTAAATAAAAATAAAAAATTGGAAAAAAGAAGATAAATTATAATAGAAAGTTGTTATCCAAAAGAATAAGGAGATTAAGCATGACATCATTGATCATCAAATTTGGTCAAATTAAATTTTATTGTTAAGCAAGAAAAAACATTGAAAAATGATATTTAAAAATATAGAAATGAATATTTAACTTTATGTAGCACATCAAGATGAGTCTAATGAAATTTGTTTCATCTTGATGAGAACTCATTTTGAATTTTCACAAATTAAATAAATATAAAATATTTAAAAAATATTTTATTTTAATATTAAGTAAACATATGTATAGATAAAATGATATAAATAAAAATAATGTTAGATAACCAAATCAAAATAAAATATTTTAAGAAATGAGATAAATAGTATCAGAGAATTACATTCCCCAAAACTAAGCAGAAGGATTAAAACATCATTGATCAAAATCGAGATAATGTTTGCTTCATCGTAATTAGAACCTTTTTGATTGTCTAAAAATAACAAAAGTAAATATCCATAAATAATAATACATTATTATTTTAATAAAAATTAAATAGATATTGAAGCTAAAATAATGTGAATTAAAGCAATGTAATATGCCCAAACCAAAGTGATGTGAAGGTCATTCAAGTGGGGATCTCGAGTTACATAGTAATATAATAAAATCAATGTGAAACATTAGAAAAAGGAGGTGCATTTTATGAAAATATTGCATTCTATGGTATTAAAATGATCGACTATAATATCTTTGGCTAAAAAATCTAGGAGTCAAAATGTCTTATAAATCATTTTAGCTAAAGCAAATAAAATATTTAAAAAATATAGAGATGAGTATTAATCAAATAGAGCTTATCAAAACAGATCCTACAACACTTTGTCTTATCATAATAAGACCTTATTTGGAATAACTATGAGTTACTAAAATATATAATCATTAAAAATAATAAATTATTATTTTAAAATTTAGTAAATATATATTAAATCTAAATAGTGATTTTTAAAAGAAATGTATTAAAAATAAATAAATGTAAAGGAGATGTGAGTGTAGATTTTGAGTTACATAATAATACAACAAAGTTATAGAAAAAAGTTCAAAAACATGCTATAAGTTTTAAAGCAAGTTTGCAATTCTGATGTATTAAGGTGGTTGAGTGCAGCATCCTCGATTATCAAATAAAATAATAATTTAAATATGTTGTAAAGAGTGACTAAGCTATAAAATTAAAATATTTAAATTATTGAAATGAATATTTAGTTAAATAAAGCTTGTTTACATGGGTTTAATGACACTTGTTTCAACTCAATTATTCATTATTTAGAATTATTATCAATTACCAAACCAAGCAGTCATAAATTATAATGAATTTTATTGTTTACATTAAGAAAATATATATCAAATCTAAAATGAGATAAAGCAAAGAAACTCAACAAAATAAAATCAAAGCAATGTAAATGTCACATTAGTCAATCGACAACTGTTTTGTCTCAATTGGACTTTATTTGAAATTACGACAAATTAATAAATCAATTAGTTTGAATAGAAATTGATCATTATCTTAATATCAAGTGAATAATTGATAAATTTCAAACGAAATAAATTGAAATAAAATTTAGAAACAAGTCAATGTGATGTCAATGTCAAACAAGAAAACATTTTGAGTTACATTGGATCTTAGATTCATGGAATGCAAATTTGTGTTGGAAATTATCTCATTTCTTCAAATTTTTAACTTTCTATGCAGATCTGGTCTCCTAACTTGTGTTATTTACACAAATTAATTTAGTTGAATTATATTACTTCAAGTTATCTTACTTTAGCATAAACATATATTTTCATATTATAAAATAATAATTTATTATTTCTATTCAAGTTTATAGGCTTAATTTGTAAAAATTTTGAACGAGGCATAATCGAGATGAAATAAACATTATTAGACGTACTTGATGAGCTCTATCTAATTGAATATTTAATTTTTAATTTTTGAAATTATATTATTCATGGTTTTAGTACAATGATACATTTTGACACAAATTTGGTTTGGTGATTGAGGATGTTGCATTTCATCACTTTAATATCTTGAATTACAACTTTCCCAAAAACAATTCTCATTTCTACAAAATATTTTGCTTTGATTTGGTTACGTTAATTTCCAATTTCAAATCCCCTCTCTTTTGACCTCTTCTGCCCTTGGATTAATTCGTATTACATTAGATCAATTTATCTAATTTTTATTTAATACATATTGACATAATATTAAAATAAATGATTTATCACTACTTACAATTATTTTCCTTGGTATTGCCTAGTCAATGCAAACAATGTCTGATTGATATGATACCAATGTTTTTAGACACTTGTTTACAAGGTTTATGTAAGGAAATGTTTAGTTTTATATTTTAAAAAAAATTATTTTCTATAATTTTGGTACACTTTGAGCAAATCTGGTTTGTATCAAATTTAAATGATCAATATTGTTATATTAACAAACCTTTGTATCCTTGACTATATCACTTTAGAATCTTAAAATGTTTTGTCTTGATTTTGTTATATTACTGTATAACTCTAAATCTTCTCAAGCATGACCTTAACATCGCTTGATTTTGTTATAGTATAGTGCTTTAATTGATCTCACTTTATATTTAATACAAATCTACATCACATTCTAAAATAAGTTATTATTAAACATACCAAACAATTTATTAATTGCATTAATTATAAACAAGTTAAAATGTAGAAAAAATACCAAAAAGTTGATCTCGATAAGCTCTACCAAGCAAAATATTCTTTTTTTATTTTTAAATATTTTCTCTATTACATTGGCATGCTTTATGAGGGGTTTTCATTTTTAATTTATTTGATAATGAAGAATGTTACTCTCAATCTCCACATAATCTTGGAATGCAATTTTATCGTAGAATTTTTCTCACATTTAAAATTTTTTTTAGATTTATTTATATTATGATGTTTCTCTAAATCTCATTTTGTGTCACTTTTGTATCAATCTTATTGCTTTTGTATAGCATTGCTTGAATTAATCTAATCTTTGTTTTGATATATATATATATTTTTTAAACTATTAAGTTATTAGTTCTTATTCTTTTTTAAATTGGTAATTCAAGCAATTCTGTATGTCATCGTTTAGAGATAAAAACAAACATCATTAGACTCCCGTCGAGAAGCTCTATCTAATTTAATAATAATTTTCATATTTTTTAAATATTGTTTTTTTCTATGATAATAGAATATTTTGCAATAAAGTTTGATTCATACATGATTTAATGATCAAGGATATTACATTAGATGACTTCACTAACATGGTATGCGACTTTACCATACAATTTATCTCATTTCTATTAATTTTTTTTATCTTTCTTGGTTATATAATTATTTAACTCCACAGCTTAACTAGCATGACCTTTACATGATTTTTACTTGTCAATATTACGTTCGTTCAATTTATGTAACTTTAGCATTGATATATATATATCTACGTCATATAAAAAAAAATAATTTTTATTATTTATGCTTATCTTGTTCAGTAATAATACCAATTAAAAATATGGTTAAATAAAGGTGAAACAAATAATTATTAGAATCATCCAAATGAGCACTATCCAACTATACAATAAATTTTATCTTTTAAAATATTTTTTGTTATTATGGAATTCTTCGCAAGTTAATTTTTTTTTACACCTGATTTGGTAGAGTAGTATGTTGCACTCGATCTCCATAATATTGTGGAATGCAAATTTCTTTCAAAATGAATTTCATTTCTTAAAATGTTTTGCTTGATTTGCTTACATTATTTGGTAACTAAAACTTTTCACTTATGTTGTTTCTACATCAATTTGATTTGGCTATACTATATTTCTTTAATTTATATCATTTTAGCTTTAATATAAATTTACTTAATATTAAAATAATAACTTCCTATTATTGATGCTCCCTTAGTTTGGTAATTTGCAGTAATTCTCAATGATATGTAATCAAGAGAAAAGAACTCATTAGACTCATCTCAACATGCATTACCAAATGAAATATTTTTTTTATATTTTTAAAGTATTTTGTTTTCTTATTTCTTTTATCCTTTACAAGACATTTCAACTTGCGTTTTATTTCATGATCAATGATGTTAGACTCAAACTCCTTAATATCTTGGTATGTAACATTATAAGACAATCTATCTCGATTGTTAAAGTGTTTTTCATTTTGTTATATTTCTAATAAACTATACTTCGCCCTTATGCAACCATACATTAATATTTTTTTCTTTTGTTATATTACTTCAATTAACTTATTTATTTTTGTAATTTGATGTAATTTCAAATATGGTATGAGCTAGTTGAAACAAATATTATTTGTTCCTTTAGATGAGTTTTAATGAATTAGATATTCAATTTTTAATTTTAAACATTATAGAATTATAGATTTTAGCAAACTTTACAAGTCATTTTGAATCAAACCTTATAGTAGGGATTATACTTAATCTACTTAATGTCTTGGAATACAGCTTTCCTTTATGATTTATTACTTTCCCTTAATATTTTTTCTTTTATTTTTTTATTTTACAACGTAACACTAAATCACATCTTGTTTGACGTTTATATTAGTTTTAATTTTATATTATTACATGGTTTCAATTGTTTTCCTTAATTTCAGCTTCCAAATTTATTTAGTTAATATGAAAAATATTTTATTATAGTTTATATATTTTTACTTTTATGATTCCTTATATTTCCAAACAAGTTCAATACAAGATGAAACAATTATTGTTTCACTCATCTCGATGAGGTAAATGTAATTAAGAACTTTTTATATTCTTTTTCTTTATTATTTTAAAGCATTTTGTATTTTTAATGAAATATTTTGATTCTTTCTAGATTTGATGATCAAAACATTGCACTTGATCTCTATAGCAACTTGGAATTTAGTTTTCTTATAAAGTTTATCTCATTATTTAATTCAATTATCTTATATTATTTTTTAACTTTAAATCTTTGCTCATTTGATTTTTATATCATCTTAATTGGTAATATTATGTTACCTCAACTTTTATTAATTTAGTTTTAAGAAGTATTTACTTGACATTACAATTTAAATTTGTTATTCTTTATGCTTATTTAATTTTGATGCTAAACATATTTCAAAACATTTTTCAACGTTGGTTAAACAAAAGTTGTTAAGTTGGTCCTAATGAGTTCTATCTAATTAAGTATTCTTATTTATATTTCTAAATATTTTATTTTCTAAAGTTTGTCTAACTTTTGGGAGATTCATATTTTTGCTTGGTTAAATGATTAAGAAAGTTATACTATACTTTGTTCGTATCTTGGAATGAAAGTTTCACCAATATTTTATGTCATATCTTCAATTGTTTCACTTTGAATATGATGTATTACTATGCAACTTGAAATCTTCTCTAATATGATTTTATGTCATTTTGATTTGGTAAAACTACTTTCCTTCTTTATCCTATTTTATCTTTAATATTTATTTTTTCTTGTTAAAGTAATAATTTTATTTTATTTATGTTTTTTTATGTTCTAATTCATAGTAATTTCAAACGTGATCCAATTGAGATGAAAAAATGTTGAGTAGGACATATTTTGATGAGCATCATAAAATTATACACACAATTATGTGTTTGCAGTATTTTATTTGTCTAAATTATTACTATATCTATGAGAAATTTTGATTCCCACCTAATTTGATTATTGTGATTGTTACACTTGATTTTCTTCATGAAAAATACCTTCCATGTGTATTAAAATGTATTAATACAAATTAGGACAAATTAATGTATCTAAATAAAAATGATGAAAAATTGCACGAGAGTAAAATTAGAGTACATAATAATACAACAAAAAAAACTATGTAAAGTATTGAGATACATTTTATAGCAAAGATGCATTCCAAGATATTATAGATACTAAGTGTGATATCTCAATCATCAAATTAGGTTCCAATTTAAATGTTTAGTAAACATACTTAAACACTAAAAAATAAGATTTAAAAAATGTTAAAAATAAAATTTAATTATTGGAGCTCATAGATGTGAGTCCTATGACAATTGCTTCATTTTAATTTGACTTCCTTTAGAATTATTATAGTTTACATATTGAATAAGCATGTATAATAAGGAGTTATAATTTTGAAATTAAATAAATGTATATTAAATTAGAAATCAGATAAATTGAAAATAAGAGATATAACAAAATCAAAATGATCTAAAGGTCACTCTAAAAAGATTTAGACTAATATAATAATATAAGAAAATTAAAAAATGTTGAAAAAATGAGATAAATTATATGGAAAATATTCATTCGAAGATACAGAAGAGATCAAGTTTAATATCATTAAACTTTAAATAAAATACAAGTCCAAATTTATCATAAAAATACAAAAACCATCAAATAAAATATATAAAAAATATAAACTTGTGCTTCGTTTCTCATAGAACTTATCGAGACTACTACAATGATGTTTATTTTTTTAGCGATTATCATTTATCATTAGTACGGATTGCCATAGTAAATTACTATAAATAGAAATACGGTTTTCATTTATAATTATATAAATATTTATTAAATTTCAAAATGACTTAAGAGGAGAATTAGAGCTACATATTATTATAACCAAATAAAAAATTAAAGTAAAAAAATGTTATAAGGGTAAGTTACATTTCAAGATATGGAGGAGATGATGCATAACATCTTTGACCACAAAATCTGACAATTTTGATACATTTCACAAAGTGCATTAAAGGCCAAGAATATTAAATATTTTAAAATATAAAAAATGAATATTTAATTAGATAGAGTTGAATAATCTTTGTTTCCTCCTAATGAAACCTAAAAATTACTAAAGTAAATTAAAATAATAATAACAAATTCTTATTTTAATATTTTGTAAATATTTCTTAAAGTTTAAATGATATAAACTTAGTAATATAACACAACAAAATTAGGGCAAAGTAATTGGGTACATCATATTCGATTTTGATTGACATAGTACTATATCCAAATGAAACTAAAACACTAAATAGATCGAGTGTAACATTATTTTTTTCCTCTTTATGAGACCTTGTTTATAGATTAATGAGAAAAATAAATAACCATAAATAAAAAATAAATTACTTATCTTTATTAAGTAAACATATAATCAACCAAAACAAAATTAGTTGACGTAATGCAATTTTTAAAAACCACCAAATAAAAAAATTAAAGGAAATTAGATAAATTGTGAAAGAATCATAAGTTATCACTGATGTATGAATCAAAATATTGCATAAAATATCAATGACACATAAAAATAAAATATTAAAAGAACAAAAATGAATTTTTAATCAAATAAAGCTTATCAAGTTGAGCATAACAACATTTGTACATCTATATTAATCATATTTGGAACTAAAGAGCATTATCAAAGAAGAATATGATAAACGACAATAAATTATTATTTTAATATTAATTAAATATTTATTAAATGTGAAGTGAGGCAATTTCAAACAATATAACATAGCAATGTTAAGGTGATGTGATGGTTACATGAGAGGGGATAAAGCTTTACGAGAAAGTTGCACTCTAAGATATTAAAGATGAAACTCTTCAAGAATTGTGCAATGACGTTTTGTCATCTCTAACTGGCACCATTTTTAATTCGACAATTTACATAGAATAAATGAGCATAAATAATAATAAATTATTTTTTTAATAATAATAAAAATAAATATAAAAACGAAATTGAGATAAACTAAATTCATATAAAAATTCTCAAGAGAGGAGAATTGGCATTTCATAGTAATACAACCAAATAAAAAAAAAAACATTATGAAAACAAGATAATTCAAACAATAAATTTACATTCTAAGATACTAAGTAGATGTGGTCTAATATGTATAATCGACAATCATGTACGAAAAGAAATATTAAGTGAAGTATTCCAAAAGTCTAAAAAAATAATGTAAACCAAATATTAAAGATAAATATGTAATTGCATGAAGCCCATCGACAAATGTTCAAGATGTTTATATCAACTCCATTATACTTAAATTGTAATTACTATGAATTACCACAATAAATAAATATAAAAATTTAGAAGTTGTTTTGTGAATGTATTTAATAATATATCAAAACAAAAATGAGATAAATTGAAATGTTGTATATAAGGAAACAAAAGTAATGTAAAGTTCAAATGAGATGAAAATTATTATTTTTATAGCAATCAAATCGACTCAAATAAAAAAATTTAAAAAACTTAAGTAAATTAATAGGGAAGATTTTTGCAAAGTTGTATTCCATGATACTAAGAAGATAAAATGTAATATCTTTAATTGCTAAATGACATATGAATAACATATTGTCATCAAATATGCCATTACAAAGGAAAATAATTTTTAAAAAAAAAAATTTTTAATTGTAAAAATTCATCAAATGTAGTCTAATGATCTTTGTTTCATCTTGATCAGTCCTTGTTTTGATTTGCTATGAATTACAAAATTAAACACAAATAATAACAAAATATTATTTTAATATTAAGTTAACATATTTTGAAAAACAATATGATAAATAAAGGAGATATAATATATCTATATCAAAGTGTTTTAAAGCCCACATCAAATTAGAGTTTGAGCTACGTAATAATATAATAAAATAAAAATAAAAGTATTAACCACATAGGGTAAATTATAGGCAAAAGTTTCCTTCCAATGTATTAAGGAGATTAAAGTTTATAATCTTAGTTATCAAGTTAGATAGGAATAAAAAATACTTATAGGGCATCCCAAAGTTTTAAAATGTTAAATATTCAAAAAAAATAAAAAAATATTTTGGTAGAGGTTATCAAGATAAGTCCATCAAAGTTTATTTCATCTTGATCGTACCTCATTTCTAATTACAACAAATGTTAGAAGTAAATCAAGCGAACTCTTTTTTAAACCAAATGGGTTTGATATACATGTCATATGATAAAAGATTTAGACTCACATAGTAATATAACTAAATCAAGGTAAAACTTACAAGAAATGGTATAAATTTATAGGAAATGTTTTTTGAAGACATTGGCAATCCAAATAGAACACCTTTGATCATCAAGTGAAGTACAAAAAAATAACTTATTAAAATACCAAAAACCATAGAAACTAAATATTCGATGAAGTACAACTAAATATTTAATTTGATATGGTGCATCAAGTCAAGTTTGATGAAATCTCCTTCATCTCCATCACACCTAATTTAAAATGAATGTTAATTAATAAAGCAAGTAAGAAAAATAACTAATAAATAATTATTTTAATATTAAGTAAATATATATTAAAGTTGAAATACGATAGGTTAAAGAAATATAATATAACCATATAAAATGATAAAAAATGTCACCCGAGAGGAGATGTTTAGTTACATATTACTATAACTACATAAAATAAAAATACTTGGGAGAATGAGATAGTTTTATTATCATTTCCTTCCTCTTGATTAGACATAGTTTAGAATTATTCTAATTACAAATGCAAATAATCATAAATTATAATAAATTTATTTTGGAAATTAACAAAATATATATTTTCACTGAAATAAAAGAAATTTAAGCAATTTAATATGTCAAAGTTAATATGATGTAAAGATCATAACAAAGAAGATTTAGATTTATTGTATAATATAATAAAATCTAGGTAAAATTTTTGAAGGAATGTGATAAATTATTTTAGAATGTTGCATTGAAAGATTCTGAGTCAATTGTGGGCTCCTTGATTATCAAATAAAATTTGAATCATAATATATCCTAAAAAAGGAAAAACTATAGATTGTAACATATTTAAAATTATTAGAATTTATATTAAGTTGGACAGAGTAAGTTAAGTGGGCTCCAACAAAGTTTTTTGGTCTTGGTTATTCAACATTTGGAATTACAAAGAATTTCAAAATAAAATAAGCATAAATAATCCTATATTATCATTCTAATGCTATATAAATATATGTCAAAGTAGAAATGATAACTTTAGCTAATGTAATATGTCCATATGAAAGATGTAAAGCTCACACTAAAGAAAACTTAAGAGTTATATAGTCATTTAATAAAATCTATTGGAAAAGTTTGAAAAAAAGAGATAAATTATACAAGAAGGCTACATTTTGAGATGCAAAGGAAATCAAGGGTGATATTTAGAATCATCAATACAATTCAAAATGTCATTAACCCTATACAATCCTAGATTGAAAGGATATCAAGTGTAACAATCTTAACTGTCAAATGATGTATGCATTGAAAGGTCATGTAAAATGTATTAAAATAATATAAAATTAAATATTTAAAAATACGTGATAGAAACCTATTTGTATAGTGCTCGTTGAGACTTGTCCGACAACATTTGTTTTTCTTCACCTAATTGCACTAGAATTTCTATGAATTAAAAAGGTAATTAAACAATCTAACATTAAATCAAGTATGAGTCAAACTTTCTATTAAAAAAATGACCAAAATTTAGTTAAAAAAATTTAAAAATAACATTAAAATAATATTATATTCTGTAATGCTTATTCTCATGAATCCAACTATATTTACTACACCTCGATTGGAGCTAAGCTGGAATTACTACATATTAAAAATGTAAGTAAGCATAAATAATAATTTATTTCTTTTAAATTAAGTAAATATATATGAAAGTTGAAATGCAATAATTTGAAAAATAATAATATAACTAGAACAAATTAATGTGAAAGGCACATGAAAGGTGATTTAGAGTAACTTTTAGTAAAGGCAAGTTGAAGCAAGAAAGTTAAGAAAATGCATTGAATAATGTGGGAAAATTGCTTTGTAAGTTATTAAGTAGATCAACTTTAACATCTTTGGTAGTTAAATAAGGTACAATTTAAAATGGCCTTTAATAAATTAGAAACACTCTAAACTACATTATTTAAAAAAATATAAATGAAAATTTAATTGGATCAAGCTTGTCAATATCATTCAATTATATTTGTTCAACCTTGATTTGTACTTATGCGATTATTTGAATTACCAACTTTATATATGCAACAAAAAATAAATATTTTAATGTTCAATTAATGTATATTAGTTATAAAAAGAAGATATATTGAAGTAATTCATCACAACCAAATCTAAAAGATTTCGTTGTGAAATGGAGAGGAATTAGAGAATCATAGCAACATAACAAATTCAAGCAAACAATTTATATAAATGAGATAGTTATTACCCAAATATCGCATTGTAGAATACAAGGACATCGAGTGTGACATCTTTGATCATTCGAGCCCCGACTATGTCAATTTTAAATGGACCAAAATCTTAATATGTTTTTCATCTCCATGAAACATGGCTAACAATTACTATGAAAAATAAAATTAATTAAACATAAATAAAAATTGTTATTTTATATTCAATTAAACATATATTATGATAGAAGTGATTTAAACTTAACTAGTATAAGATAACCAAATTAAAGCAATGAAGTCTAACCTAAAATGAGAATTTAGATTTTATAATAACATTACCAAACAAAAAATTAATGAAGTGGGACAAATTGCAATAAAAAAATTCCTTCAAAGATATTAAGAAGATTCAGTTTAATACACTTGTTCATCAAATCAGGTACTCACAAAAATATCTCATAAAATATAAAGAATATTTAAAGATATGTAAAACAAAGATCTTTTTGTTGGATAGAGTTTGTATAGCTAAGTCTAATGGCATTTGTTTGGTCTGGATTGGCTCTTGTTTAAAATTACTATAGCATACAAAGATAAATAATCATAAATAATTTTAAAAAATTTAATATAACCAAATAAGGATTAGAGTTACATTGTAATATAGCCAAATAAGAATGAAATATTCGAATAAATGAGGTAAACAATATTTCAAAATTACATTCGAAGATCCTAAAGAGGTTGAGTGAAAAAAAAATTATCAATCCTCACTTCGTATTAACATGAATTATAAAACTATGCATAATTAATAATAAATTATTATTTTAATATTAGGTAAATATTATTGATGGTGAGAAGAGATATATTCAAGTTATGTAATACAAGAAAATATATTTCAAAATGTGTCACTTTGTATTTCCAAATGTCCTTTCATATTCTTATATTTTAAAATTAATATTTTATGATTGTGTTATCTATAAATAAGGACTCTCACTAGTTATATATAAAATACTTTTTTAATTAAGTATCAAAGTGCTGTCAACCAATTTTGTTTGATATTAGAGTGTTGTGTGCCAGTAATCAGATGGTGTTCTCTCAAAGATGCCTTTGGAAGGATGCCAAAGTCTCAAAATGGGAGATCTTGACTTGTTATACAACATTTTCAAAAGCATCAAATTCGTCAAGGAAATTCTTAACCTCTTTATTTCAGCTTTCAAAAAAATTTACTCATCATATACAACTTTTTAGTTTGTCAACATGACCATGTGATTGCTTATTTGGCATTTTATTACTCCACTTATGTGTGCACCATTTCACTTCACAAGCAAAGTGAGTACATTGTGCATGGTTGTTAGCACCCATTTTTTTTAGGTTGAAATCCCATATGTTACTATTGCATGTCTTTGGCTTTTAGGAAAAGTTCTTACTTGGCTGATGATCATTGATTTTGTAATTCTAGACATAAATAACCTTAGATAAGCCCTTGTGTGGATATATTTTTGAACCTATGCACCTTTAATTTTTCTATTAAGTGAAACATGTTTTAGCATACCATCCTACATTAACTTTGTATTTAGGTATGGTTTGGCTTAGGAAGTTACATTTTTTTTTTCATTTATCATTAAATGATTATGTTTAAATTCTATCCATTTGTTGTTAACTTCTAGAAGTTGTCAAACATATATATATATATAAAATCGAATTTATTTCCAAGTTTGAAGGTACAATATTTATTTATTTGTATAGTTTTTTATTATTAAATTTTAGGATTTATTTGAGTTTTTTGGTATAATCTTCGAGAACATTGAAAGTACTAATTTACAAAAGCATGGCTCACATCACATGCTAGATTATGTTTTCACAAATTTTAAAAGTGATAATTTGGTAATGACAAAAAATTACGTCAATTATGAGAAGAAGTAAACATTCTCCTATGAGTTAAATATGTACCCACCTCTTATTCAGGTGAATAATTTAGATAAATGGTAACACCAATCCTAGGTTTTGAATGCTATTGGTGAACACTTTACTAATTTAAGGAATATATGCTCAAATATGGTGCCTACATACTGGATCAAGTAATACTGTGTCAATTTTCAGCCTTTCTTATAAAGTTTATTCAAGCTGAGTTATATTTAAAAAGATTTACTTATTTGGAAATCACATATAAGTTGGACCATGATTTGAAATATTCAGAGGATCAATTACTCCAAATAATGAGATTTCTTGGGCCACTTCCCACTTTAAAGCTTGTACTACTACTTCCATTATTCTTATGACTTCTACACCATAAGAATCCCATGCACCACCAATAAATTCAACACATTAATCCAATAATTATAAAACCATCTAGTTTTGGAGATGAGTGTTATCATTATCATAGGAGAGGGCCTATGACAAGCAAGTATCTTAAAAGACCCCTCGACAAATGAAGTCTTTATATAGCCAAATAAGCATACTAAAGAAAAATTATAAGAATTAAGTGAAAATCTTTACTATATTGCACAACCCATAGCTTGGTGAGATGCACTATAGCTACATTAGGACTTTTCGAACATTGGTAGCAAGTTAACATTTTAATATGTTCATAAGAATTAAGTACCAACTTTGTTAGATTATTGGAAAAGAGTGAGTTATATCATTGTTATCCCAATGCAAGTAGGTAGCCTTACCTTAAAAAAACACGATTAAATGTTTAGGATGACACCTTAAATGGAAGAGCCAATATGTATATTTTTGTATAAAAAAAGAATATCATGCTATACTCTTCATATCATTTAGAAAACACTTCTAACAAAAATAATCATAATAAGAAAGTTAAAGAAATGGAAAATAACTTAGTATCATTTCACTAAGTGAGATTAGGTGTGATATAGCCAATTTTGAGGTTACCTAATTTATGTGTTAGGGAAGCACCTTTTAATAGACCTACCCAATTGCCTATAATCTAACCCTTACACAAAGAAATAATGGACATAATTTTGGATTGCTTACTAATAAACTCTCATATTTGATACATATTTAGCATACTATAAATCTAGCTTTAGACACCTCACCACCACATTTACCATATCACCAAGTAAATCCATTTGTTAAGGTAAAACATAAATTTTTATGAACATATCATCCAAAGATGAATGAAAAAAGTTGTCAAACAAATTTTAGGCCATCTTATTCCGTGCGTAATAGTACATGTTTCAACATGGGATCATTAATTATCAAATATTTAATTTACTAATAAAATAATGAGTTTAAGGACTTTCCAAATTTTTTTTAAAAATCTTCCTTAATCATATTGATTTGACTCTTCATACAATGTAACAAAAAAAAGAATTCCAACACCTTGTTACTGCACAGTGATAGGCTAGATCACTTGTAGATTTAATAGCTTACTCTAGAATCAGTCAAAAGAAATGTGATTGGCATCTATTTTCAACATTTTTGTTCTACTACTATTAAACACCTCATCTAATGAAATAGAGACATTTTAACCACAAATTCAATTAGAAGGCCCTAACAGAAACTTTCCTTACCTTATTAAGCCAAAACTTATTATTCATCAATATTCCTTAATTACAACTTGTGCCTTAAGAAAAAGTCTATTAAACTTGATTTTTAGAAAATTATGTTTTACCATAGCCAAGTGGAATTAAATGCAATTATCAATTAATATCTCGAAAATGGTAGTCATGGATGACAAAAAATATATACATATAACACAGACATTTATAACTATAACCTAGAATATAAAAATAAGAAATATCAGATGCTTTAAATACATCATAACATAATTCCAATAAAAATGATTACATACATCTTAATACTAAATAACACTAATAATAATCAATTATAGTTTAATTCCTATCAACATATTGATCTTATAATCATGAATGAAAGTGATAACTCAACTACTATAAATCATAAATGATAGAAGAAATTCATCTAGCAAGTATACTTAGTTTAAATTTAGCTCCATAATTACTCCTAAATTCTTAAAAATGCAAGCCAAACAAAAGAGGAGTGAGCCAATAAAAGAACTATAGAAAACAATAGTCATTCTATGACATGTAAATAATGAGTTCTATACATCAATCTTTAATAGCAATGTGTAATCATCCCCAAACATAAAAGCTTAGCAAGTTTATCTCCATCAATTATGTTAAGCTGATATAAGAGCTTGTGATTTAAATAAAGGAATGATTGTGTTCCACATCAATTTTGTACTCTTGCTAAGTGAAAAAATAATAGCAAGGTCTTACATTCCTATTGCATCATATCACACAAAATTCAACATGGTAATGCAAATGATGTAGGCCATTTTACATCAATTTGTCATAAATCGAGTTGTCTACAAACTGTTGGTCAAATCACTTCGGTGATCCAACATGTATGCTTTATTGATTCTGTTAAGTTTACTTACTTGATAATTTTCTTTGACATTAATTTTAATATCTATCTTATCTCTTTAGATGCTTGCCAAAACACACATGATTAGTAATTTGTTTGTTCAATTAGGGTTTTGCTATGACTTGTCTTATGATTGATATTAGTGAAATATTATGTGAACGTTTTTATTTATTTTGTACACCAATATTTAATTGCAAATTATATTTATACTAAAAAAGTACTATGAAGTGTTTTTCAAACAATTGAGTTATAACAATGAGAATTGATCACTAGTCCTCGTGATGAAAGGTGAAATTCATAATAGAGTACTAAACAACCTTAATAGGGCGTGTCTCCTAATCAATGTAATCAAATTGTGAAGTTACATATCCCACATGAAGTTTGGTTGATGTTAGAAGTAACTTATAATGGTACTTCACATGTTAAAGAAACTAAAATAAAAATTCTTACAATTATGAAATTTTCATAATGAATCCATGAGAAACTATACAAAACATGTTGAATGTTTTTAGTATGACTTTTCTTATGAATGATATTAATGCAACATTAGGTGAAGAATTTTACTTATTTTGTAAACCATTACTAAGAATTTTTATTGAATCATTGACTTAGCCCTATGGAAAGTGATCACAAATCCTTATGATTTACCAAGAGATTCATGCACCAATAAGATCATTAACAATCTTACTTGTGATGCAAGGAGAAATTCACCATCAAATTATGATGTTGCATATCGCACTTGAAGTTTGGAAGATGCTGGAAGTAACTTATAAAGGTGCTTCACTGGGTAAAGAAACTAAAATAAATATTCTTACTAATGATTATACGACCTTTACAATGAATCAATGAGAAACTATAAAGAACATGTTTATGCATTTTACAAATATTAATAATAGATTAGAAAATTTTGAAAAAGGGCTTTCTGTTATAGATGTTGTAAGAAAAGTGATAAGAATTCTACCCAAGGAGCAAAATTCTCTTGCTACGAAAATAAAGAAAACTAATGTCGCAAGAAAGCTCATATTGGATGAGTTACTAGAAGAATTTTTGATGACCTTGATTGAGATGAATCGAAGAGTTGAAAAGGCATCTTCCTTAAGGAAGTTGAAGCATGAAGTGTAGAAAAGAATAATGATTAGCATTCAAAAGCAAACAGAGACGATTTAGATATTGCATCCAGCTATTCCATGGATTTCAAAGAATATGCAAATTTTTATGCTAATGGTTCAAATAAAAATTTGGAAAAGGGTAATGGAAATAGATTTTGGAAAATAAATAAAAGAAGGGAAAATAAGAAGGCACCATGATACTATGAATATTGCAAAACTAGCTGTCTTAGATCGAAATGTTTGCAAGTTAATGACACCAAAACGAGGACCAAAGAAAGAGAATGAAGAAGAAAGCTTTTCATGCTACTTGGAGTGCATTAGAAGATTTAGAGCTACTACATCAAGTGGTGAGGAAGAAGGAATGATATGCTCCATGACAATAGATGATGAAATCAAATACGTGTAATGAAGAGGAAGAGAACGAGATAAGTTATTGGGCTTGTAAAGTTCTTGCAAACATTTACTTAGAAGTTATTAGTTCTTTAACTTCTTTAATGTTTAAAAATAAAGACTTGAAAAGTTAATAAAAAAAAAAAATTAAATTTTTAGATTTTATAATGAAAGAAAAATAGAAAACAGAAATAAAAATCCTTCAGCTTTGTCATAGAAAGCTTTCATGATTATTTTGAATTTTCTTTGATAGAGGAAATTATTAATTTAGAAAAAAAAGGTTTGCTCTCTTGAACATGCAAAAATTCCTAAAGCATCACATGTTTATTTTTTTAAGCATTAATATACATCTTCTTTTAACCATATTTATAATTTTTCTAATGTTAAATTTTTTTACTGTTATAAAAATGTCATACTATCAAGGGTTATCAAATTATGAAAAGCTTTTTTAGTTCAAAACATTTTTTCAATTGAGTGAATAAGAATAATAATATGTGTCCTCTTAGAAGGATTATTACAACGAACATAAGCTTGCTTGGGTTTCTAAGGTTACAAAATAGATAATCCAATGTATTCATAGGTTAGAAATAGTATATGTATGAATTATGTGTAAATGTAAGCATAAAAATGTGGAAAATGAAAATCACATTTTTTTATTACTAAGTTGAAAATTAAAATTTATGTAGTTGTATATAGAGACAAAATCAAGATCTAGCTCATGGGTGTTTGATTATGAATGCTTAAGACATATGATTAGAGACTAATCAAAACTCAAATGAATAACCATTATCAAAATAGCTGGGAACCACTAGGTGACAATTCTAAGAAGTAGACAACAAACATTAGTGATGTTAGTATGACTAATTTTACACATTCTAGTGTATTATTAATTATTCAAATAGATTTTAATTTAATACCACTAGTAAATTATGTGATAATAAGTATTTTGTAGTCTTGATACTCAATATTACAAAATATTAAAGGTGGAACAAGTGTTATTAGTTGATAATAAGTATTTTGTCTCCAAATTTAGGAGTAGGGCACCATAATTCTAATATTAGAGATTAAAAGCAACTGAACTAGACATCTAGTTTTTTTTGTTCTCCATCTTATACTTGTACTTTAAGAACTTTGTATTATATTGTACTTAATCTCCTTTTATCAATTATTAATTCCTATTATGTTAACTATACCACTCTATTATTTGTGCTTGATAATACACTATCCATGCATTTTTCGTTGAATTCATATTGCCATTTCGCAAGGGATTGTTTTTTTCATAAAAAGCTGATATAAACATTTTTTTAAAAAACTTTCATGGAACTCTTAATAAATTAGTAATCTTTTATTGTCATTAGAGTCCTTATTTAACAACATGTGCCATATGGGATAAACCATGATCATATAGAAGTTTATTGTTGCAATGGATTTCATCTGCAAATGATACTTCGAACATTTTGCACCTTGAAAAATGTACAAAAAAATTTTGCATCATTATTAATAGATGATATTTTTTATCTCTATGTGGTTTCCTTTAGCATAATATAAAAAATATGAATTAACATACTAATGAAATTTGGCTAATGAAGATTAAGGGAGTCAAACATGAGTGTTAATTTAAAGATTAATTTCTTAACTTTTTTTAAAAATTTCCAAGTTCTATTTTTTCCAAAAGTAAAATTTGTTAATGCAGAAAATTCTTTTTTAAAACGCAATGTAGATGCTCGCTTTTTGTGAATTTTCTAGATGATGAATCCTTAAATAATAAAGTAGTCAATTTGAAGATAAATTTTGTAAAATGCTAATTCTTACCAGTAAATGTAAGAAAGAAAGGATCATTGAAGCATGATAAGAAGAAAAGATAAATATTCTATGTTGAACAAGTAACATGAAATGAGTTAAGTATGGTGTAGTACTGTTACCACAATCGTATTAGTGTGGTAAAGCCTAGACCACTAGATATACAGAATCATTTTGTTATGATGTGAGAATTAATATGTCAATTCATCATACCAATACAAATTTTGGGGTCATACAATTTTGACAAGTGTGGTTAGTAGTAAGTTAAGAGTATTTACCACATCATATAATTCAACAATAACTAAACTACTTGTATAATATGGAGAATATGAATAAATTGAGTTTTTACTTGGGTTAATTTTTATCACATCCATTGGAATTAAGGTGTTCATGATTTACAAAATGGAAAGAACTTGGATTGAGATTGTTAAGGGAAACTAAATTTAAGAGAAATATGAACAACAGAATGCATGAGTCCTCAAGAGAATGATAAGGTGATATATCTTAATTGTTCTAAGAATATTTCTAAGGATTTAAGGATTAGCTTTTTTGCTATATAAGGTCATAGTATGTACTATTGCTAGAAATTATATCACCTTCTATTCATGAGTTCTCTTAAGATCACCTTCTTGAGAAAAGTTAAGGAAAAGAAGTTAGCAATAGTGGAGGAAAACTGGCATCTGAAGCTCACTTCAAGAACAAGGCTACATCCATTTTATGTTGGCATTTAGTTAGTTTCGCAGGGAACTCTTTATTTTTCATAAAAATCAAGAAACATTAGGATAAGAACAACTATGAAAACATCTACCAAGCATGTAAATAGAATTTGGACTAAACATCTATTTCTCTTTGCAATTAAACCTGAGATTTTACATGTTGATCTTCACCTATCATGAAGGTTATTGAGTCATGATTTTCTATTTTACAGACAAAATGCATGTTCATCTTTACTTAAAATTACCTTCTAAATTCAAGCATGTATTTTATCAATTTAGCTAATTTGAAATTGCATAAGATGCATGACTGAAACACTATGATATTATTGTGAAATCGTTCATGCAATTAAATGAAGACATTGAATTGTTGCAATTATTTTTTGTTCGAATGGGAAGAAACTGTTTGGCTAAAACATGCAATTTAAATATGAGTTATTTTATTGCTTTCCAAGATGAAATTGAGATCTTAAATTTCTACATTATTCATGAAGTTGCCATTTTGCAGGTTAAATGCAGCTTTTCATTATGTGACTTTGCAAAAGAACTAAATTTTTTTAACACAAAAAAGGGCCTTGATTTCTCCTGAAGCTAAATTTTTATGGGATGAAGACTTCCATAAATAAATCAGGCTTCCAATGAAATGCAATTTTGATGTTAAAATTTTTATTATTTTATTATGAGTACATGTATTAGTTGAGCAAAGTAAATTTATGTTATCATTTTGATTGTAATATGAAATTCATTCTAAAAATATTTCTTGATTTTAATGCTATCAATTTCTCGATTAAAGCCTATTTTAAGCCAATCATTAGTAAATACATGTATTGTTACATTTAAAATATTGTTATTTCGACTTAAATTAATATCAAGAATGAACTTGAAGATATGTTTTGAGTTTTCATTTTAAGTGTTGTTATTGTAAGCCATGTGATTATGCTAGTTATGGTAAAAACTAAAAATTACAATGAAATGGCTTGGACTAGAAAGCTTGATGGGATTTGGTTAACCATAGAGCAAGCCTAAGGTTTGACCTTTTTGGGTTCAATCAAGGAGTAAGGAATTAAAAATTAAAAAATGCTAAAATAAATTTTAATTAACTAAAACTAATTTTATGGGTTTATTGTGGTTGCCCAAGGGAACCTAATTATTAGTATTGGATTGTCAAGGATTTAAAATTTAAATGAATTAGGCTTGAAATTTAATGGAGGTCATGCCAAATAAGGATTCAAATAAAGGGACTTCAAGTAATAATTAAAGAATGTTTACCTTGAGGGAGTGCTCAATTGATTTTCCTTATAGTTTAGAAGATTTTAGAATAAGTGGTTCACAAGTAGGCTAAACAGGATTTGTTGGAAATGCTAAGTTAGCCTAGGTAGCTGTTAAGTTTTTGAGAAGACTCTATATGATATTGATAAAATGATTAAGGTTTTAAAGAAAGCTCTAGTCTTATGTTAGATGATAAGTTATAGTTATAGGAAACATCTAATGAAGCCTTAGATGTTGGATGATGAAACTATGTGGAATAATGTTTCTTCATAAGAAAGTCTACACTTGTGATGGCTTAGTTTATCATCTAGTAACACGTAAATGATATCCCACCATGAAAAGTTAGGTTAGTCAAATATACTAGATGATAAGACCCATACCAATTTGTTTTTTCTATTTAAGCACAACAGGCTTATTTAGGATAAATAAGAGATCATGGACATTTTTATCATATAGTGTGGAGTGCCTCGAATTTTTTATGATTCCTAAAGTCATACACAAGTAGTCACGTGCATGGCAGAGCCTTGTTGGTGGGCTTGTAGATCATGTCAAAAGAGGTCTAGTGTTGCTAAGTCGCACTAATCAATAAGAAATCATAAGAGACAATAGTGTTAGTCACCTAGTAAAGTTCTATATAGTTGTGAGGATTTCTAAAATTAATCGCCTCATGTGATAGGAGTCTATATCATGCACAAAGGACATCAAAGGTATGAAGGGAGTGCAAGGGAATTGGTAAGTCATTGAGCATCCATCATGGTACATCTAGCGATTAAGATGTCAAAGAGACTCCTTACACTAATGAGCATTGGATGGTACCCATGATTATGGTTCTATTCTTTTAATCAGTTTCTTAAGTTGAGATATCTTTTGTCATATCATTGCATGTACTAATAACTTTATTTTGCTTGATGTGTTATCATATTATTAGTTTATTATTTTTTTAAGTAAAGTTGAGGATTCGTAATTGAGCATGGTTGTCTCCCATCTATTATATCATTTTTGTATGCAAGGGATAAAAGATAAAATGGAAATTATAATTGGGGCATTAGAGTCAATATTTTTAGAAGATTATTCATTATTTGTCATTTTGTATGTTATATTTTTCTATTCAAAAACAACATCATCATTTCTAGTTCTTGGACTTTGGATTGTATGGAGCTATTTTAATGGACTTTAAAATCTTTATTTTTAAATTTCAGGTGATAGAGTTTGACTTTTGGATAGCTTATGGATCACACAAAGATTTCTTTGATGCCATGGATTTGTATAGATATGGTTTGTCACAAGTAACCAGCTTTCCATTCATGTCATGGATAAGCTAGTACGTATTGGCAAGTCACATACCATAGAGTGAAATAGTTCTTGAGTTAACTTGGGGTGACTAGTTTGCCTAGGGAAAAGGTTCAACTTGGCAGGCACACTACAAGACTGATGATTAGATTAGGAGATTCCTATTGTTAATTTTAGTGTCATGCCAAAGGAGTTAATTGATAATAGAAAAGGTAAGTGCATTGTTGTAGTTGCTCACAAAAATAAAGAATAAAATACTATTAAAATGGTTGTCTTATAAAACTTTCATAAGTTTTTATCATCAATTATCATCCTTAATAATTTACCAAATAGAATATGCCATGATTAAGTTGTAATTATTTTATAAGAAATATGTTTTTTTATTATTTTATGATTAGATTGTATAAATTCCTTTGAAATTGCTGTTAATAGATTCCATTTAGTTCAGTATTTTCATATTTGCATTAACATGTCTTTCTTGGACAATTATATACATAATATTCAATATCACTTTTTAAAAAATTAACCAACTAAAATGATTTATATAAAAGTGAGAGTGGAAATGAAGTTATAACTTAATAGAAAACTTATTTTAGAATCTACAAAATTTTATTATGTAGTTTTCAACAATCACCTTCCATAGATTGATGGAAATTAGTTACTATGTGTGGACTGTCAAGCATAATACTCATCCATGATAAACTATTAGTTTCTAATATCAACCATTAACAATCAACACTATATAATGGCTAAAGTTAACCTTTATTACAATATTAAATAAAGTATGAATACAAATTGATTGGTGAGTGTCACTCCAGGTCGATTTCTTTTGAATCCTTAGGTACAATGCAGCTATAAATTAAACGATACACTAAACTTTCCACTCCCACATGCATGAATGGATTTAAAGCTAGAATTTGTGATCCTCTAACTCAATCATCAGTGTCATAGTTATCACAATGGTTGAACTGTGTACCTCTACTAAGTAGTCCATTAACTAAAAGGATTAAAAAAATGGTACTTTAAAGCAAACTTGCGAACAACTTTTCGTTTAGTCGACGTACAATCCTTAATGCAGAAATATACCAAATAAAGTTATTAAGAAAATATGTATTGAACAAAGAACCATGTACATTAACTCTTTAATAAAATCGTGGTGGCCAACAAATACTCATGTCTTTAAAACAAGTAGATAAATGACTATTTCAAACTAAACATCATGTATTAGACTATATGTGCCAATACTACTACAATGCATTAACTCTTATCACCCAAACTATAACTCAAAATGCTTCACTAAATTCCTTAAACCTAGAAGTAATAAAAGTGGTTTGTTGGGTAGCCTGATAAAGAATTCCCAAGATATGTCATATAAATTTGCAGTAATAAAATGTATATAACAATCTTCATAAAGTAAAGTGCAAATTAAAAGCATATGTTAATAAATAATAATATCATACAAAATATCATTAACCAACCGAACTTCAGTAATTCAATGCATAACACACAACCACAAAAGAACAACAATAATCACTTCCTTCATAGCATAATTTTAAGAATATTAAGTTATTAAATAACTCTCAAGACTTCACTAATTTTCAAGCTTCTAACAATCTAATTATGTTGTAAACAAGGTAACTAATGTCAAACCACAATGTTAACATTCCATTCGAATCCTATATTGTTTCTAGACTTAAATCCAATACTTCAAAATACCATAGAATAACAGCATTTTGTAACCTGACACATCCATGTTCCTACAGAAGTGCATAATAAACAAACAATGCTTGACCATGCTAGAGAGTCTAATTAGTAACTCAAAACACCAAAAAGCCCAACCTTGAAAAATTTTACATCCATGAAGCTAGGGCTTTACAGTGGTATATACCAGTGGTATATACAACTTATTTACATTGGTAATTGACATGAAACTGAAACCACGCCCTATTAGTGGAAATAAAAATTGTTGGACACATGTCAATGACATATAATAGTTTAAATATTATGTTTTTCTTTTATTAAATATTTTGACATACTTTACAATATTTTGTTTCCTGACTTATTTGGTGGTTGAAGATGTCACATGCAATCTATTTAGCATCTTGGTGTGCAACATTCCCATAAATGTTATTGCATTTCTTCAAATTTTTTTGCTTTCAATTCATTAATTGCTATGTAATTCTAAACTTCTTCTTATTTGACCATTACAATTGTTGTATTTTATTATGGTTTATTTCCACAAATCTTCTTGTTTTTTTCTTAGTATATATATATATATATAAAAATAAGATTGAAATATTAATTTTTTTATTTTTTTTTCTTATTTAATTTTGTAGTTGATAACAAATCCAAAGGTGATTTGAATAAATGAAACAAACATCATTAGACTCATCTTTATAAGCTCTTTTAATTAAATACTTATTATTATTATTTTAATATTATATGTATAGTTTTTGCCCTTCTTATGAGATATTTTAATTCATATATCATTTTATGATTAAGGATGTTACACTTAAGGACATCATTATGTCAAAAATGTAACTTCTCCAAAATGTTTATCTCATTTCTTCATATTCTTCACTTTAATTTGCCTACATTACTTTATAACTCAAAATGCCCTCATGTGTGGCCTTGCCTACACTTTGAATTTGTTATACTATGTTTCTTCGATGCTTTTCTTTGATTTTGTTATCTTCTTATGAAGCTCTAAATCTTGTCTTCAAGGAACTTTATAACACTTTTATTTGATTAAATCATATTTCATAAATTTATTTGATTTTTAAATTTAACATATATTTATTTAATATTAAAATTGTAATTTATTATTATTATTTATTCTTATTTATTCTATCAATTCAATATAATTTTTGACAAGTTATGATGTAGGTTAATCAAGTGTCGCTAAACTAAGCTTATCAAACTCTATAAAATCTAAAAAACATTTTTATATTTTTAAATATTTTCCCTATATTTCAAATATCTCTTAGAGAGTGGTGAGATGCTAAAAAATAAATAAAAACTAGTATTTAATTACATCTAGCTCATCTTATTTACATTGATTATACTTGATCTAAAATTACTACAAATTACCAAATAAGGTAAGCGTAATATTTTTTAAGGCTAATTAATATAAATTTAAGCGAAGTAATGCATCGAAATCATCAAGATGTAAAAGCCGCATAAAGGGAGAATAAGAGTTTTATAATAATATATTAAAATTAAAAGGTTAATAAATGGAAAGGCACTTAGAAGATCGAGTATAATGTCTTCAATCATTAAATAAGATATTAATCAAAACCTCAAAGACCATGAAGAACCCTAAGAATTTTTTTAAAAAATATATAAAATATTTAACTAGAAAAAGGTCATCAATACGAATCCATCGATAGTTTTTTCTCATCCAATGAAGCTCATTTTAAACTTCAATAGATGAGAAGACTAAATATTTATAAATAATAATAAATTTACATTTTAATATTAAGTATGTATATATTAGTACCAAAATAACATTAATTGAATAAAAGTAATAAAATCCATTTGAAGTAATTGCAGAAGTCATGCACTACGAGATTTAGAGTTTCATTAAAATATAACCAAAACAAAGTAAGAGTTAAATTGCAACATCTAGAGTCATTGAACGAGAAAAAAAATTAAAATATCTCCTACAATATGCCAAAAAAATTAGAAAATAAAATATTTAAATATTTAAAAATAAGAATTTATCTCGATAGAGCTCATAAATCCAAGTCTAATAATGTTAGTTTTGGCTCGATTGGACCACATTTTGATTTGGAGTGTATTACCAAATGAGACAAACCTTTTTAAATTTATAATTTAAAATTTAGCATATATATATATATATATATATATATATATATATATATATATATATATATATATGAAACTGAAAGGAAATAAAATGGAACATAGCAATTTAAACAAATTAAAGTGAAGGAGCTATTGCACTAGAAGAAATTTACAATCATATAGAAATCTAATAAAATGATGGTGAGAATTTTATGAAATTAGATAAATTACATCAAAAGTCACTTTTTGAGATATGAAGGAGACCTATTGTAACATCATCAATCAACAAATCTAGCATGAATTGAAATAACTTATAAAGTATACCAAAACTCTTATAAAACAATTTTTAAAAAATTAAATTTATTATTTTAGTGCACATAACATTACTAAATGGCACCAATGATGCTTACTTTTCCTCTAACAGTCCTCATTTGTAATTCTTATCAATTAACAAAATAAATGAAAGTAAAAAATTATCAATTATTATCTTAATATTTAGAAATTATTAAATAAATCCAAAATAATAGAAATTGAAGTAATATCACATAACCAAGTCAAGGTATATTTTAAACATCACCTCAGAGGAAAATTTGATTTCTTTCTAATATAATAAAAGTTGGGCAAAAAATATGAATAAATTAAAGAAATTATATGAAAAATTAGCATTCTAGGGAGTTGAGAAGATTATGTATAACATCGCTGATTATCAAAGCATGTACAATTCATTATTTCTAATAAAATAGACCAAATTAACACAAATAAATGTTTAAAAATATAAACAATATCTAATTGTTTAGAGATTTTTGGCACTAGTCCAATGACATTTGGATATATTACAAATTACTAAATTAAATAAGCATAAAATTAATGAATTATTATTTTAATATTCAATAAATTTTTCAAGGGCAAAATGAGATAAATTTAGCTAATATTAAGTATTGAAATCTATGCAAAACTCTTGAATAAATGAGATAAATTGTATGATAATGTTACATTCCAAGATACTAAGGAGATGAGATACAACTTTCACAATCATTATATAAAGTGTGATTAAAATGTGTTATTAAACATATCAACACCTTACAAAAGAAAATATTTTCAAATATAATAGAAAATGTTTAATATATATCTCATTCAGACAATTCCAAGCACATTTGTTTCATCTTGATTAGAACTCATTTGAAACAAGTTAGAATTACCACATTAAATATGCATAACAAAATAAATTAATCAATTTAAAATCAATTAAATATATATTAAACAAAAAATAAGGCAAATTAACTGAATGTAATGTATCCTAAAACCTATGATATAGTTATCACATGAAAGGAGACTTAAAGTAACATTGTAATGCAAAAAATTCAAAGCCAAATTTTGAAGAAATAAGAGAAATTTTACAAAGACATTCCATTCATAAATTCCAAGGAGATTGGGTTTAACATTCTTAATCATGAAGTCAGATATGAATAAAAACATTTAATAAAGCTTGCTAAAACTCTATAAAATAAAATGTTTAAAAACATACAAAAAAATTTTCATTGGATACAACTTGTGAAAACAAAACCAATGATATTTGTTTCAAAGTTATAGGACCTCATTTTGATTTGCTAAAAAATACAAAAGAAAAGTTCCACAAATCATTGAAAAAATATATTAAATCTAAAATTTTGTATTAAAGAAAGGTAATATAAAAAAAATAAATCAATGTTACGACCATAAGAAAGGAGATTTAAAGCTATACAGTAATATAACAAAGTAATAGTAAGATATTTGGAAAAGTTGAGAAAAATTGTAGTGGAATGTTGCGTTCTAATTAAGAAAAGAGGTTGATGTATCATCCTTAATTGTTATACCTCGTGCAAAGCAAACCGCCTCATAAAGAAAGACAAAACCTAAGAAAGTAAAATATTTAAGATTATAAAAGTGAATATTTTATTGGAAAGAACTTACTAAGATGAGTTGAAAGTTTTTTATTTCACCTCAATGTAGCTCATTTGGAATTTTCTTGAAATAATAAAGTACATAAACAAAAAAAACTCTAAATTATTTTTTTAATATTTTGTAAATATATGTTAAAGAAAAAATGATACAAATTGGAGTAATATGATATAACCTAAGAAAATAATGCAAAGGTTACACAAGAGGAGAATTTGACCTCAATAGTAATATAACAAACTAGAATTAAAACTATTGAATAAATAAGATAAATTTTACTTGAAAATATCATTGAAACTAGTCTAATGATATGTGTTTCATCCCAATGCAATGATCTTGGGAAATACTGTGAATTATCAAAATAAATCTTCTTAAATAATAATTTTTTTAGCATTAAGTAAACATTTTAAAGTAAATATGAGATAATTTGAACAAATGAAATATAAGAAAATCAAAAGAAAACATTCGTTTAAATGAGATAAATTATACGAGAAGGTTGTGTTCCAAAGAACTAATAAGAGAATGTGAGACGTCTTTAATTGACAAAAAGTACAAATCAAAATGTCTCAATAAAAATGTAAAAACATTGGAAAATAAATATATTTTTAAATTGGAAAAAGAATATTTATTTCAATAAACACCATTGAGACAAGCACAACGACATTTGTTTCTTCTCGCTCAAACATCGTTTGGAATTACTACGAATTAACAAAGTAAATAAGCATAAATAAAAAAAAAAATATTATTTAAATATTAACTAAATATATGTTGTAGTTGAAATGAAAAGTGAACCAAAGTAATAGAACTGAAACAAAATGAAATTTTATTAATTTTATATTATAAAATTTGAAAACAAATCCACTAAAGTGTGCAATTATATAAGATAATTGTAATAAGAATATTAAAGTGATCAGGAGCGATAACCTTGATCGTTGTTGTAAGGTTGAATTAAAATATCCAGTAATGTGCGAAAAAACTATAGGAAAAAAATATTTCAAAATATATAGGAAAATATTAAATAAGATAAAGCTTGTTGAGATGTATTCAATAATTTTTCATACATCCCTAGTAGACCTCATTTTTGTTTAATAAAAATAACAAAAGTAAACACGCATAAGTAAAAGTAAATTACAATTTCAATATTAAGAAAACAAAAGTTTAATATTAAATAAGATACATTGAAGCAATGTAAAATAACTAAAGTAAAGTGATATAAAGTTTAGATAATAGAACACTAAAAGCAACATGATAATATAACTAAATCAAAGAAAAAAAAACTTGTGAAAAGTAGGATAAATTACACTAGAAAGTTGAATTACAAGTAACAAAGGAAATAAAATATTGCTTCCTGAATAGTAAAATCTAGTATGAATCAAAATGTCCCACAAAGCATAAAAGCATAAGAAATAAAATATTTAAAAAAGTTGAATATTTTTCAATACATGATTATTGAGTTGAGTCCAATGATGCTTGTTTCACCACTAACACACCCAATTTTTAATTATTATCAATTATCAAAGAAATAAACATAAATATTTACAAAAGATGTAAGCTTCACAACGGAAAAGAACTAGAATTTCTTACCATTATATCAAAATTAAAGCAAAATATGTTAATGAATTAAATAAATTACACAAGATGGTTGCACTTCAAGAAACAAAAGAGATTGAGTATAAAGTCCTTGATCATAAAAATAAGGTATGAATAAATGTATCTCTGAAAGTATGCTAAGACCTCAAAAATAAATATTTAAAAATTTAATTAAAAGTTTAATTAGATAAAGCTTAAGGTGAAGACTCATGCAATGTCTCTTTGATTTCAATAGAATGTCGTAAGTTATTGTTATGAATAGCAAAGAAAATAAGAAAAAGAATAAGAAATTATTATTTTTCTATTTAGAAAATATATTTAAGGCAAAATGAAATAACCAAATCATAGCAAAACATTCGATTAGATGACATAATTATTAAAAAACATGAATTATAGGATGCTATGATGATCAAGTGTAGCATTTTCAATTGTCCAATAAGTTAGAAGTCATAATGCCTCGAAAAGGATACAAAAAGTAATAAAAAAACTTAGTATACTAAAAAATAACTATTCAATTTGACATAGCTCATCAACATAGGCCCTATGACATTTATGTCAAGTTAATCAAAACTCATTTAAAAATACAATAAGTTACCATCGATAAAAGGGAAAAATAATAAATTATTATTTAAATATTAAATTAATATATATTAAAAATAAAAATAAGTAAATTAAAGAAACACATTATAATAACGTCAATGAGATGTAAAAGTCAGACCACATGAAATTTAGAGTGATGTAGATAAATAATATTTTAATATCTAGGAAATATAATTTAAAGTTTGAATGAGATAGATTGAAGTAATGTAATACAAAACATTCAAAGTGAATAACTTGAATAAATTGGGTAAACATTTTTCATAATTTCTTATTAAGTATGCAAAACTCTAAAATTAAAATATTTGAATGTATTAAAAATTGAATATTTAATTAGATAAAGCTCATCATATTAAGTCTAATAAAATTTCTATCATTCAATTGAATCTCATTTTGAATTATGGAGAATTAACAACCTAAATAATGATAAAGCTAAAATAACATAAATCAAGAAAGTGTAGTATAAAATTAAGGAGATGTAATGGTAATAGGAAAGAAGTTGTAGTGTTACATAGTAAGATAGCAAAATTAAAGTAAAAATATTTGAAAAATAAAGATAAATTTTTCATGAATGCAATATTCCATTACACTAAGAAAATTAACTGTAATTCTTCATTATTAAATAAGGAACTGATAAAATTGGCAAAAAAATCATACAAAAAGTCTAAAAAAACAAATACAAATGAACATTCCTTTTAATAACGCTAGTTGGGATGCGCCCAATTACTATTATTTGATATCAATCGTACTTCTTTTGGGATTAATATGAATTCTTAAAATAAATAAGATAATAATAAGTTACTATAAAAATATTAAGTTAGTATATATTAAAACTAAATTGATATAAATTTTAATAAATAAATGACTAAAATAAAGAATTATAAATGCCACATGCGAGAAAATTTAGATTTTCATAGTAGTATAGCCAAATAAAAAATAAAAAGTAGAAAAAATAAGATAAGTTATTTATGAAAGTGTATTCTAAGATACTAAGGTGATTTAGCATTAGGTACAAAGCAAAATATCTCATGAACACAATTAATGCATTAGAATATATATATATATATAAAGGAAATGAATATTTTATTTAGTGCGGCTCAATAAGATGAGTAACAAAATGGTAAATTTATTTTGATGGGGCCGTATTTGAATTACCACAAATTATCAAAGTGAATAAGCACCAATAATAATAAATTATTATTTCAATATTAGTTAAAATTTTATTAAAGCTAAAATAATACATTTAATCAATGCAATATAACAAATAATGAGAATATGATGACCAGAAAAAAGGAGAAAGTATATTGCAAGGTACATTGCAGTTTGAGTGCAACATCCTTGATCGACAAACTAGGTGCAATTTAAAATGAGTTGTATAGTGCACATGAACCATAGAAAATAGATTTTTAATAATATAGAAAAGAAAATTTAATTAGGTAGAGCTCATCTCATTGGGTCCAATGAACCCCATTTGGAGTTAATAGATTTAATATGGAAAATAAGCAAAAAAATGATAAATTGTTTTTTAATATTCTATGAATTTATATTAATGCTAAAATAAGATAAATAAAAGAAATTTAATGTAACAAAATGGAATTAGTTGAGATGAATTGAAAGAAGATTTATAGTTTAATTTCAATGTATCAAAATCAAAGGGAAAATTTTCAAGAAATATAATAAATTGCACCGCAAAGTTGCATTATGAGATGCAAAAGTGATAGGGTTTATATCTTTAATTATCAAATGGGAAGCAACGAAAATATCTTATAAAAAATACAAAAAAATTTGTAAAATTAAAAGATTAAAAATTTATAAAAATAAATTTTTAATTTAGTAGAGCTCATCGAGATGACCCCAACGGCCTTTGGTTCATCTTAATCAAAGCATGTTTGGAGTTATTATAAATAAGAAAGACAAATAAGCTTACATTTATGTAAATATTATTTTAAAATTAATTGAACATATATTAAAAATTAATTGAGTAATTTATACTTTCAATTTAATAAAATAAATTAATGTGAAAATCACATGTGAAGGGATTAAGAGATATATAGAAAAATAGCAGATTCAAATGAAAATATTTGAGCAAATATTTGCAAAATAATATAGCAAAAAAGTTTTAAGAAATGAAATAAATTGTTTGAAAAAGTTCAATTCCAATATAAAAATGAGATTAAGTTAAAATCATCAATTATCAAATAAGGTATAAAATAAAATATCTCATAAATCATCCCATAAACTTCAAGAAGAAAATATTTCAAATAATGCATTTTTAATTAGACAAAATAGGTTAAGGTGAGTCCAAGTACTTTTGTTTCCCTTTGATTAGACCTTTCCAAAAATTATGGGGCATTACCAAAGAAAAAATAATCATAACAAATATGAAATAAATATTTATATTAAATTTTAAAAGAGATAATTAGAAGTCTTGTAATATGACAAAATCAATTCAGAAATATTTGAAAATAATAATAAATTATATGTGATAATTGCATTCCGTGATGCTTAGTAGATCGAGTGTAACATTCACAATCATCAAACAAGCTTTTAATCAAAATGAGTCCTAAACCATGAAAAAATATTTTGAAATTAATTACTTAAAATATAAAAATAATATTTAATTAGATATATCTCATTGAGGTATGGCTAATGCCTATTTTCTCTCTTGATCAGATCACTTTTGGAATTACTATAAAATTAAATATTAAATTACCATAATAAATAATGTAATTTTAGTGTTACATAGATATGTACTAAAGTAGAAATTTGGTAAATTGAATTTATGTAATATAGCCAAATGAAAACATGCAAATGTTGCTCAAGATTAGATATAGTGTGACATAGGGAAAAAATATAATAAAACTTTAGAATAAAAAAAGATAAATTATACAAGAAAATTGTATCATAGGATACTAAGGAGATCAATTGTAACATTCCTAATCATCAAAATGTGGTGCAAATAGGAATGTTTGAACGACATTCATGAACTACTAAAAGAAAATAATTAAAATAATAAAAAAAAATATTTATTTGAATATTTCTCATTTAGATGAGTCTTATGATGTTGTTTTTTTTTCAATTGGGAAACATTTAGAATTAACATGAGTTATCAAATTAAAAGATATAATTAATTATCGTAATAATTTTTTTAATACTATTTAAATATTTGTCGAAGAGAAAAATGACATATAATTAAAGAATCTAACTTTACAAAGTGATCATGATGTATAGGAGACATGCAAGGAGATTTAGATTTACATATTAATGCAACGAAATTAAAGCAAAATATTTGATGAGATATAAATTATAGGAGAAGGTTGCGTTTAAGACTAGTAAGGACATAGAGTGTAAGATCATTGATTGTCAAACCTTTTATAGATTAAAATATCTTGTAAACCCTTCCAAATCAATATAAAATAAAGAATTTAAAAATATAAAAATGGATACAAAAATGCTTATTGTTATTTGACTCAAGTCTCACAAAATTATTTTCATCTCAATCTGATTCATTAGGAACTACTATGAATTATGAATATATGTAAGCATTAATATTAAAAAAGTATTTTTTAATGTTATGTAAAATTATATTTATGTTGAAATGAAGTTGATTGAATAAATGTATATAAGCATACCAAAGTAGTTTAATGATATAACATGATGAGATTTAGAGTTGCATCACAATAAACCAAATCAAAGTCTAGCATTTGAAGAAATTAGTTGTATTATAAGAGAATGTTATCGTCCAAGATACTTAATAGATGGAGCATACCATCGGTGATTATCAAATTAAGTAGGAATAAAAAGTATGGAAATAGTTGAAAAAACTCTTCAAAATAAAATATTTAAATATAAAGAAATGAATATATTTGATGAAGCTCGTCGAGTCAAAGCTAATGATAGTTCTCAATTGTCAATCAGATGTCATTAAAAACTACAGTGAATTAAGGAAATAAATATACACAAGAAAAATAAAAATCATTTTTTAATATTTAAAAAATATGTATTAAAGTTAGAAAAAGATAATTAAAAGAACCGTAGCATAACAAAATAAAGTCATTATAGAGGTTACACAAAAGATGTATAATTCCATATCATAGGAAAAAAATTAAAAAATTAGAAAAAGTTTATGTTAAAGCAAATATTAAAATGTTAATGAGATCATGTATAACATTCTCAACCATAAAAATATGTATGAAACATAAAATCCTATAAAATATGTAAAAACCCTAAATTTGAAAATTTAAAATTAAAAATTAATATTGAAATTTATGATAATCATTATAATTAGTTTAATGATGTTTGTTTCATCTCAATCAAACGACATTTAATATTATTATAAATTACAAAATCAAAAAGGCAAAAAGGATAATAAATTATTTTTTTAAAATTAAGTAAATAGTTATTAAAATTGGATGAGATATATTGATGCAAAAAAAAAAAAGATAAATTATACTAGAAAATCGTGCTCTAATTTTGTTTCCCTTATTGAGATGAATCCAATGAAAATTTTTCACCCTCTATTAAGCCTCATAAAGATATTATTAATTGTGAAGTTAAATAACAAAAGTAATGATAGAGTATTATTTTAGTGAAAGGTAAAATTAGACAGCATAAAGCATTGTAATATAAGAAAATCAAAACAAGGTATTGGCTCCATAATAAGAAATATTGAGTTGCATAGAAATGCATCAAAATCTATGGACAAAGGTACGAGTAATGAGATAAATTATTTGACAAAGTTGCATTCTGAAATATTAAGGAGGCTAAATGTGACATTGTTTGTATTCAAATAAGGCACGAATCCAAATGTGTCGTAAAGCATGTAAAGATAGTAGAAAAGATAATCTATAAATTTGAGAATGAATAGTTAATTATATAGAGCTACTTCTACAAATCCAACAATGTTTATTTCATTTGAATTAGATCTCATGTGGAGTTATTATGAATCACCAAGAAAGTAAAATTCTTTAAAAATATATTTTTCACTATTAATTAAATAAACTCTAAAGCTAAAATGAGATAAATTGAGTAAATTAAATAAAACCAAACAAAAATGATATGAAGCTCAAAGGAGAAAAGATTTGGAGTTAAAGAGATTAGGTGTACTATTATCAATTATTGAGTCTAGTACAAATAAAAATATCTGTTAAAACTTGCTAAAATGTAAAATTATTTAAAAAAAGGAACATTTGATTAATAAAGAATGTCAAGTTTAGTCTAGCATTTGTTTTGTCTTGATCATAGCTATTATAGGTTTGCTATAAACTTCGAGAGTAAATAATCATAAGTAATAAAAAATTATACTTTTATTAGAAGTAAATATAAATTGAAATATAAGTATAGTAATTGAAGTACTATAATATAACTAAATAAGAGTTATGTAAATGTTATATGAGTTGAAATTTACCGTTACATAGTATTAAAAAAACGAAAAGCAAAATTTTGAAAAAATGAGATAAAAATATAGAAATTAGGACTTAATTGGAAAGAGCTCTTTAAAATTAGACTAATAACATTTGTTTTGTCATGAAGGGACCAAGTTTGGAATTACTACAAAATTGCAATTTAAATAAAATAACATTATAAATTGTTATTTAAAAATTTAGGAAATATATATTAAAGATAAAATCATTTAAGTTGAAGTAATGTAATGTAGCAAAATAGAAGTGATGTAAAGGTCACATTTTGAGAAGAGCTCAAATTATTTTGTAAACTAATCAAATCTAACAAAGAATTTGAAGTAATGATATGAATTATACATGAAATTTACATTAAAAAATACTAAGGAAATTGTGGATAAAATCCTTTCTTTGTCAAATTTGGTATTAATCAAATATTTAATATGATATGGCTCATCAATTGTTGCACCAAAAATATTTTAAAATTGTTTAAATATGCAATATTAAAATACCAAAGTGAATGAATAATAATAATAATAAAGTAATTTTTAGTATTAATTGAAATATATATTAAAAAATGAGATGTTTTGAATTGATCCAATAAAATGAAATCAAAGTGATACAAGAGTTACACAAGAGATTTATAGTTAAATGGAAATATAAAAAAATCAAATGAAATTAATTTATGAGATTAATTGCATGAAGTTGTTGCTTTTTAAAGTAATAAGGACATCAAATGTAATATCATCTATTACCAAATCAAGTAGGAATCAAATTATCATATAAAATGTGTCAAAACCCTAAAAAATAAAACATTTTGAATTATAGAAATAAATATTTTATCATATAGAGCCAATTAACACTAGACCAACCACAAAACTAATCAAGCATAAATATTAATAAATATTATTTTAATATTGTGTAAATAGATATTGAAATTTAAACGAGATTAATTATAGTAATATAATGTGACCACACATCATGATTTAAAGTTTGTAAGTGATGACATGCAATGTTACAAAGTTAAATAACCAATTCAACTTAAAATGATTTGGAAAACTAAGTTAACTAACTAATGAATTGGAGGATAACAACTTTGATCATCGAATAACACAGGAATGGAAATATCTCATAAAACTTGTTAAAATCATCTAAAGGAAAACATATTGAAATTTAGAAATCAATACATAAATTGGTAAAGCTTGCTAAAATGACTCCAACAATACATGTTTTGTCTCAATCGCACCTTTTTTATAATTACTATGAATTAACAAAATAAATAAGCATCTATAATAAAAAAATATTATTTTAAATAGAAGAGAGTATTTATTAATACTAAAATGAGACAAATCGAAAGAGAATAATAAAACAATATCAATGAGAAAACATTGAAGAAATAATCCTATGTAACATCCTTGGTCATTAACTCTTGTAGGAATATCTCTTAAATTTTTCAAAAACCATAAAAAATAAAAATATCTAAAATTAAAAAAAATCCAGTTATGAGTTGGTTAGAGCTCGTTGAGATAAGCTTAATAGTGTTTATTTCCTATTGATGGTGCAAAATATGTGATTACTATGACTTAGTGAAGAAAATAGACATTAATTATAAAAGAAAATTGATATTCAATTAGTATGTATTAAAACTAAAAATAGAAAAACTAAAGTAATGAATATAAAAAAATCATGGAAACATAAATGGGGATGTAAGAGGTGATTAAGTGTTAAATAATAACATAACTAAATAAAAGAAAAAGAATTGAAGAACTAAGATGAATTTTATTAAGTAAAATTCCAAGGCAATGTGGAGAGGTGATGTAACATCTTTGACTATTAAGTTGGCTACAAATCAAAATTTCTTATAAAGCATGCAAAGGCAATAGAAAATAAAATATTTAAAAATATAGAAAACATTATTTAATTAGAGAGAACTCTTCGAGATGATACAAAAATATCTTTTTCAACTCAAGAAGAACTTGCTCAGAATCACTAAAAATTACCAAGTTAAATTAGTACAATTACATAAAATTATTTTACTTATAAATAAAAAAATATTAAATCATAAATATGATGAATTAAAGAAATAAAGTGTAATAGAAAGAAAATTATATAATGGTCACATAAGAGGGGTATTAAAGTTATATAGTCACATAATAAAGTTGAAGCAAAACATTTTTAAAAATGAAATAAATTATATATCAAATACATATTACAAAAAACCAAGGAATTCAAGTATAACATTCGCGATAATCTAATCATATACAAATCAAAATGATTCATAAAATATGCCAAAATTATTAAAAAGTTTAAAAATTAAAAAATAATGTTTACTTGGATGGAGTTCATTAAGATGAATTCAACTATGTTAGCCTCTTCTACACGGAACCTTGTATAGGATTAATGTCATTTAATAATTAAAATAACCATAAATAATAAAAATTAATTATTTTTTATAAATTAAAAAAATATCAAAGTTGAAATGAAATAAATGGAAATAATATGATAAAACCATGGTGAAATAATTAAATGACACATGAAATGAGATATAGAGCTACATAAAAATATGACTAGATAAAAGTAAATTATTTGAAGAAATGAGATAACTTATAAACGATAATTAGGTTTTGAGATGAGAAGGAGTTTAATATGTATTATCCTAGATCATCATATCATGTATGAATAAAAACATCTCATAAAACTTGCAAAACGTTTATCTAATAAATTATATAAAAATATATAATTGAAGGCTTAATTTGGTCAAATTCCTTAAGAAGGCCCAAGAACATCTATTTCATTAATACCATGATGTATTATTGACATCTAGCCATGTTGCTTTGTTTGATAGTAACAAATCCTAAGTATTTCTAATAAATTTGCTAGAATTAATTTTTTTTGTTTAATTATTTGTATTTCAATTTTACTTTAATTAAAATACTAAAATTGATATAATTATTTATCAAAAGAGATTAGAATTAAATTTAGTTTAAATTAATCATCTTAAAAAATATTTTATTTTCAAAACCATTACTTGTTCTCGTCAAGCTTGAGAATAATTTTTTTATCACTATTTGCGCTGTCTTAATAGCAGCTGAAAATATAAATATAATAATTAATTAGTATAATTATACTAACTAAGGATAACAATAAAAAAATAATTAGTTATCAAGAATAAAAGCCAAAGTTTATTGAAAGCACCTTAAACATATTGGGTACTATTAAATGGTTAAGAATTCAAGTCCCAAAACATTTTAACCATTTTTGCTATCTCTAAACATGATTAATAGGTTGTCATATGGAGTTATTACTCCTATGTCTGTATATAAAATATTTGCAATTGTAATAAAAATTAATTTATAATTATTGATTATTAAATAAGGTATGTATTGATAAGTCTCCTAAAGTGTGCAAAATATCAAAAAATTAAATATTTGAAAATATAGAAATGAATATTTATGATGATCGAGCATGTAAAGATGAGTTCAATTGCATTTTTTTTTCTAGGTCATGCCTCATTATAATTTCTATAAATTAATATGATAAATATCTCTAAATATTTATCTTTTTTTTTAAATATTAATAAAACATTTATTTCTGTTCGAAAGAGATAAATTGAATCAATGTAATATATCAAAATTTAAGAGATGTAAGGTTCACATGTAAAAAGATTTTGATTTACATATTAATAAATATAAATCAAAGAAAAAACAAGAAGAAATAGGATAACTTACAAGTGAAAGTTGCATTCTAAGATAATAAGTTGAATAAGTGTATCATCGTCAACCGTCAATTTTTTTATGTATCAAAATGTCACCTATAGCATGCCTAAAAAATAGAATATTTAAAAATATAAAAAAAATAAATAATTTGGATAGAGGTATTGGAGATGAGTTAAACATGTTTGTTTCATGTTGATCTCCTTGTTTCAAACTACACCGATTTGCAAATGTAAATAATAAGAAAATAACAAAGCATTCTTACAATTTTAAGAAAATATATACTAAAAATAAAAATAATGTAGTTTCAATAATGAAATATATAACAACTTAAAATTAAAAAGAATACTTTTTTTATTTAGAGTTACACAGTAATCAAACAAACTCAATAATAAAATTTGAAACAAGAAATAAATTGTGCAAAAAAGTTTCTTTGCACAATACTAAAGAGAATAAAGATAACTCCCTTGATAATAAAATCATGTAGAAATGGAATGAACTCATATTTTATATCAAAGCCATAAAAAAAGAAATGTCTAAAATAAAAATGTTATTTTCTAAATGAATAAAGCTTGTAGAGATGAGTCCAATGGCATTTCCTTCATCTAGATGGAATATCAATTGGAATTACTTGGAATTAAATTAATCAATAATCACAATTAATAATTTGTTATTATTTTATTATTAAATAATATATATAGAAGCTGAAATGAGATAAATGTAAATAACGTGATATAAAAAGATCAAGTTGATATAAAGGTGATATAACATGTGATGTAGAGATTCATTATCAAGCAATGATCGAAAGAAAAACATTTTTAAAAAAGTTAGATAAGTTGCATTGAAACGTTGATTTCAAAGACAGTTAAGACATGGAGAGTAACATCCTCAATCATCAAATAATGTTCAATCTAAATGGATTATTGAATGCAAAGAATGTTTAGAAAATAAATTATTTAAAAATATAAAAATATATTTTTAATTGTATATAGCTTTTCAAGCCAAGTCCAAAGATGCTTAGTTTCTCTTAATTGACCTATTTTGTAATTATAGAGAATTAGTATAATAATTAAGAATAAATAATGATAAAGGATAATGTTATGTACATAATTATATTAAATTGCAAAAAATTTAAAATAAATAAATGTAATATAAACTCATCAAAGTAATAAAAAGTTCACAAGATAAGAGTTTTATCATTTCATAATAATATAATAAAATAAAAGAAAAAAATTGAAGAAATAAGATGAATTACATGGGAGAGTCAAGTTCCATTAGGTTGATTTAGCGTAACATTCTTGATGGACAAATCTGATGCAAATTAAAAATTCCTATAAAGCATTAAAACACTATAGAAAATAAGGATATTGAAAACATAAAAATGAATAATAATTTTTATATAGCATATCAACACAAGTCCAAAAAAAAATTTTCAAAGTTAATTAGACCTTATCTATAGTTTCCATGAATTGTGAAATTTAATAAAGACAATATTAAAAAATAGTTATTTTTAATATCAAATAATTGTATATTAATGATAAAATTAAATAAATTAAAGCAATATAAAATAACCAAATGAAGGTGATGTAAATGTCTCATGAGAAGGCATTTATAGTTGTTAACTAATACGACCAAATCAAGGTGAATAATGGTCGAAATTACTTAAATTTTACAAGAAAGTTGAATTCCATAACAACAAAGTTGACAAGCATAACTTTCTGGATCCTCAAATGAGATAATTAAAAATATCTTATAAAATTTCCTAAACCATCAAATGTGATAGAGCTCATCTAAATTTCAATGTTTATATTATTATTCTAAATTCAGTAAACATATGTCAAAGTTGAAATGAATTTAAATGAAGAAAGGCAATATAACCATCAAAATAGATGTAATGGTACAATAAGAGGATAATTAGAGTTTCGATGTAATGTAATGAAGTCAAAGTAAAAAATTTGATAAATAAGATAAGTTGTACTTAAAAGTTGCATTCCAAGATACAAAAGAGATTAAGTTTATTACCATTGAATGTCTAATCTGGAGAGAATTAGAGTTTTCGATAGAAGTATGCCAAATCATTGGAAAAGTAAATATTAAAAAATATTGAAAAGCATTATTACATTGATAGGGCTTGCCATGATGAGTGGAATAACATTTGTTTCTTCTTGATTAGAATTTTTAAGAAATTACTATGATTACCAAAGTATAGAAACATAGATAATAATAAATTGAATCATCGTAGTAGAAGTAGATTAAAGTTACCACTTGGGAAGAGATATAGACTTATATAGTAATATATCTAAACAAAAGTAAGCAATTTCAAGAAATGAGGAAAAGTGCATACAAATGTTCCACTTAAAGATCTTATGGCGATCAATTTTGACATCCTCAATAATAGTTGTTTTCATCCTTGTTTAATTTTTTAAATTTAGTGATTCCAAATAATGACAGATAAAAAAACATAAGTTGTTGTACTCATCTCAATGGGATTTATAGAATTAAATATTTATTTATATTTATAATTTTTGCTAGACACTTTTTTAATAGATTCTATCATGCTTTAACTGGCACTTTCATATGTGCCTAATTAGGCAGATGAGAATGTTAGACTTAAATCTCCATAGTATCATATATTATATTTTTCCTATAAAATATTTCTTAATTTATCAAAATTTTCTATTTGATTTGGTTAACATAAATCCTAATCTCTTCTTGTGAGATCTTTAAGTCATTTTTATTAGGTTATATTACATAGATTCAATTTATGTCATTTAGCGTTAATATATGTCTCATTTTTATTGAAATAACAATTTGTTAGTATTAATGTTTATTAACATTTGCAACTATTCGCAATAATTGTGGAAAAAATTGATGTAGTTTAACTTGACGAGATGTGCCATATCTTATTAAATATCTATTTTGATTTTTTTGTTAACATTTAATTATTGAATGTCTTAAGTTTGTTGCACTTGATCTCTATAATGTTTTGGACTGCATCTCTTCCAAAAAATTTATCTCATTTCTTCTAACTTTTCACTTTTATTTGGTTATGTTTCTATCAAACTCTAGTTCTACTCTTATATGACTTCAAGATATTATTAATTTGTTATATTTTATTTCTTTAATCTATCCCATTTCAACTTTTATATGTTTACTTAGTATTGAAAAAAATAATTTATTGTAATTTAAGTTCAATTACTATTAAAATCCATAGTAATTCAAAAGGATGTATGTTGGGGATGAAACAATTGTAATAAAACTCACCTAGACTAGCTTTATCAAATTTAAAATTTAATTTTTCATTCTAAAATTATTTTTTTAGATTTTTTGCATGATTTATGCGACATTTTACTTTAAACTTTATTTTATGATCAGGGATGTTACACTTGAACTGTTTAGCATCTTAGATTGTAATAATCCCATATATTTGACTTCATTTCTTTGAATTGTTTGGTTAGTATATATGACTCTGACTCTCTTATAGTCTAGCAATTAAATTTCTTGGATCTCATTCTATTATATTCCATCAATTTATCTTGTTTTCTTTTTTATTTTGTGTTTACTTAACCTCAATGTAATCGTTTATATTTATTTGTGCTTAGTTTAGCATTTTCTTTTAGTTTCAAATGAGGTCCAATCAAATTGAAAATAAACATTTTTGTAGTTATCTTAGTGAGCTGTATAATTTTAAAAATTTGTTTTTGATTTTTTAATTAATGTTTTTTAAGGTTTTACTTATGTCTTATGAGACATTTTTATTTTTAACTAAATTGATGATTTAAGTTGTTACTCTAAATTTTTTTAGTATCTTGGAATGCAATATTTCAGCCTAACTTATATCATTTACTAAAAGTTTTTGTTTAGATTTTGTTATTTTACTGCGTACCTTCATATATTTTCTTATGTGACATTGATAATGCATTAATTTTGCTTTATTACATTACATCAATTTATCTCATTTCAATTTTACTATATGTCTACTTAATATTTAAATACTCATATTTTTATTATTTACTTTTATATACTATGTAATTCATAGAAATTTCAAATTGTTGGATGGAGATAAAAGAAATGTCGTTTGACTAATGTCGACGAGCTATAACCAATTAACTAACAAATTTAGTATTTTTCAAATAATCCATTTTCTATTCATTGGGCATGCTTTACAAGACATTTTGATTTGTACTTAATTTATAGTTGTAAGGTATTCTTGCTTTATCTCTTTAATATTTTTATTTGATTTCTTTATTTTACTACATAACTATTAATCAACTTTTATATGACCATTAGATTGTACGTGTTAGATTTTATTACATTGCTTTAATTCGTATAAAATAATAAGTTGTTTATTTTTATTTTCTTAATTAATTTTGTAATTTGTAATAATTTCAATAAATGTCTAATTAAGATGAAGCATACATGATTGTAATTCCCTCGATGAGCTTTATCATATTAGATAATGCTTTTAACTTTTTTTGTGTTTTACTTTCTTAGGTTTTTGGCATATTTTATAAAGAATTTTTATTCATACCTAAAAAGACGATCAAGGTTATTGTAGTCGATATCCTTAATCTCTTGGATATTAACTTTCTCACATAGTTCATCACTTTGTTTTTTAATTTTTTTCTACGATTTTATTATATTTCTATGTAACTCTCAATAGTGTCACATTAGACCTTTACAATGCTCCAATTTGATTATATTACATTTCTTCAAGTTGTTTAATTTTAGCATTATTTCATATTTAATTAATATTAAAAATATAATTTTTTATATATGCTTCCTTACTTTGTTAAATCATAATACTTCAAAGCACAATCTAATATGAAAGGAATAGAAGTCATCAGACTCATCTTGATGAGTATATCCAATTAAATATTTCTTTTTGTATTTTTAAATATTTTATTTTTCTTTGATTGGGCATGCTTTATGTGATATTTTGAGTAGGAACTAGTTTTGGTGATCGAGGATGTTGTACTCGATCATCTTGAAATCTTGGAATACAATTTTATTATTTATTTAAATTTTTCACCTTAATTTGTTTTATGCAATCCTAAATTACTTCTAGGGTGTCCTTTATAACACTTTTTTTGTTATATTATATTTCTTTAATTTTATGACTATTTGACTTTTTTATGTATCAATTTAAGATTAACTTAGTAATTCATTATTATTGTTGTTCAATTAATTTTATAATTTCTAGCAATTCCAAATTTTGTTTGTTGAGACTAAACAAACGTCATGGGAGTACTTTAGTAAATTATATCAAATTAAAGAGTCATTTTATTGTTTTAACCATTCTTTTTGGCAGTTTTCCATGTTTTCGATGATACTTGCAGATGTACATTATGTTTTGATTTTGTTATATTTCTATGAAACTAAAATTTCATTTTGGTGTGATTTCTATGTTCTTTTAATTTTGTTATATGAGATGGTTCTAATTTGTCTCATTTTAGCTAAAATGTATATTTTATTGTTTTTGAAATAGTGCATTATTTCTTTACATCTAATTATGTTGGTAATTCAAATAATTATGAATGAGGTTCAACATACATAAGAAAATGTTCTGGGCTTAGTTTTGAAATGTTCTATCTAATTAAGAATAAATGTTTGCACCTTTAAATATTTTATTTTTTATTCTTTTTACATATTTTATGAGACAATTCATTTCATAGCTAATTTAATGATAAAATATGCTAGACTCAATCTTCTCATTATTTTTGAATGCAACATTCCAACAAATTTTACTTGATTTCCTCAAATTGCTTTGGCTTGATTGGGTCATATTACTATATTACTCCACCTTTCTTCACATATGACCACTACATTCTTCTGATTTTGTTATAATATGTTGCTTGGATTTATCTCGTTTTAACATTATTATATAATTACTTAATTTTGAAATAATAATATATTCCAATTTAGACTTATTTATTTTGTTAATTTGTAGAAATTTGAACTATAGAAAAAAGTTGGACTAGTGTTAGAGCAGCACAACTAATTAAATATTAATTTAATATTTTTAAATATTTAATTTTTTAGGTTTTTTGCATAATTTACTAGATATTTTGATTAATACCAAATTTGATGAACTAGAATAATGACCTCTGTCATCTTAGTATTTTGGAATTTTACTTTGTTTCTACTTTTTTGATTGCAACCTTTTTGCATATTTACTTAACATTAAATTATATTTTTTTAATTATTTGTGTATAGCTATTTCAATATTTCTTATTAATTTCGAGAAAGGTTCAATCAAAATGAAATCAAGGTCACTCGACTCACTATGATAAAATCTATCCAATTAAATATTCATTGTTATAATTCTTATTTTAACCTTTTTTAAGGTTTTGACAAACTTTTTGGGGTATTTAAATTCTTAAAATGATTTACCATCATGGATGTTGCACTCTCCCACTTAGAACCTTGTCAAGCACCTTGTCCACACAATATATCTTGTTTCACTAAACTTTTCGTTTTACTTTGGTTTACGTAATTCTAAATAACCTTTCAGGCAACTTTTACATTGCTCTTAAATTTTTATATTTACATTGCTTGAATTGATCTCTTTTTAGGTTTAGTATATATCTTTTTAATATTTGAAAATGTTCATTATTTTTTATTAATTAGTTTGCTAATTCATTATAATTCAAATTGAAGTCTAATCAAGATTAAATAACCATTATTTGTCTTACGAATAAGCTTATAAAAACTAATATTCATTTTTATATTTTAAAATTATTTCTCTTCCACTATTTTAATATGATGTACTAGTTTTCTTTGTTTATACTTGATTATGTGAGCGAGAATGTTACGATCGATTTTCTTAATGTCTTATGATTTGACATTCCCATAAACTTTATCTTATTTCTTGGAGTCATTTTGCTTTATTTGGTTTTTTCTTTGAAAGACTTTTTTGCAATAGTATGACTTTAACAAATTTTTATTATATGTTAAATTACTTTGCATTATTTTATCTAATTTTGGATTTTATAAAATTCTTTTGGATATTGATAAAAAACGTACAAATTTTTTATGGTTTATTATTTTTGTATTTGTCATATATTCCAAGAAAATTTTATAGAGATGAAAAAAATGCCATTGTAGTAGTCTAGATAAGTTAAATCTAATTAAATGTATTTTTTATGTTTTTTAAAAAAATTATTTTTTATTTTTATGTAAGTCTTATGAGGCATTTATTTCATAAATATTTTAATGATGCATAATATTATACTTGATCTAGACGATATCTTGGAATTTAACTTTCTTATACACTTATCTCTTTTTTTGAAGTTTTCTTATTTATTTTGTTATATTACCAAGTAACTCTAATTCTTTAGTTATGTAACCATTATATGTGTTTGATTTAGATATATTATATTATTTGAATTAATTTAATTCAAACTTTATTCTATATAATGTAATATTAGATAAATAATTTATTCTTATTTATAGTTATTAAATACCCAAATGAGAACTGATCAAAAGAAACAAAAATGTCATTAGTCTCATCCTAGTGAGTAATACCCAATTAAATAGTCATTCTTTATATTTCTTAAAATTTGAAATTTATTGCATTTTTACAAGAAATTTCAATTATACATAATTTGATGATTGAGGATATTACACTAAAAATTCTTAATATTATAGATTGTAACTTTATTGTATAGTTCATCTCATTTTTAAATTTTTTCTTTCGTTTGGTTACATTATTTTACAAGTCTAAATCTCTTCTCATATGACATTTACATAACTTTGATTTAACATATATCTACTCAATATTATACAAAGCATATTATTATTTATAGTTATTTACTTTTGTAATTAGTAGAAATTCTAAATAAGGTCTAATGGAGAAAAAATAAACATTATTGTGTTAATTTTGAGGTGGTAAAAATAATTAAAGAATCTTACTTTTTAATTATTTTATTTTTTAAGATTTCTCCATTATTAACTACACATTTAAATTTATAATTAATTTAATGGGAGAAGAGCTTACATTCTAACCCCTTAGACCTAGAAATGAATTCATTTTCGAACATTTTATCTCATATTGGTCATTTTTTCTTTGATTTGTTTATATTGCTGCATATGTTTAAATCTACTCATACGTGATTTTTAAATTGCTTTAACTTTGTGTTGTTATATTGCTTCTTCAATTTATCTCATTTTAGTATTAAAAAAGTTTATGTATTTCATAGCAATAATGATTATGGTCCAATAAAAACAAAATGAATGTCAATGGATTAATCTCAATGACTCCATCCAAATAAATATTAACTATTTTATTTCAAAATATTTTAATTAATAATGTTTTGGTACACTTTACTAGACATTTTTATTCATGCTTGATTTGATGAACGAAGTTGGGATGACAAATCCCATTGGCATCTTGTAATGCAACTTAATTGGAAAACTTATCTTAGTTCTTCACATATTTTGCTTTTATTTTGTTATATTCGTATGTAACTAAAAATCTCCTTCATTACGATTATTACATCACGTTTCTTATTTTATACTAAATGGTTCAATTCATCTCACTTTAAAATTAATATATTCATTAAATACTAAGATAATTTATTAAAATATATGGTTAATTAACTTTTTATCTTGTAAAACTTCCACACAACATCTAATAGACAAAAAAACAAACAACAATGGACTCATCATCATGAGCTCTTTCTAATTAAATATTAATAATTATATTTTTAAATTTTTTCTAAAGTTTTGGCATGTTTTATAAGAAATTTCAATTCATAACTAATTTGATGATCACGGATATATAACTTTTTTATTTGATTTATGCCATTCACTTAAATGATTTATTGTCATTTGGTTCTATTAGTATTTAACTAAAATATTCAATTTATTTCATTTTTGGGTTTTAACTTATATTTACTTAATACTAAGATTAAGCTTTTTAATAATTTATTCTTTTTTAGTTTTCTAAATAATAGTAATTTTAAACGATGTCAGATATAGTGAAACAAGAATTGTTAAACTTATATTATCGGGCTCTCTTCAATTAACTTTTCCATTGTTAATTTTCTTTTATTTTTATATTTTTAGAGTTAAGCTAACTTATTGAAAAATTTTGATTCATACAAGATTTGATGATAGAGGATGCTACTCATTCTACTTATATAATTTAATGCAACTTATTAAATTTATCTCATTCCTTCAAATTTTTTCCTCATTTCACTATATTACTATGTAATGAAAATGTTCCATAGTGTGAACTTAACATTATTATGATTTAGTTATATTGAATTTCTTCAATTTATTCTAAATTATAGTATGTTTTTTCAAAAAAGTAAAAAATAAACTATTATTATTTATGTTAATTTATTTTTGTAATTCAAAGTAATTCTTGTGGAGGACTAATTGAGATGTAATAAACATCATTGGTCTCATCTCAACATGATCTATCAATTTAAATTATTTTTACATATTTGAAAAAAAATACTTTGATTAGTTTTGTTATGCTTTGCTGAGGCTTCTTGACTTAGCTTATTTTGTGATAAAGTTATAGTCAAACTCTTTAGTATCATGGAATGTAACATTTTCTTAAACCTTAACTCATTACAAATTTTTTTGGATTTTGTTGTATTACAATGAACCTCTGATTCCTCTCTTAAGTTACCTCTATAATTCACTTCTCTTACAATTTTCCATTCCTTAAATTCTTATAATTTAAGCTTTGTTATATACATTTAATACTAAAGGAATAATTTATTGTTATTTTCCTTCTTTACTTTTCTTATTGATAATAATTGAAAATGATGTTAGATGGAGCTGAAACAATGGTCACTTGATTCAACTTAATGAATGTTAGCAAAATAAATATTTTTAAATTTTTAAATGTTTTTTTATCATTTTCACATGCTTTATGGGTCATTTTGGTTCATACCTAATTTGATGATTAATGGTATTTCTTCACATCACCTTGTTAGATGGAGATGAAACAAAATTCATTTGCTTCTCTTAATGAATGTCATCAAAATAAGTATTTCCTTTCATATTTTTAAACGTTTTATTTTTTTCCATTTTCATAAGCTTTAATGGTCATTTTTTCGTACCTTATTTTATGATATAAAATATTGCTTTACATCTCTTAATTCTCTTGTAATGCAAATTTCCAATACAATTTTTATCTTATTTTTAGTTTTTTAATTTTTCATTTGGTCATCTTACTTTGAAACCATGATTTCCAAGTGCGATCTTTTCAACATTTTTATTTTCTTATATTGTTTCGCATAAATTTATAACATTTTTCTTTTAATATTCATTTACCTAATATTAAAATAATAATTTTTAAATATTTATAGTTATAACTTTTTATAATTCAAAGTAATTTTAAAAGAGTTTTGATGAAAAAGAAATAAATATCATTGAACTCATCTTATAGGCTTTGTCAAATTAAATATTGATTTTTAAATATTACTTTTTCAAATGTTGTTGGCTCATTTTATGAGACATTGGGTTTTTAAACCAATTTAACAATTAAGGTTCTTACTCTCAATCTCCTTATTATCCATGAATATAACTTGCCTATAGAACTTCCCTTGTTTGTTTAAATTTTTCCTTTTATAAGTTACTTTACCATGTGACTCAAAATCACCTCTTATCTTACCTTTTCATTTCTTTGATTTTGTGGTATCTTATTGTTTAAATTTATCTCATTTAATCTACAACATATTTACTTAATATAAAAAGAATATTAAATTTTGTATGAATCTATCTATAGTGGTAAATCCTAGTAACTTCAAATATAGTTTGATCGAAGTGAAACAAACATTATTTGACTTGGCTCAATAAGCTCTATGCAAATAAAATTTACCTTTTATAATTGAAAATATCGTATTAACAAAACTTTTGGTATATTTTATGAGACATTTTGATTCATAATTTTTTGGATGATCATAGGTGTCATAGTCGATCTCCTTATTACATTGTAATTCCAGTTTCCCATACAATTCATTAATTTGTTGAAATGTTTTGTTGGAATTTGTTATATTTTTGTTCAACTCTCAATCTTATCCAATATTATCCTTACATCACATTTATTTGGTTATATTAAATTGTTTAATTTTTTTTCTTTTCATGTTTAATATATATATTTTTAATATTATTATTATAATTTTTTTTCATTTGTGTTTTTTTATATTTTTCATTAATAGTAATTATATAAGTTGTGCTCATCTCAATGAGCTTTATCGATTTAAATATTAATTTTAATATTTTTAGAAAAAACTTTGCAAAGTTTTAGGATTCATTTTGAATCGTATACGATTTTATGATCAAAGATGTTACACTAATTATTCTTAGTATCATAGGGAATAACTATTTGATACTATATCTTATTTTTTAAAATAATTCTATTTTATTTGGTTATATTACCACAAAATTATAATTTTCCTCTTACATGTCTTTATAATGCTTAGATCTTGTTTTGTTAAACTTCTTCCATTCATCCCCTTTTAGTATTATAATATATTTACTAAAAAAAAAGAAATAATTTGATAATATTTATCCTTGTTTTCTTTTTTAGTTAGCAGTAATTCCAAATTATCTCTAAGAGGGATGAAATAAATAAGGCTGGTGTTGTCCCAAGAATCTCTAACAAATAAAATATTGTCATTTACTTGTGCTTTGATAGGCTTTATGATGAATTTTGATTCACATCTAATTTTGTAATTGAGGATGGCACGCTTGATTTTTTTAATATCTCGTAATACAACTTTCTCATAAAATTATCTCATTTTTTTAAATATTTCACTTGATTCAATTATATTATTATGAAACTCTAAATCTCCTCTCGTCTAGCCATCATAGGATTTTGTTTTTCTATAATATAATGCTTTGGTTTGTCTTATTCAAGCACTACATATCTGCTACTACTAAAAATAAATTTATTATAATTTATGACGATTTTTTTGTAATTCAAATTAATTCAAAATGTGGTGGGATCGACAAAAAACATTTATTGTTTGTTTCATCTTAACAAGCCCCAATAACCAAAAACGCCATTTTAATGTTTTAAATATTTTGATAAGTAAAAGTTTATGCGTGATTTATGAGTTGTTTTATTCATAAATTTTCGTTTCTTTCATTCAGCTTTATCCAAATAAATATTCATTTCAAATTTTTTTAAAATTTTCTTTTCTAAACTTTTGTAATGCTTTATGAGTCATTTGATTCACAACTTATTCAATAATCAATGATCTTATAATGGACCTCCTTAATACCTCTCAATCTATCTTTCATATTAAATATTTCTTATTTTTTAAATTGATTTTCATGATTAGGTAACGTGATTTTGAAACTCCAAATCTTATTTTGTGCAAGATTTAGATGGATTTGATTTAGTTAAATTACATTGTTTAAATTTAAAATATATTTACTACGACTTTTCATGCTTCCAAAGACTTATTGAATCCAAACCAACTTTATGGTCGACGATGTTGCACGCAAACATTTCCATATTTGAGAATGCAACTTTCATCTTCAAATTAACTCATTTTATTAAATGTTTTACCTTCAAAACTGTTATATTAATATGAAACTTGTTTCTCCTCCTTTGCAACATTAATAATGGTTTCATTAAGATACTTTATATGACATCAATTTATCATATTTCAACTTCAAAATATATCTACTGAATATTAAAATAATAAATTGTATTATTAATGCCTAATTAATCCTTTTAATTCATAGTAAATCGAAACGAGGTTTAATTAAGATCTAAAAAAGACTTTACGTACCTCTACACCAACTTTATTCAATTAAGTTTTTAATTTTATGTTGTCAAAATATTTTTATTTGGTCATGTTTTGGCATGCATTATGATATATTTTAATTCTTTCTAAGTTTAATGTTAGAGAGTGTTGTACATGATCTCTTTGGAATCTTCAAATGCACCTTTACCTTCCATTTTATCTCATTTATATTCAAATGCTTCACTTCTATTCTGTTATAATATTTAGTACTACATAATTTACTCACGTGTGACCCCATTGATGTAATTTTTAGATTTGATATATATCGACAAAATATTGAAAAAATAATTTATTATTATTTACGCTTAGTTTCATTTGGGATATTAAATAATTCCAAATGAGGTCTATTAAGATGAAATAAGGATCATAAATATAAAAGAACTATCCAATTACATATCCATTTATATATTTACAAATATTGGTTTTTTGGAGTTTTGTCACAGTTTAGGAGCAAGCTTGATTTATAATTAGTTTTACAAATAAGAAAATCATACTAAATCTCCTTATTTTACGGAATCGAACTTTCCTATATAATTTATGGCAATTCATCAATTATTTTTCTTTGATTTGGGTACATTATTTTAAAAGTCAAATTCTACTCCCTTGAAATTGTTACATCACTTAAATTTTGTTAGATAAAATTGCTTTCATTTATCTCATTTGAACCATAATATATATTTATTTTTTATATTAGATAATAGGTTATAATTTATTTTTTATCCACTATTATAATTATCAAAAATTTCAAACGAGGTCAATCGAATGAAATATTCATTTAAATATTCTAAATATTATATTTTCTTTTTTCATTCATCATGACATATTTTTAGTTTTCTAATTAATTTTAGTTTAGTGGATTATACAACAAATTTGCTTGGTATCTTACAATGTAGCATTCTATATAATTTTTCTCACTTTCTTAAAATTTTTTCATTGAGTTGGTTATAATTCTTTGTAATCTAAATCTCTTCTTGTGTGACCTTTATATTTCTTTACTCTAGTTATAAAATATTATTTCAATTTTTCTCATTTCTACTGTACCATATTTTTAGTTAATACTAAATTAATGTTTTGTTATTATTTGTGCTTATTTGTTTCATAAATCAAAATAATCCAAAACAATGCCCAAGCTTGATGAAAGATCATTATTTCACTCATCCAAAAAGCTTTATCCCACAAAACATGTACTTACTTATTTTCAAATATTTTTCTTTTTAGAGTTTTGGTATATTTTATGAATTATTTTTAGTCATAATGAATATCATGATCGAGAAGGCTATTCTTCATCTCCTTAGTTTCTTAGAAAACCATCTTTTAATATAAGTTATCTCAATTGCTCAAATTATTTACTTTTATATAGATGGGTTACAATTAAACCCCAGTTCTTTTATCATGTGACCATTTCATCTTTTTAATTCCAAGTATGGTCTACATATGACAAAACAAATGTAATCTAAAGACCTATTAATGAGCTCTATTCAATGAAATATTTAAGCTTATAGTTTTTAAATATTTATGCTTCTAAGGTTACAACGCACATTATATGACATTTCACTACATTCCCAATTTTATAATCAAAATGTTATCTCTTTCACATTAATATCTTCGAATGCAACATTAGATACAAGTCAACACAGTTTTTAAATTTTTTATTTTTTTTTGTTGTATGTTTATGATGCTCTAATTCTCCTCTCATGTGACCTTTACCTCCCTTCAATTGAGTTATATTTCATTGCTTTAGTTTATCTCATTTTAGTGGCAATATCTGTTTGTTTAGTATTAAAAACAAAATTTATTATCATTTAAGTTTTTTTGTGGTAATTAAGAATAATTCCTAATGACCTCTAATTAATGAGAAATAATCGTTATTGGACATGCATCAATGAGCTTTATCCAATTAAATACTGACTTAATATTATTAAATACTTTCATTTCTTTGATCTTGGAATGCTTTACTATGTATTCTAATTTGTAACGTATTTCATTTAGAACTCTTTATGAGACACTTCCATTCACAATCGATTTGGTGATTGAGATTATTACACTCAACCTTCTTAATATCTTCAAAAACCACTTTTCTGTGGAATTTATATCATTTCATCTAACGGTTCTCATTGATTTTGTAATATAACTTTGTAACACTATTTCTCTTTTCATGTGACTTTTACATTACTTTGACTTAGTTGTATTGCATTAAATATATTTTAGTGCCACTTTACCATATAATTTATCTAAATTTTAAAAAATTTTGCTTCTATTTTGTTGTATTTATAGCTAGCTCTAAATCTTTTCGCATGTGATGTTTATGTTGTTACGTTTTAATCTTATTTCATTATTTCAGTGTTTAAACTTTAATGAAAATTTTCTATAATTAAAAAATATATTTCTTATTTTGATAGTTTTTTGGTATATTAAATAAATTACAAAGGAGGTTTGATTGTGTTGAGATAATGGTCATTGGACCGAATTTGATGAGATTTGTCCTATAAAATATTTATTTATATAGCATCAAATATTTTTCTTTTGAAGGATTTGGCATGTTTTATAAGAATTCATATGTTAATTGACAATTTAGCATGTTACACTTTATCTTCTTGCTTTCTTGTAATGCAAGTTTTTTTTTTGTAATTTATACTATTTGTTCTATGTATTTGTTTTTAATTTGTTGTATTACAATGAAAATCTTTCTTCTCGTCTTTTGGCCATACCTCATTTTTACTTTTATATTACATTAATTAAATTAGTCTCAGTTGAGAATTGTTATATGTTTACATAACTTCAACACAATAATGTTTTATTATTTATGATTACTTAGTTATGTATTTTGTAATAATTCTAAATGTGATGTGATTATACCATAGAAAAGACATTGAAATGTCTTGAGTTATCTTTATTTAATTAAATATTAGTTTCTAATATTATTATAAATCTTATTTTCTTTGGTATTGGCATGCTTTATGAGTAATTTAACCTTGTCAATAGTTTAAAGATCATTGATGTTATACTGAACTTCTAATTATCTTTGAAAGGAACTATCCATAAAAATAATCTCAATTGTACAATTGTTTTTATTTTGATTTCGTTATATTACTATGAAGCTCTCTTTTTTGTCTATTGTGACATATATTTTTCTTTGATTTAGCTATATTACATTGCTTCAATATAGGTCATTTCAACTTTAATGTATATTTACTTATTTCTAAAATAATAATTTATTTTTATTTATGCATATTTAGTTTAATAATTCAAATTTAATAAACATGAGATCTAAGCAAGTTGAAAAATGTTTTGTTGTACCTGTTACAATGTGCTCTATTTAGTTAAATATTTTATTATCAAGGATTTTTGCAATTTTTGATAGGTACATTGATTTGTACCTAACTTGATGATCAGGAATATTATACTCGATCTCCCTATCAACATGAAATGCAACATTCCCATGTACTTTATTTAAATTTTAAAAATTTTCTAATAGTATTGGTTGTAATCCTATCAAACTCTCGCTACCTCACTTGTGACCTTTTCATCTCTTTAATTTGTTTATATTACAATGTTTTAGTTTTCCTTATTTTATTGTTATTATATATTTCTTTATATTTAAATAATAATTTTCTATCATCTTTTATTATTTACATTGTTACTTCATGGTAATTAAATATTTTGGTCGTACTTAAACAAAAAATAACTATTGGTCTCATTACGATGAGCCCATTCAATTGAATATAAATATTTACATTTTTTGATATTCAAATTTTGCAAGATTTTGCTAGGCTATATGGCTCTTTTTGATTTATGTGTAATTTGACAATCAATAGTGTTATTCTAGATCTTATTGATACCTTGTAGTGTTACTTAAATTCATAAGTTATCTAGCTTCTTAAAATTTTTTTTTTGATTTTATTATATTGCTATGTAAATTAAAATCTCCCCTTAAGTGTTACTTATATTTATTTTTTTGGTTATAATCTAATCCCAAGTTTAAAATATTTCATTTTTAAAATTTATTTGCTAATTATTCCACAATAAATTTATAGTTTTTTGCATAGAAATTCTTCTATATTTCTACCTTTTCATCACTTTCATTTGGTTTTTTTGTATTATTTTTGTTTATATGACTTTAGCCATAACATGAATTTTCATAGTTTTAAAATAATAGTTATTTTAGTTAGTGCTTACTTCAGAATTTCATAGCAATTCCAACAAAGGTCTAATTACAATGTAATAAATATCATTTGAGTTTTGCAAATGATCTCCGCAAAAATATATATTTATTTATATAAATTTGTATGTTTTATTTTCTAGATTTTTGTCATGCTTTGCCACACATTGATTAGTCCAACGTTTGTCTCCCAAGATTGTTAGACTCGTCCAATTTTGTATATTTCGGCAAAATTTACTCATAACTTTTATCTTAATTTGTAAAATATTTCACTTTATTTAGGTTTATTCCTATTTAAGCCTAAATGCCCTCTTATGTGACCACATCGCATTAATCTTACTATTTACATTGGTTAAATCTATCTAATTTTAGTGTTAATATACCCAAACTTAACTTTAATATGATAATTTATTGCTATTTCTTCCCTTTTTTGTTAATTCACTATAATTCAAATGTTGGTCTAATTAAGATGAAGCAAACCTCATTGGACTCATTTCAATGAACTTTATCCAAATAAAATTCATTTCTAAATTTGTAGATGTTTTATTTTCTATGATTGTAGAACACTTTATGAGAAATTTAGATTCATAACTTGATTGAAAACCAAGGATGCTATACTCGACCTCTGTACCTTTAATGCATTATTTCCATATAATTTATCTAATTGTTTCAAAATATTGTTTTTTGTATTTAATTATTTCTTTGTAACTTTAAATCACCAATCTAATGTCATTTACATTAATTTTATTTTGTTATATTACATTGCTTCATTTTATCATAATTAAGCTTTAAAACAATTTTTTGAATATTAAAATAATAAGTTTTTATTTTTTTTCCTTATTTAAGTTTGCATTTTGTAAAAATTTCAAATATAATCTCATCGAGATGAAACCAACATTATCAAAGTCGACTATATAAGCTCTATCCAATTAAACAATAATTTAATTATTTTTTAAAATTTTTGTTTTCACTTTTAAATAATGTATTTTTCATTATTTTATGAGAGAAATAGATTCCAAATGAATTTTATTATCAGGGATTTTACACTCAATCTTCTTAGTATTTTTTAATACAACTCTCTGTATAATTTCTCACATTTATTCAAAAGTTCTTTTTATAACATTATCTACATTTATCTCATTTTGGTGTTATTAAAAAGCTACATAATATTGGAAAAATATTTTTTATTAGTTAATGTTAATTATTTTGGTAATTTCTAATATTTCAAAATGAAGTTCGAGTCATAACAAACGTCTCTAAACTTTTTTCAATGTGCTTTATCTTTTTAATATTCCTTTTTTTCAATATATTTTATTTTTTATAATTTTTGTAAGGTTTATAAGATATTATGATTTGTACAAAATCTTACAATTAGGAAAGTTACACTCGATCTCCTTATTATGTTGGAGTGGAACTTTATCATATAATTTATGTTATTTTTCAAATATTTTGCATTGATATAGTTGTATTAGAATCTAACTATAAATCTCCTCTCTGATGAAGTATTTCATAGCATCACTTTTGTTATATTGCACTCTTCAATTTATCCACTCTTATCTTTACTATAAATTTCCTTAATATTATAATAATATTTTTTATTCTTCATGCATATTTGTTTAAGCAATTTGTAATAAATCCAAACGAGGTTCAATCAACAATAAACTAAAGTTTTGGGGTAGATCTTGATTGACCATATTCGTTATATATATATATATATATATATATATATATATATATAATTTTTTAATTATTTTAAATATTTTATTATTATGATTTTTGTTATTATTTGTGGGTCATCTGTATTCATTCCTTATTTATCAATCACAAAAGCTACTCTTAATCTTGTTAGTATTATAGACTACAACATTGTTGTTTAATTTATCTCAATTTTGGAATTTTTTTTATTTTATTTAGTTATATTGTCATTAAACTCTAATTATCTTGTCATGTGAATATTAACATTATTTTTATTTTGTTATAATACATTATTACAATTTGTCTCATTTCAACTTTATTATATAATAGCAAAAAATAAAAATAAAAAATTATTATTATTTATCTTTATTTTTTGGTCTTTTTATATAATTCTAAATGTGGTCTATTAATGAGATGGAAGATGATTTGATTCATCTTATTGAGCTCTAATCAATTAAAAAAATATTTATGTATTTTTAAATAATTTTAATTTTAATAAGTTTTGGAATATGTTACAAGGAATTTTAATTCATTACTTATTTCATGAATAAGGATAATGTACTCAATCTCCTTATTATCTTATAATGTGAAATTCAAAAGTAAAAATTTATACTTTATCTTTTTTATTCAAATTTTTTTTCTTTTGTTATACCACAATGAAAATATTTGTCCTCTAAAAAGACTAGTACATTACATTTTTTTCTATATGTTATATTACATCAGTTAATCTTAATGTAACCTTGTTATATAATTAATAAATATAAAAAAATCATTTATTACAATTTAATCTTTTTTTATTTTGAAATTTTATTTATTCTAGATTTAGTCTAGTTAATATTTAATAAAAAGTGATGGACACAATTTAGTGACTCTAATCAATAAACTAATAATTATTATTTTTTTAAATATTATTTAGGGACATAATATATTTGGCAAAGAATTTGAATTTGTACCAAATTTGAAAATTAAGAATGCAACAATCAATTTTTTAAACATCTTTTAACATAACTTTCTCACATGATTTATCTTATCTCCTCAAATCTTATGCATTAACTTCTTATATTATTATAAAAGTCTAACTCTCCACTTGTGTGACTTTTGTGTCTCTTTGATTTAGTTATATTATTTTATTTTATACTTAATGGATTTTACCTCAAATACATATATTTCTACTTTGTATTAAAATTTATAATTACTTATAATTTTTTATTATGATAATTTGAAATAATTTCGAACGTGGTTCAATTGTGATAAATTTATGTCTTAAGACTTCTCTGTATGAGCTCAACCAAACTAAATTTTCGATTTTATATATAAAAATATTTACTTCCTCATCTTTTTGAAACTTTTGTTGGACATTATAATTTGTTTAGAATTTGATGATTGAGGAAATCAAATTCAATCACTTTAGTTGTTTGGAATAAAAAATTTTCATATAATTTATCCTAAACTAATTAATCATTTCTTTTGATTTTCTTATATTATTTCAAATCACTAATTCTCTATCATGTAACCTTGATATGGGATTGATTTGGTTAAACTAAACAATTTCAATTTACTTCAATTTAGGTTTCATATATATTAAATTCATATATTAATAATCATTCAAAGCTGTTGTTGCATATTTACATTCGTAATTTGGAGTAATTTTTAAACAAAGTTTTAATGGGTTGAAAGTAGCATCATAAGACTACTCTTTGTGTACTGTATCCAATAAATAATCATGGTTCCACTTTTAATTAATCTATTTTCTTGTATTTTTGTTTGTTTTATGAGATATTCAATTTTTTTCTAATTAAATAATCGGGCATGATACACATTATCTCTTTAATATCTTGGACCTTAAAGTTCTTATATATATATATATTTAAATTCTTTGATTTTTTTGTTATATGACTATATATGTCTAAATCCCCTCTTGTGTAAGATTTACATCTCTATATCTTAGTTATGTTACGTTGCATGTTCTTTCTAATTTTAGTTTTAATAAATATTTATTTATTCGTATAAAATAATTTATTAGTATTTGTGCTTTCTTTTTTTAGTTATTGCAAAAAATTCCAAATGATGATCAATCTAGATAAAAGAAATGACATTGTACTCACTATGAAAAGGTCTATCATATTAATTATTTTATTTATTTATTTTGAAGTACATTATTTTAAAGGATTTTGGTACATTTTATAAGATATTAATGTTCATACCTAACTTAACGATCGATGATATTAATTTAGTTCTCTATATTTTCTTAAATAAATTTTTTCTATGCAATTTATAAAATTTGTTTAATGTTTTTTCTTTGATTTTGTTGTAGTACTATGAAACTATAAATCACCTCTCAATTGACATTTACTTCATCTTTATTTTTTACTATTATACTGCTTTAATTTATCTTGTTTTAGTTTTGCAATATTTTTATGGAATATCAAAATAACTTCTTTATTAGTAATGCTTATTTAATTAGGTAATATTCATTAATTCCAAACGTTGTGTGATAGGAAGGAAACTAATGCGGTAAGAGTGTTATCGAGAAGCCTTTTTAATTTAAATATTCATTATTATTTAAGTAATTTGTTTAACATGTGTGGCTTTATCACATTTGATGATTTAGGGCATTATTTTCTATCCCATTAAAAACATGGAATGCAACATTCTTATAAACACTATCTCTTTTCTTTTTAATGTTTTGTTTTGATATGGTTGTATTATAATGAAATTCGAATTGTCCTCTGATGCGACCATTACATCACCTTAATTCCATTATATTACAAATTCTTTTTTAATCTAATTTTTACATTAATACATATTTCATTAATATTAAAAGAATTATTTATTGTTATTTATGCTTAGTTACTTAGGAAATTTGGAGTAACTCCAAATGAGGTTCAAAAGGGACAAAACTAAATTAGTTAGACTCTCCTTAATATGCTTTAACTATTTATCCCTTTTCTTCAATTCCAATTTAGGTTTTTTTCTTACAGTGAAAATATCATTCTCCCCTTGTTTATGGTTACATATTTTTGAATCGTTTGTGGAACATTGCTTATGTTTTTCTTATTTCAATGATAAATATATTAAATGTAGCAAAAAGAAAATTTTTTACTTTTTATTCTCATTTAATTTTGTAATTTATATTAATTTCGGTCCTGGATGATGAAGACAAAAGAAAGGTTGTTAGACTAATCTTGACGAGGTCTATTAATAATTCATTCATATTTATACTTTTTGATATTGTATCATATGGCAATTTTGGATATGTTATTAGTAGTTTTGATTCATGCATTGTTTGATGAATGATGATGTTGCACTTGATCTCTTCTGTATCTTTGAATGCAACTTTCTATTATTATTTATCTCACTTCTTCAATGAATCTTTCTAATTTGGTTATATTACTAAGTAATAATAAATCTCTTGTCATGTAACATTTATAGTAGTTTGACGATTAAATTATATTACTTTAGTTTATCTAATTTTAACTTTAATTTATATTTACTTAATATTGAAATAATAAGTTATTATATTATGTGCTCATTGACTTTTGTTGTTAATTATATTTCGAAATGACAACTCATTAAAGAGAAAGAAAAGTTGTTAAACTCATTTAATAAGCTATATGTAATTAAATTTTTTTATACTTTTATATTTTTTAATTTAATGGATTTTTTATTTTGTGAGAAACAATGACTAATACTTGATTTTATCGAGGATGTTACACTGAATCATTATACTGTCATTGAATGCAAAGTTCTCATTCAATTTATCACATTTTTTAAAATTTTTCAACGTGATTTTTTCATAGTTCTTTGAAACTATAGCTTTCATTTGATGTCTCTGTTACATCAAATTGATCTATTTATATTTTATTGCTTCTATATTTGTAATTTCTAACGTTTATATACATAGATTTTTTTGAAATAATAATTTATCAATTTATTTATTCAATTATTTATTATAATTCATAAAAGTTCCAATCATCTTTTGATTAATATGAAATAAACGATATAAGACTATCTACAACGAGGTCTAACAAATTAAATGTTCATGTTCACATTTTCAAATATTTTATTTTATAACATTTTTACATCTTTTATGATAACTTTTTATTTGTACCTCATTTGATGAGTGAGGATGGTATACTCGACCTACTTTGTATCTTGCAGAGCAATTTTGGCTTGTAATTTATGTTGTTTCAATAACTTGTTTTATTTTGTTACTTTACTATTTAACTCGATATCTCATATTGTGTGAATTTTATTTGACTTTGATTTGGTTATGTTAGATTGCTTCAATTTCTTTCATACAAACTTTAATTTAAGAATTATTTTATTATATTACTATATCACTCTAAATCTTATCTCATGTGAGATTTACTTTGCTTCTATGTGTTAGTTTACATTCTTAAAATTAACCTATTTTAGAATTAAATTTATTTAATTAAAATGAATATAATATTTTATTATTATTTATCCTAATTTAATTTCATCTCTTGTAGTAATTTTAATAGTTATTCTAAATAAAGAAAACAAATATGGTTGGACTCACTTTGACTAACTCTATTTAATTAAATATTCATGTTTAGTTTTTATAAAGTACTTTTCTAATGCTTTTTGTATGGTTTTTGAGACATTTTGTTTTATGCCAAATCTTGTGAAGAGGGTTTTTACACTAGATCTACATTTATGTTGAAATGCAACTTTTCTACGAAATTTGTCTTAGCTCTTCAAAGGTTTAGATTTGGACAAGTAATCTTACGTTGTAACTCTAAATCTACCTCTCTGTGTTGTTTACCATTGATTTAGATATATCATATAATTTTAACTTAACTAATTTTTTCTTTAAAATTTAATTTCTAAAAAAAAATAATAATTTATAATTATTTATTCATATTTAAATTTAGGTTTATAAATCATTAAAAATAAGGATCATAGAGATTGAACAATCATCATTAAACACATCTTAATGAGCTCTATCTAATTAAATGTTTGTAGTTGTTTTTTAAAATATTCTTAATATATGTATATCACTTTCTTCAAGAGTCGTGCCAATTTGCACCCTATTTGATGATTGATGACATTGCAACCAATCTCGTTAATATCTTGAGATGTATCTTGATTACACAACTTATCTCATTTCCTTTAACTTTTTGCTTTGATTTTGTTTTATTATTATGAAACTCTATTCCACTTCACTTGTAACTTTTACATTACTTTGATTTTGTTAGATTACATTACCATGACTTTCTTATTTTAGTCTTAATTCATAAAAACATACAATCAAAATAATAATTTTTTATTTATGCTTATTTTTGTTTATAATTCTTATAAGTTCAAAATGAGGTTTGAGAGAGATGAAACAAATGTTGAGAACCTCTTCTCAACAACATTTTTTTTATTAATCACTTGCTTTATTTTTTTTGGATATTTTAATTTTTAAGAATTTAGCATTCATTAATAAAGTATTCAACTTACAACTATTTAATAATCAAGGATGTCACACTCGATCCCCTTAGAACCATCAAATGGAACCCTGCTAACAATTAAAGTCTTTTTTTTAAATTTTGATTTTTGATTATATTACATTGCAACTTGAATTCTTCGTTTCTACGTTCACAACTTCGGCCTTAATTAGCTAAATTACATTACAACAATTTATCTCATTTCCCCTTTGATACATATTAGCTAAGAATTAAAACAATAATTTGTTATCATTTATGTTATTTACCTTGATAATTTATAGTAATTCCAAATGGGGTTGAATCAATATGAAAAAAAGTTCATTATACTAAACTTGAAAGCTTTAATGAATGGAATATTGAACTTATTATAATCAATTTAATGTTTTTTAAATATTTTTTTCTAGGACTTTGGCATGCTTTACAGGACATTCAATTTGTTCAAATTACAATGATTGAGCACATTATCCTCAATCACCTTAACATCTTAAAATGTAACTCTTCTATTCAACTTATCTCATTCAATTTTTTTGCACTCAATTTGATCTTAAATCTCTACCCATGTCACCTTTACATCACTTTAGTTTGGTTGCATTAGATTACCAAAATTTATTTCATTTTAGCTGTAATATATTTTCATTTTACTATAAAAATAATAATTTATTATTATTTATACTTCTTTTTAATAATTAATAAAATTTGCAAGTGATGTCTAATCGAGGTGAGAAAATGTCATCAGACTCATGTTAATTAACTCTTTATAAAGACATATAAATTTTTATCTTTTAAAATTATTTTATTTTCTAAGATTTTGGCAAATTTTATAAGATATTTTCATTCTATTGATGAACAAGGATGGTGTAGTCAACCACCTTACTGTCTTCACTAATGCTTTCGATCACAATTTATCATTTTTCTTGAAATATTTTATTTTGATTTGGTTAAAATTTATTATTTATGTTTAATTGTAAAGGAGGATTGATAAAGATTAATTAATTTTCTTTGAGTCTACTTGGGTAGTTGTACCTAATTAAATAATCATTTCTATAATTTTAAATAGTTTTTCTACATTTTTGAAATCATTTATGAGGAATTTTAATTTTTGCTTTATTTGTTTATTGAGAATGTTAGAATAAATATCCTTAGTATTTTTGATCTATTAAATTTCAAATTTTTCAAATTATTCACATTGACTATCCAGCTTAAATTTTCTAATTACTATCCAACTTCAATTTTCCTTGTGTGACAATAACATTGCATTAATTTTGTCATATTACATTACTTCAATTTGTCTTAATTAAATGTTAATATATAATTTAGTCAGAATAAATAAAAGTTTATTATTTGTTACTCCTCTTTACCTTAGTAATTTTTCTTGATAATGTATATTTCGTTGATAATATTATAATACTTTGTTATTTTTTACACTTATTCGTACCTTCTTTGGTGATTGAGGATGTTAAACTTGACATCGTTATTCTTATTTGTACCTTATTTAAATTAAGGAAAATTAAAGTCATATAATATGACATAATAATAGTGATGCAAATGTCACACAAAAGGAGATTAACAATTATATAACAATATAATGAAAATTAAGTAGAACATTTAAAGTTATGAGGCTAGTTCATAAGAATGTTGCATGTCATGATACTAAAGATATTAAGTGTTACATCTTCGATTGCCACATCATTTATGAGTCAAAATATGTCATAACAATGCTAAAAGCATAGAATTTTAGTAAAAAATAAATTAAAAATTAATTTAATTGGGTAATACTCATTAAGACGAATCTAATGACATTTGTTTCATATTGATTGTATCTCAATTAGCATTTTAGGAATTAGAAAATGTAAAATAAAATTATTAATAAAAATTTATTAATTTAATAATAAGTCAAGATATGATAAAGAGAAATGGTGAACAAAATAAATAAAAAAAAGTTGAACAAATTAAATAAATTACTTGAGAAACTTTCATTCCATAGCATTAAAGTGTAACGTCATATGTGAATTTTGTATCACATAATGCTATTGAAATCACAAGTAACATCATTAATAATCAAATATGGAATGAATCAAAATACCTTCCAAGACATACCAAAAAAATAAAAAATAAAATATTGAAAAAATAAATAGTTGATTATTTAAATTGATAAAGCTCAACAAAACTAAGCAAATGACATTTGTTTTGTCCAAATTAGATCTTGCTTTGAATTAAAAGAAATGACTAAGTTAAATAAGAAAAAATAAAAAAATATTATCTTTTTATTTCTTAAAATAAATTAAAATTTGAATAGGCATAAATCAGAGAAATATAACATAACAAAGTAGATAAATTATATGAGAAAATTGAATTGTGAGATACTGAGGAAATCTAGTCTAATGGCCTAGATAATCATGTTAGAGAAAAATAAAAAAACCTCTTAAAGCATGTTGAAAAGTTATAAAATAAAATTTTATTATTTAATTACATATAGTTCATTAAGATATGTCCAATGGTATTTGGTTAATCTTAACATGACCTCATTTCCAATGATTACAAATTATCCAAATGCATAATCATAAATAATATTAAGTTATTATTATAATATTAAGAAAATTTATATTAAATAAAAATTTTGATTAATTGAAACAATTAAGATTAACAAACCTAGAAAGATATAATAGTAACAGGAGAAGATAATCGTAGTCTTTCAGTAACATAGGAAAATGAAGGCAAAACATTTCGGAGAAATTTCATAAACTATATTGTAATTTGGCAATCAATGTAACTAAGAAAACTTATATAACAACCTTAATTATAAAAAAGAAGTGATTCAAAATGTCTTGTAAATTATCCCCAAATCTTAAAAAATAGCAAAACTTGTTAACAAAAAATAAATACTTAATTAGATATAAATCATTGAGACAAGTTAACTGATGACTACTTCATGTCAATTAGACCACATATAAAATTACTATGAAGTACCAAATACATAACCTATAATAATAACAAATCATTGTTTTTAATATTAAGTAAACAATTTTTACTATTTAAATGATATTAATTGAAGATATGTAGTATTACCAAATTAAGGAGACTTGATGGTAACACGAGAGAAGAATTATGGATTCCTAGTAATGCAAATAAATCATAGTAAAAATTTAGAATGAATTAGATTAATTAAGCTCAAAAGTTTAATTCCAAGGCACTAAGCCTTTTATGTGTTGTATGCTTGATCATCTGATAAGCTATCAATTAAACTCTGATTTAAAATGTACCAAAGCCCTTAAAGGAAAAATATTTAAAAATGATGAAGTAAAAATTTAATAGGATAAAGTCCATAGAGAAGAGTCCAACGATGTTAATTTCATCTTGACTCGACAACATTTAGAATATACAACTCACCAAGATAAATAAGTTCTAATAATATTAAATTATTTTTTATGTTAAATAAATATATATTATAGCAAAATAAGATGCATTGAATTAATGTAAGACAACGAAATCAAAACAATGTAAATATAAAATAAGAGAAGATTTAGAGTTACATAGTATTGCGACCAAATCAAAGTAAAACATTTGAAGAAAATTAGATAAGTGCTAATAAAACATTTAATTCTCTGATATTTTTGAGATTGAGTGCACTATTCTCAATTACAAAATTAGTTAACGATCAAAATTTCTTGAAAGGTTTGCCAAAATCCAAGAAATTAAAATATTTCGACATATAGAATTTGATATATTTAAAAAAATAAACCTCATTGAGACTTCTCTAATAACTTTTGTTTTATCTAAATCAAACCTCAATTTGAATTATTTTTTATTCCAAAATTAAAAAAAAATAATCATAAATATATTTTTAATATTTGTAAATATATATTAAATAAAAAATGAGATAAATCACAGTGCTAATATGTAGCAAAACTAAGGTGATTTTGAAGATCACCCAACAAACAATTTGGTGTAAAATTATAAAAGAAAGAAGTCAAGGTACAAAATTTGATAATAATAAATAAATTATACTAGAAAGTTGAATTCCAATATAATAAGGAGTTCTAGTGTGGTCTCCTCAATCAAAAAATCGTATCTTAATCAAAATTTCTTTGAAAGCATGACAAAAGTTTAGAAAATAAAATATTTCAAAATATAAAATAAAAGTTTTAATTAGATATAGCAAATATAGAGGAGTCCAATGAGGTTTTTTAAGCTTATTGAGATCTTATTTGGAATTTCTATGAATTACTGAAGTAAATATATATGTATACATATAATAAGAAATACTATTTTAAAATTTAGTAAATATATATTGAAAGTCAAATAAGATTAATTAAAGTATTGTATTATAACAAAATAGAAGCTATGCAAATATACAACAATAGAAGAATTATGGTTTAACAGTCATATTAAATTAAAGAAAAAAACATTGAACTAGTAAGATAAATTATACTTAAAAGTCTCATTCCAAGATACAGTAGACATCATATGTGAGCTCCTTAATAGTCAAATTAGGTATGAATCTCAACGTCTCACTAAAAATGCAAAATCAAGGAAAATTACATATTTAAAACGTAGAAATGGAAGTTTATTTTTATACAGTTCATCAATACATATCTAACAATTTCTGTCTTATCTCATTATAAAGTTTTAGGAGTTACATTTATTATAAAATATTATTTTTTAATAACTTTATTTTGTAATTTATAATAATTCCGAACAAGGTCCTTTTGAGATTAAAAAAATCATATAACCTCACTTGATGAGCTCTACTTTATTAAATATTCATTGATATATTTTTAATAATTTTTCATGCTTTTTGAGACATGTTTTCTGAGACATTTCAATTTGTATCTAATTTTATGGTTAAGGATTTCATCTTAAACTTCTTAATATCATGACATTCAACTTTCTTGTATAATTGATCATATTTATTAAAATGTATCATTTTGCTTCATTAGAATACAATGGAGTTCTAAATATTTTCTCGAGTTACCTTTAACTCTCTCTTATTTGGACATATTACATTGCTTTAATATGTCTCATTTGAACTTCCACGTATAGATTTGCTTAATTTTAAAATAAAACCTTGTTATTATCCATGATTATTTAATATTTTAACAGTAATTTCATCTAGGTATGATTGAGATAAAACAATTTAATTAATTTTATTTCAATGAGCTCTTTCCAATTTTACTTTCATTTCTATTATCTTATGTAATTTACTTTTTATTACTTTAGTAAACTTTACAAGATATTTTAATTCATATAAAATTTTGTGATTAAGGATGTTATACTTGATCTACTTGGCAACTTTCTTGTACAATTTATATAATTTCTTCAAATTTTTTATTTGATTTGTTAATATTACTAAATCTTATTCTTCTATCATGTGACCTTTACATTGCTCAGATTTAGTTCTATTATATTATCTCACTTTATCTCAAATTAGTTTAAATATTTATTTTCTTAATTTTTAAAAACTAAATCATTATTATTTATTATTTACACTATAAAATCATAGTATTTTGAAAGGAAGTCTAATCGATACAAAATAAAATTCTTTGAACTCAGGATTCACTAATTTAAAAATTAATTTTTTAGATTTCAAATATTTTTATTTTCTTGGGTTTTTGCAAGCTTCATCGAACTTGTTCATTTGTAAAGGCTTTAACAATTGAGGAAGTTAAATTCTATTTCTTTAGTACATGCGATGTAATATTCCTATATAATTTGTCACATTAGTTCAATATTTTGTATATTTTGTTATATTATTATGAAACTCTAAATCACCTCTCGTGTGACATTCACATCACTTTTCATTTGGTTATATAACATAGATTTAATTTATCTCATTTTACAATTATTATATATTTAGCTAAAAATAAATTGAAAATTTATTATTATTTTTTCCTATTTTCTTTGTTAATTTTCAATAATAAGTTTTGATTTATACAAAACCAATGCCATTCAACTTGCCTTGGCTTCCTTGAGGAAATTAAATAATAAATTTAAAATTTTAAGATGTTTTTTGTCTTCAAAATTGTTTTTGTTGTACTTGGATTGTTACATGAACTAATGTTCATAGGTTTACATACTATCTCCATAGTATCATAGAATATAGCTTTCTTATATAATTTATCTAATTTTTTAAAGTATATTGCTTTGGTTTGGTTACTTTAAAAGATAGCTCTAAATCTCTTGTATTGCAACCATTATATTCCAATTATTTTGTTATACTACCTTCATAAAGTTTCTAATTTTAGGTTTAATATATATTTTCTTGATAATAAAATAATAATTTCCCTTATTTTTGCTTTAATACAAACTTAGTATTTCCAAATGATGTCCATTCATTATGATACAAATGTTGTTAGACAAGTCTCATTGAGCTCTATCTAGTTACAAATTCATTCCGATATTTTTAAAAATTATACTTCCTTCTATTTTTGTGTTCTTTACGAGACATTGTGATTCATACCATATCTGAACATTGAGGATTTCAAACTTGACATGCTTAGTATGTTGGAATGTAAATTTCTCATATAGTTGCTATAAATTTTTACTTTTTTTTGTTTTGTTATGTTATAATGTAACTCAAACTTTCTTCACGTGTGACCTTTATATTTTCTTGAGTTTATTGTTTTGTTATGCTTCGGTTGATCTTATTTTAACCTAAATAATAAATATTTAATTACTATTAAAATAATATTTTATATTTAGTTATAACTATTTACTTATGTGTTTCATTGTGATTCTAAACATTGCCCAATCAAGATAAAATAGACATCGTTGGACTCATATTGGTTAGCATTATCCAATTAAACATTAAAGTTTAACTTATTTTATTTTTTAAAGTTTTGGTATGCCTTACATGTCAATTTGATTTGAACCTAATTTGATGATCATTGATTTTACCCTAGATCTCCCTTGTAACTTAGAACACAACTTTCTTATAATATTTATTAAATTTTTGCAACTTTTTAATTTTTTATTTACAGTATTTCTGTTAAACTCAAATTCTAATCTCATGCAACAATTGTGAAATTATGATTTGCATATATTACACACCTGTAATTTATGTCATTTATACCACAATATATATATATATATATACATATAAAATTTTATGATAATCATGCAATATTATTTATGTTCATTTTCTTTTGTATTCTATGGTAATTTAAAATTAGATATAATCAGCCAAAAAATGTCATTTGAAATTAACTCGATGAGCTCTATCATATTAAATATTCTTTTTTGTATTTTTAAAATAGTTTATTTTCTATTTTTTTTTATTTTGTACGTGTCTTTTTTATTTATGCTTCATTTCATAATTATGGATGTTACACTTGAACTGCGTAGTATTCTAGAATGTATCTTTGAATTATAATTTATATCATTTTGTCAATATTTTCATTTCTATTTGGTTGTTTGACTATGAAACAATGTTTCTACTTGCATGTGACCTTCAAATCCCTCTGATTTTGTTATATTACATTGCATCAATTTTTCTCAATTAAGTTTCAATATACATTCATGTGACATTAAAATAATATTTTATTATTATATTTTCTTTTATATTTTGACAACTCATAGTAATTAAAAATAAGGTATACTCGAGACAAAGAAAATATCATTAGGCTCATTTGGATGGGCACAATCCTATTAAATATTTTTTTTCAATGGTTTCGACATACTTTATAAGCTATTTTAATTTGTGCCTAATTTGAGAATTGAAGTTGCTAACTTCAATCTCCTTTGTGTCTTTGAATGCAACTGTCCAATGTTGTTTATCTTTTTTTTCCAAATTTTTTATTTTCATTTTGTTATTTTTCTTAGTAAATATGAATCTCCTCCTATGTGATGTCAACATTACTTAAATTTTATTTTATAACATTGCTTGCACTTATCACATTTCAACTTCAATATATATTATTTATACATAATAATACTAATTTATTATCATTTATGTTTTTAATTTCATTGTAATTCCAAACAAAATAAATTCAAGAGGAAACAAACTTTATCAACTCATCTTAAGTAGGGCTAAGTAATTATTTATTACAATATTTTTTAAAATATTTTATTTTCTTTTATTTTGGCAATCTTGAAGTGTTATTTTGATTAGTACCTCATTTAATGAATGAGGATGTTACACATGATCAACTTTTTATCTTGGGGTGCAACTTTCATGTACAATTTATCTTATTGCTTCAAATTTTTTACTTGATTTTCTTATATTACTATGAAACTCTAATTTACACTTGTATGGTTTTAATCTTAGTTTTATGTTGTATTATATTATTTTAATTTATCTCATTTCAATGTCCAAATATATTTACTTAATATTAAAATTAAATTTACTTTTTATTTATGCTTATTTATTTTTGCAAATATTAATTCCAAATAAGGCCTGATTGAGAGGAAACCAAGCTTATTAGACTCATATCAATGAATATAATACAATTAAACATTCATTTTTATATTTTATAATATTTTATTTCTTTAGGTTTGGGCATGTTTATTAAGATCTTTCAATTCCTACCTTTTTTGATAATCGAATATGTTACACTCAATCTTCTTAGTGTGTTGAAATAAAACCTACCAATATACTTTGTCTCATTTCTCTAAATTATTTTTTTTTATATTACTATTTAACACTAAATCTTTATTATGTTATATTTATATTGCATTGATTTGGAAATTGTCTGTCACTTCAATTTATCTCTTCTAAACTTTAATCCATGTATAATTAAAAATAATTAATATTATTAGTTATTGTTAATGGCTTTGATAATTCACAATAATTCTAAAATGCTATCAAATAAAGATGAAACTAATATCATTAGACTCATATTGATGATCTTTATGTACTCAAATATTTATTTTCTATTCTTTAAAATATTTTTTATTTTTTACTACATTTCTATGTATTACTAGACAGTTAAATCTGCACTTGATTTGATAATTTAGGTTGTTACACTCAACCATTTGATCATTTTTAACGCAACTTTCATGTGGAATTCATCTCATTTATTCAAATGTTGTACTTTGATCTTGATACTACATTCTATCTCATGGCCTCTATGTTGCTTTTGTTTTTTGATACTATATTTCTTCAATTTACCTCATTTTTAGCTTTAATATGCATTTAGGAAATATTAAAATAATAATTTATTATTAATTATTGTAGATCTCATTTTATAATTAATAGTAACTCTAAAAGGTTTAATCGAGATGAAATAAAGTTCACTGGACTCAACTCGATGAGCTTCATGGAATTAGATGTTAATGTTTACAATTTTAGATATTTTATTTCATAGTGTTTTGACTTGTTTAAAGAGATTTTTGAATCAGACATGATAGATCATTACAGAATGTTACTGTAGATTACATACTAACTTGGAAATCAAATTTTCAACACAATTTTTCTCATTCCATCAAATTTTTCATTTTGATTTGGTTATATTACTTTGTGACCGTAAATCTCCTATGGTGTGATAAGTTCATCACTTTGAATGGGTTATATTGCATTGTTGAATTTATCATATTTCAACTTTTATAAATATTTAATAAATATTAAATTTGTTATGTTTATTACTTATGCTTAGTTCTTTTTTGTAATGCATAGTAACTCGAAAATAGGTCCAATCGAGGCAAAACAAACATCCTTGCACTCATCCAACAAGCTCCATCCAACTAAACACTCATACATGTTTTTTAAATATTTTATTTTCTAAGGTTTTGGCATAATTTACAGACATTTCAATTTGCAGCAGATTTTTAGATCAAAGATGGTAGACTTAATCTCGTCATTATCTTACAATAAAATTTTGAAATAAATTTTTTCATTTCTTCTAAATATTTTATTTTTATTGTGTTATATTATTATATAACTCTAAATGTTATTTCCTATGAGTTTTACATTACTTTTTTTTGTTATAAATATTTTTAAGCATTATTTTATTTAGCTTTAATAAATATTTACTTATATTAAAATTATATATTTTATTATTTGTGCCTGTTTTCTTTGTTAATTCATATTTTTTCAAAATGATGATTGACGAAATAAAATGAAGGTACTTTGAAAAATGCAAATAAGCTCTATCTAATTAAAAATTTATTTTTATTTCTTTCTATTCTTTATTTTTTATTATTTAGCCTACTTTATGAGAAATTTTGGTTCATATACAATTTATCTCATTTTTGTAAATGCATAACTCTTATTTTGTTTTACTAATATTATGCTCTAATTCATTCTCTTGTGAAATTATGTCGCTTTAATTTAGGCATATTTCATTAATTTAATTTATCCATTTTAGCTTTATTATAGATTTACTTTGTATTAAAATAATCATTTGTTATTATTTATTCTTATCTACTTGTGTAAATTGAGCTTAAATGAGTATTATTGGACTTGTCTCTAAGAGCATTATCTAATTAAATATTTATAAATTTCCCTAAAAACAATCTTTTTTTGGGTTTTTACATTATTTAAAAGGTAATTTCATCGGTATTGTATTTCAATATTGAGTATGTTATAGTCGAGCTCGGTATCACTTTTCTTCAAAATTTTCTCATTGATGTGGTAATACTTTCACGAAGCTCTAGTTCTACTCGATTGTGACATCTACATTGCTTTGATTTTGTTATATTAAATAGCTTTAATTAATCCCATTTTAAATTTAATATAAATTAATTTATTACTAGAATAGAAATTCATTACAATTTATTCTTTTTTCTATTGTAATTCATAAAAAATTCCAAATGAGGTCAAATTAAGATGAAACAAACTCTTCAAACTCATCCATATCAACATTATGGAATTAAACATTTAGTTTTAATATTTTTTAAATATTTTATTTTCTATAAATTTGCCACACATTATAATATATTTTAACAACTATAGTATTTCATTATTAAGGACGTTATACTTAATCTCCCTAATATTTTTGATTTTGACTCTCCTATATAATTTATCTCATTTTTGTAAACATTTTTTCTTTGATTTCCATATATTATTTTGTAACTATAAATCTACTCTCATTGGAACTTTACATAACTTAAATTTGGTAATATTACATAGCTATAATTTATGTTATTTTAGCTTTGGTATATATTTAAACAATATTAAAATAATAATTTGTTATTACTTTTGTAATTCGTTCTGACTCTAAACAAAATCAGATTGAGATGAAAAAAATCTTGTTACATAAGCTTTAACTAATTAATTATTCATTTATATTAATTTAAATATTTTATTTTCTTTGGCTTTGGTGCATATTTTGACATATTTTAATTCGTTTGCAATTTAATGATCAAACATGTTACTTGAGATCCCCTTAGCTTTTTGGAGCACATTATTGCTATAAAATTTATCGCTTTTCTTCAATATTTTAGCTTTGATTTGGTTATACTGCTCTATAACTCTAGGTCTTCACTCGAATGACCTTAACATCTCTCTGAATTGGTTATAATAAATCACTTCAATTTATCTTATTTCTAACTTTAATAAATATTTTCTTAGTATTGAAAAAAATTATTATTAATTGTGCATATTTACATTATGAATTTGTAATAATTCAAAATAAGATTTGATTAAAAGGAAATAAACATCATTTTATTCAACCCAATGAGCTCTATATAATTAAATACTTTTTTTTACATATTTTTCTAATATTGTTTTGGGGCTTTGGCATTCCTTTTGCGACACTTCTATTCATATCTAATTTGGTGAGCAATGATGTTACACTCGATCTGTTTTAAATTTTGATTGGAACTTTTTCAGTAACTTTTTGCACTTCTTCAAATGTTTTGTTTTGATTTGGTTATTTTACTAAGAAACATTCAGTGTCTCCTCCTTTGACAGGTAGCTTTGTTTGAATTAGCTATATTACTTCAGTTTGTCCCACATCAATTTTAATATAATTTCTTAATTTTAAAATAATAATATATTATTATTTATGCCTACTTAATTTTCTAAATCATAGTATTTAGAAAAGATCTTATTATGATAAAACAATTGTCTTTTTCCACAACTTATTAAGATCTATCTAATTAAATATTTATTTATATATTTTAAATATTTTATTTTCATAGTTTTTGCATATTCCATGAAGTATTTTTGTTTGTATCGGATTTAATGATTCATGATGTTATAATCAATCTTCTTACTTCCTTATTATGTAATTATTTCATATAATTTAACTCATTCCTTCACATATTTTTCTTCAATTTAATTATATTACTATGAAGATCTTATTCTCCTACTTTTTTTAAATTCACACCACTTATATTTTGTTATATTATATTGTTTTTTATTTCAATTTTAGACATATTACATATTTAATTAATATCAAAAAATAATTAATTATGATTTATTCTTATTAAATAAGGAAACTTGTAGAATTTCAAAACAATGTCTGGTTGCAGTGAATCAAATGTCATTTGACTCTTCTCGACTTGCTCTATCTAATTAATTCTTTATTTGACAATTTTAAAAGAATTTTATTTTTTAACTTCGTATACTTTACAACAAACTTAAATTTGAACTATATTTAACAATAGATAAAGTTACACTCAATATTTAGGTATTTTGGATATCAACTTTCTTGCAAACTTTATCTCATTTCTTTAAATGTTTCATTTTTCTATTGTTATACAAATATGTAAATCTAAATCTCATCACGTATTACAATTAACAATTATTTAAATATCATAAATTGCTCTCATTTATCTCATTTCAGCTTTCATATATATATATATATACACACATTATATTAAAATTAAATTTTATCATTAATTATACTTATTTACATTGGGGATTCCTACTTGTTCTAAGCAAGGTATGATTGTGATAAAACAAATGTCATTAAACTCTTTTCGATGAGCACCACACAATAAATATTCTTTTCTATACTTTAAAGTATATTATTTTCTAAAATTTTGAAAACATTTATAAGATACTTTTATTCATAACTTATATTATGATCTAGGATGTTACACTCAATCATCTTAGCATCATAGAGTAAAATTTCCATACATAATTTATCATATTTATTTAACTTTTTTTGCTTTTATTTGGTAATATTACTATGAAAGGCTAACCGTCCTCAAACATCACCTTTACATCTGTTTGATTTCTTTGTATTATATTACATTAATTTATCTTATTTAAGGTTTATTATATATTTAAATAATATTAAAGAAAAAATCATAATTGATTATTCTTATTTTCTTTGGTAAATCATAGTAATTCCAAACAAAGTGTGACAACTAGAGAAAAGTTCATTAGACTCATGTCGATGACCTCTATCTACTTTAGTATTAATTAAAATTTTTATCCATTTTTTAAGGGGATCTAGAATATTTTATTATCAAGGATGCTTAATAAATTAAAAAATAGTTTTCTTATATAATTTATCTTATTTCTACAAATTTTTCTTTAATTTTATTATATTGCTATGGAACTCTCTATATTGTCTCATGTGACCTTTAAATCACCCTTATTTTGCTATGTTATATTACTTGAATTTATATAAATTTAGCTTTAAAATATATTTAGCAAAATATTAAAAATACTAATTCACTATTATTTATGTTTATCTATTACAATAATTCTTAGTAATTCAAAATTATGAAACTTTCTCGATAGTTAAATCTTGCATAAAATGAAATATTTAACAAAACATGTTGAAACCAATGACACGATGACATTGAATGCAACATATATCATCAAAATATGGTATTAATGAACATATCTCATTATTTTTGAGAAAATAAAGAAAAATTAAATATTTTAAAAAATATTAATAATAAATATTTAATTATATGAAGCTTATTGAGATGAGTCAAATGATCTTTACTTCATCTCAAACCTCAATGAGAATTACTGTAAACGACCAAAAGAATAAGAATACATCACAATAACTAATTATTTTGATATTTAGTAACTATATCTTAATTTGAAAAGTGATCAATTAAAGTAATATAAAATAGCAAAAATAAAGTTATGTAAAGGTTTAACAAGATGTAATTTAGAGTGACATAGAAATATAACCAATACAAAGAAAAAATGGTTATGAATTGACATTATGTTTACCTAAATGTTGTAATCCAAATACTGAGGAGATCATGTATAACATTTTTAATTGTCAACTTAGGTGTGAATCCAACTGCATCTTGAATTTTGTAGAAAACTAATAGGAAATAAAATATTTAACAAAAATAATAAAGCAAAGTTTGCTTTGATAGAGCTCAATGAGATGAGTTTAATAGTTTTCATTTCATCTCAAATTGACCTCCTTTGGAATTTTAGCAATTTACCGAATTAAAAGATAACTATATATATTTCTATTTTAATATTAAATGAATCCATATATTAAATAAAGAATAAAAATAGTGATATAGCTTAATAAGAATTATTCAAAGCTTTTAAATCAGAAGAATTAGAATTTCATAGTATCATAAATAATTTATAAAGAAATATTAGAAAAAAGAGAAAAATTGTATTATAAAGTGTAACGCCAACGTTCATCAAATCTTTTACGAAGCAAAATGACTATAAAGTGTTAGAAAAAATATAAAAAAAAGAATTTTAAAATATGGAAAATGTTCAATTTGATAGAGCTTGTTGAGATGAGTTGGATAGCATTTGTTTGATCTCGATCGAACCATATTTTGAATTACCACAAATTAATAATGTGAATAAGTATTAATTATAATACTTTTTTAATTTACTTGAAATAAATATAGAATAAAGCAAAAAAAGCGATAAATTAAAGCAATATAACATAATGAAATGAAAGTAATATAATTGTCACATGAAAAGACGATTAGAGTTTTATAGTTATATATTAATCAAAGAAAAAATGAAAAACAATGATAAATTGTGTGACAAACTTGCATTAAAAAATTTAGAAGAGATTGGTATAACATCATTAATCTTCAAATTTTGTGCTGTACAAATATCTCATAAAGGAGGCTAAAACAAGAAAAATAAAATATTTAGAACAAAATCAAAGAAAAACATTTTAAAATTAATATAATTATAGAAAAAGTTGAATTTCTTGATACTAAGGAGATTAAACAAAACATTCTTGATCAACAAATGTGGTACAATTTGAAATATTTTGTAAAGTATGTAAAAACCCAAACAAAATAAAAGATTTAAAATATATAAAAAATATTTAATTAGAGAAAGATCATCATGACAAGTCTAATGACCTTATTTTATGTGATGAGCCTAATGATGTCAGTGTGAATAAGTACAAATAAAAAATAGCTAATTAAAAGTGATGTGAAGGATCTACAAGTAGCAATTTAATGTTACATTAAAAATATCAAATGAATGAAAAAAATTTTAATATCTAAGGTACATTATATTTGAAAACTCCACTCTAACACAATGAGAAAATCAAGAACAACATCCTCTAGCTTACTAATTCAAAAGACAGATAATGCATATTAAAACAAAAAAAAATATTATAAATGATAAAAATATATATTTTGTAAGTTAAAAAACTATATGATAAATAAATCAAAGTAATGTAAATAACACACTAGAGGAGATTAAGAGTTACATAGTAATATAGCCAAACAAAGTGTGAAATTTGAAGAATCAAGATGAATAATAAAAGAATGTTTCATTCCAAAATGCTCAAGAGATAGGGCATGACATCCTTGATAAACAAATTAGGTATGAATCTAAATTTTTTGTAAAGTGTAAGAAAATATTTTTAAAAATAAAATATTTATAAATTTAAAACTAAATATTTAAATTGATAGAGGTCATCCACACAACTCCAACTATTTTTGTTTAGTCTCGATTGGACCTCATTTCAGAATACTACAAAATACTAAATAAAATAAGAATAAATAATAAAAAACTATTATTTTAATATTAAGTAAATATATTATAATAAAAATCAAAGGAGTATAACTTAACCCAATCAAAGTGCATTAGAGCTCACACGAGAGTAGTTTTTTTGTTGGATAGTGATATAACAAAGTCAAAGCAAAAAAATTTAAAACATGAGATAAATTGTATGAGAAATTTACATTATAAGATGTTGACGATGTCGAGCATAACATCCTAAATTTTTAAATGAAGCACAAATGTATAAAATTAGGAAAGCAAGCCAAAATGATAAGAAATAATACATTTAAAAAATACATAAAAATGAATATTTAATAAGATAAAGCTCAGTGAGGCTATTCCAACATTTGTTTCATCTCAATCAAATCTTTTTATTATTCATTGTTGTTTTCCAAAGAAAATAAAAAAAACATATGATACATTTTTGTTTTAACACTAATTAGACTAAAATTATTGTTTAAATAAGTTAAGTTATAACACTATATAACTAAGTATAAGTGATGTAAATGTTTCATAAGAGGAGTTTTAGAGTTTCAAATTAATATAACCAAATCAAAGGGAAAAGGTTAAAGAATGAGACAAAACATAAAAGAACATTGCACTTCAAGACACTATGGAGAACATGTGTAACATTCTCAATGATCAAATCAATAAAAAATAAAAATTTCCTACAAAGCTTACCAAAACCTTACCAACTAAAATATTTGAAAACGTATAAAAGATTTTTAGTTGGAAATAACTTATCGAAACTAGTCCATCGGCATTTGTTTTATCTTGATCAGATATCGTTTGGAATTATTGTAAATTACAAAAGAAAATAATAATAATAATGATAAATCATAATTTCAATATAAAGCAATTATGCATATTAAAGCTAAAATTAGATAAATTGAAATAATATAATTTAACAAAATTGAAGTAATATAAATGTTAAACAAGTGGATAGTTAGGGTTACATAGTAATATAACCAAATCATATTAGAATATTTGAAGAAATGGGATAAACTTCATGGGAAAGTTTCATTCTAGGAAACTAAGGGAATAGAGAGTAATATTTTCAATTGTCAAAGTTCGTATGAATTTAAATATTTCATAAATCTTGGAAAAGCTCTAAGAAATAAAATATTAAGAGCTAAAAAATTAATAATTAATTTGAAATAGCTCATGTTGGTGTGTCCAATGTTGTTTTTTTTTTTGTTAATTGAGTCTTCCTTTCAATTATTATGAATATTTAAATAAATAAGAATAAATAAAGTTATATTATTAATTATATATTAGTTAAGCATATAATAAAGATAAAATGACATATATTGAATTTATGAATCAAACAAAATAAATTTAATTTAAATGTCATAGTGGGAGTAATTATTATTTCATATTAGTATAACCAAATGAAACAAAAAGTTTACATAAATATGATAAACTGTTTGGGATGGTTGAATTCCTGAATTCTATGGATAGCAATATTATAAATAGAAAAATGAGTTAAGAAATTAAATGTCTTATTAATTTTCCAAAACTATAAAAAATATTAAATGTTTAAAAATACTAAAAAAAATTTAAATAAATAAAGCTTATTAATATGAGTTAAATGATACATGTTTTATCTCTCCTAGACTACATTTGGAATAACTTTGAATAAAAACAGTAATTCAGAAAAAACAATACAAATATTATTTTAATAAAAAACTAGGTAAATATATAAAAGGTGAAATGAGATAAATTTAAGTAGTGTATCATAAACAGAAAGATGCAATGGAAGTGACGCAGGAAAGAAAATTTAGAGTTATGTAGTACTATGACAATAAAATTATAAAATTTGAACAAAGGAGATAAATAATATGTGAATATTGCATTCCAAAGTACTAGAGATAAAAAAAATGAGGTATCAATGAAGATGTTGCTGAATGCACCCTAAAATAAAAGAAAATAAAATATTTAAAAATATATAAATAAAATTTTTTAATTTGGTTGAGTCCATCGAGATGAGTAAAATGACCACCGTTTTTCTTCAGTACAACTCATTTGGAATTATTACAAAATTTAAAAGTAAATATCTTGTAAAGTATGACAAAACTCTTAAAAACAAAATATTTAAGAAATGATATAAAATACATAATTAGAGAGAGCTCGCTAATGATGGTAAAATGTTGTCTATTTTGTCTTGATCAACTCAAGTTTACAACTTCTAAGTATTACCAAATTAAGAAAGTATAAATGATAATAATAAATTATTTTAATATTTAATAAAAATATATATCATAACTAAAAAAGATAATTTATTATATTATAATATTGCTAAATTAAAGTGATATAAAAGCTACATGAGATGTATATTAGATTCCCAAAGTAACAAAATTTAGATTAAGTAAAACTTTGGAGGAATGGAAATAAATAAATGAATTAAAATAAATTGTTTTAAAAGTATATATTTTATGATATTAAGTAGGTTGAGTGTATCATCCATAACCATTAAACAAGTTATGAATCAAAGTGTCTTACAAAGCATTACAAAAACATATAAAATAAAATATTTTAAAAAATTATAAATAAATATTTAATTAGATGGAGCTCATTAAGATGAGTCCAATGATATTTTTTTTATCTTGATCAATCCTAATTTGTAATTTTTATAAATAACGAAGTAAAGAAGAATATATTACAATAAAAAATGATTTTAGTTTTTAGTAACTATATATTAAAGCTAAAATTTGTTCAACATAATTAATGCAGGATATCCAAATAATAAAATAGATAGGTCTCAAGAAAAGGGAAATGGAGCTACATAAAAATATTACAATATAGAAGTAAAAAAATTTCAAGAAATAAGGTAAATTATTTGGTACAATTGCATTTCATGAACTATGATGATGGTGTTACCTGCTCCATCGATATATCAAGTACCTTATTTCTTTAAATTATTTTGCAAACAATGTTACAGTCTATCTCCTTAACACAATGGCATGCACTTTTTCCATATAATTTATCCCATTTCTTTAAATTTTTTTTCCTTTATTTCGATATATTACAATGTAACTCAAAATTCCCTCTAATTTGTATTTTAAATTTCTTTCATTTTTTTTACTACAATGCTTCAAATTAGGTCATTTTAGATCTAATATAGTTATAATTATAATTAACAATTTGAGATTAATCATTCTCATTTTTATTGATAATTCACATTAATTTTATAATAATTAAATTTATATTTAGTTCTTTGACAACATAGCTCTAATTCTCACTTCATTTGTCATTTACATCACTTTTATTTTGACTTATTGTTCTTTTTTAATTTGTGACATTTTAGCTTTAACATAAATTTACCTAGTATGTAAGAAATTTTTGTTATTTTGATGCTTGTTTATTTTTTAAATTTGTAGTAAATCCAAAGCAAGTCATATTTAGACAAAAAAAATATCATTGAGCACATTTTTAAGGTTCTCTATCAAATTAAATATATTTTAAATATTTTAGAGATCTATTTTTCACTTTTTTTGGAATATTTTATAAGACCATTTTTTATTCACACCAGACATATTTTATGAGATATTTTAATTAGTACTTAATTTTTTGAATAAGTTATTATACTTGATCTTGCCTTTATCATAAAATGCTTCCTTCCCACAAAATGTATCTCATTTCTTCAAATATTTTTCTTTGATTTAGTTATATCATTAAAAGTCCAATTCTTCTCTTATGTGGTTTTTACATTATTTTTAATTTTAGCTTATTTCAACATTAATGTATATTTATATAATATTTAAACGATACTTTATTAGTATTTTGAATTATTTACTTTGTTTAATTGTAGTAATTGAAAATAAGGTGTGATAGCAATGAATCATTCGTTTTTGGACATGCCTTGACAAACTTTATCGATTAAATACTATTTTTGCATTTTAGAACATATATGTTTCGAGAGATTTTTATTTTTTTGAGAAATTTTTATTTAACCTTGATTTAAGTTTTGAGGATTTTTTTTATGAGCTTAGTTCTTCGAAATACAAAATAAACATGCAATATATCTCATTTATTCAACGTTTTTTCTTTGATTTCGTTATATTACTGTGCAACTATAAATCTCCCATTGTGTGACCCTTTACATTCAATTGATTTGGTTACTTTACATGGCATATATTTCTTTCATTTTAGTTTTAATACCAATTTATTAATAATAAATAAGTATGTTGCCATTATTTAGCTTTATTTTTTGTAATTCTTAATAGTACTAAATAATGTCAAATTGATATGAGACCAAGGTCATTGGACTCTCCTGGACGAGCCAATCCAATTAAATATTCTTTTTTTTATTTTTTATTATTTTATAATCTAAGGTTTTTTCATAATTTATAAATGATTTTGATTTTTAAATAAATTTATGACTGAGAAAGTTACACTTAATCTCTTTGGTGTTTTGAATGTAATTTTGATAAAAAATTATCTCACTTCTTGAAGATTTTGACTTTCATTTAGTTAAAAATTTATGGAATTCTAATCCTCTTCTCATGTGACTTTTACATTGCTTTGATTTAGTCATATTAAGTTACTTAAATGTATCTCATTTTTGCCATAATATATATTTACTTAATATTAAAAAAATAACTTTTTTTTCTTTATGTTTAATTATTTTTAATAGATTTTTTTTTCCAAAATGTCATCTCATTGTGAAAAAAATAGTCTTGTTAGTTCGTCTTGATGTGCTGTATAATAGTTCATATTTTATAGCTTTAAATATTTTATTTTCTTATTTTTGTCATGCTTTATGTAGTATTTTTATTCATAAATTATTTTAAGATAGTCTATATTATACTCCATCTCCTTAATATATTGGAATATAGCTTTCCCATATATTTTTTTATTTCTTGAAATGTTTTACCCTTACTGAGATGCATTACTATTAAATTGCAAATTTGTACTCCTACAACAATTATAATATTTTGATTTGGCCATATTACATTATCACAATTAAACTTACTTTATTATCTTTACATATTAACTTAAAATAAGTGTAATTAACTATTTTTACTTATCCTTACTTTCTTTAACAATTTATAAAACTTCTAAACAAGCTCTAATCAAGATGAAATAAAAGTCATTGGACTCGTTTAAAAAAGCTATATACAATTTGGCATTTACTTTTTATTTCTAAATATTTTTTGTATTTTACAACTCTAATATGCTTTTTGTGTTAGTTTTATTTGTACAAGATTTGATGATCAGGCATGTCATACTTCTTGTGCTAAATATTTGGGGAAGTCGTTTTAGCAAATAATTTGTTTTAATTTTTTGATTTTTTTCTTGTATTATATTATTTTGTTATCATACTCTAACTAAAGTCTCAAGTGACCTGTATATAACTTTGACTTGTTTATAATATATTTTATTAATTTATACCATTTCTCTTTTATTATATATTTATTAATATGAGATAATAATTTATTTTTATGTATGGTTATTTTACTTGCTAATTAGTTTTAATTCTAGATGAGGTGTTATTGAGATGTAGTAATGTTTGTTGGACTCATCTCAACGATGACTATCCAATTAAATTTTTATTTTCAAATTTTTAAATATTTTACTTTCTAATGTTTTTCTACTCTGTACAAGAAGTATTGATTCCTAACTCTTTTGATTGTAAAGGTTGTTACTTTGATCTCTATATTTTCTGGGTATGCAACTTTCCCATACAATTTATTTCATTTCTTTAAACCATTCTCTTCAATTTGGTAATATTACAATGAAAATGTAATTGGCCTCTCACGTGACCAAGGATCCCTTTTATTTAGTCATATAGCATTCCTTAAGTTTATCTTATTCTGGCTTCGAAATACGTCTACATAATGTTAAAAAATTATTTTGTTATTATTATTGTTTGTTTAATTTTGTAATTAGAGATATAAAAATGTGGTTTGTTAGACATGGAAAGGTATCATTGGTCTTGCCATAATGAGCTATACTAACATAAATGTTTATTTTTATATTTTGAAATATTTTTGTGTCTAATAGCTTTGCCCAATTTTATAAGGCAATTTGACTCATAGATGAATTGATGATCGAAGATGCTAAACTTGATCTCTTTAATAACATGGAATATAAATTTCTCGTGTGATATAGTTTGTTTATCAAAACACTTAGCTTTGATTTGGTTACATTAATATGTAACACCTAAACACATCTTGTGTGACATTTACATCACTTTGATTTTATTTTATTACATTGCTTCAATTTACCTCGTTTCAGCTTTAATGCATTTCAAATAAATATTAACATCATAATTGATTGTTATTTATGCTTATTTAACAAAAAATTCATAGTAATTCTAAAGGCATTATGATAGAGGTGAAAGAAATGTCATAACACTAACATCAATAGATTTTTTCTAAATAAAATTTCATTTTTGTTGGCTTAAATATATTATTTTCTTCACTTTTGACACATTTTACATGAGATTTGAATTTTAAAAGATTTGATGATCTAGGATGTTATACTTAATCTTCTTAAAATTATTGAATTCAACTTTCTCTTATAATTTATTTTATTTCTTTAAATTTTTCTCGTAGATTTGGCAACATTGTAATGTACCTATAATTTTTCTCTAATGTGACATTTACATTTTTTCATTACTTTGCATCAATTTATCCCATTTTTACTTTAACATATATTTGCTTAATTTGAAAATAAGAAATTATTAGTAACATTATTTCACCATGGCAATCTCTATCCAGTTAAAAATTTATTTTTTATATCTTAAAAATTTATTCTTTAGCACAATTTATGACACTTTTAATTAGTACAGCATTTCATAATTTAGGAAGTTAAAGTCAATCTACCTAATATCTTAGAGTGCAACATTCGTATAAAATTTAAGCCTTTTTTTAAGAAAACATGGAATTGATTTGGTTATATTTCTATGTATCTCAAAATCTTCTCTCTTGTGACTTTTACATTACTTTAATTTCGTCATATTTCATTACTTTTTTTTATCTCCATTCAAATTTATAATTCTACAAAATATCAAAATAATAGTTTTCTTGCTATCTATGCTAATTTAATTTTGTAATTTATTGTAATTTTTGAAAAGTTCTAATCAAGTTGAAACAAACATTGAGACTCTTTCAATGACCTCCATGTAATTAAACACATATTTTGTATTTTTCCAATTTTGTTTGATTTCTCAAGCTTTATATGACATTCTAATTCATAGTAGAGTTAATTTTTGGAATGTTACATATTATCTCCTTAGAATTTAGGAATACTAGTTTTTATAGAGTTTATCTTTTTTGTTTAAATTTTTTTATTTTGTTGTATTACTTTATACTCAAAGTATATTCTCGGTTAACCATTACATAATTTATATTTGGTTATACGATATTTGTTTTCAATTGAACTTCTTTCATGTTTAATATACATTTACCAAAAATTAAAATAATATTATTTTTGTTATTTATGATTATTTATTTTATTTATTCATACTAATTTAAAAGAGTTTTTTATTGAGATGAAACAAATGTATGTTGGCTTGGCTCAACATACCCTATCTACTTAAATATTAACTTTTATATTTTTATTTAATTCATTATCTCTAACTATTACATGTTATTAAAAAGATTTTAATTCATACTTTACTTAGTGACCAAAGATGTCACACTTAATCACATTTATATCTTTGAGTGTCACTTACACGTGTAGTTTATCTCAATTTGGTTTTCATTTTCTTATATAACTATATAATTCCAAATCTTTTCTTATGTCACCATTACAGCGTTATAATTTTATCATATTTTATTACTTTAATTAATCTCTTTTTAGCTTCAATATATATTTTCTTAATGTTAACATGATTCCTTTTTTCAATTTATTTAATTTTGTAATTTCCATAATAACAAATGAGGGTAGATTGAGATGAAATAAATGTTCTTCAACTTACCATGATAAGAACTTTCCAATTAAATTCTCATTCTTAAATTTATTAAATATTTTGTTTCATTGGGTTTTTTTAAAGATCTACTAGGTATTTTGATTTGAACACTATTTAGGAAATGATAATGTTGCCCTTAATGTACTTAATTACAATAAAATGCAACATTCCTAAACCATTTATTTAATTTATTCAAAAGTTTTTACTTATTTTTTGATGATACTAATATGTAACTCAAATTATAGTTTATTGTGACCTTTGCAAGCCTTTAATTTTGTTATATTTTCTTTTTTTATTTTATTTTATCTTAGATTTAAAATTTTCCTAATATTAAAATAATATTATTTTATTATTTATGCTTATTTTCTTTTGTATTTCATAATGATTTCGAACAATGTTAGACTGATTTGTAACAGAAATCATTAAACAATCTTTATAAACTATATATCGTTAAATATTTTTATAATATCAAATATTTCATTTTCTTATTTTTCCTTTCTTTATATGGCATTTTGATTCATACTTAATTTTGATGATTGAGGATGTTTGACCTCATTTTTTAATATCTTGTAATGTTGCTTTTTTTGTATAATTTATTTCATTTGTTCGAAGTTTTTTGGTTTCATTTGATTATATTATGGTAGAATTGCAAGAATCGTCTTATATATCACTTACATTTCTTTGATTTGTCTATATTATGTAGTTTTAATTCAACTTATTTCATTTTTTAATATATATTTACTTATTATTATTAAAAAAAATATTATTTTATCATTATTTATTTTGATAATTTATAATTTTTCTAAACATTAGCTAAATGGAGATGAAAAAAGACAGATAGACTCATTTGGATGAGCTATATCTGATTTTACATTTATTTAATTTTTAAAATGCTTTATTTCATATTTTCTCGATGTATTCTACGGGGCATTTTTATTTATGAATGATTTCAAAATAGGGGGTGCTATACTCCATCTCCTTAACTCCTTTGATTGTTGGTTTACTTAATAATATATTTCATTTGTTTTAATTTGTCACTTTAATTTTATTATATTTTTATGAATGTATAACTATACTTTCATTTGTACTTTATAGCACCTAAATTTGGGTATATTTTATTTCTTTAATCACTCACATTTTTTAATATATATTTGTTAAATATAAAAAATGTAATTTATTAAAATATATGTAAATTTTTAAAATAATTTTTAGTAATTCCCATGGAGGTCTAATCAAAATATAAGAGGCTTCATTCAACTAATTTTGGTGAGTATTATTCAGCTAAACATTGTTTTATGCATCTAAGTATTTTACTTACTATTACTTTGGTATGCTGTATTGGGCATTTTGCTTCGTAAATTCTTTAGCTATCAATGATATCACTCTCAATCTCTAAATTATCTTGGAGTTTAGTTTTCTCATATAATTTATGTTATTTCTTCTAATTTTCTTTTTGATTTCATAATATTATTATGAAGCTCTAATTCGCTTCCCATGTGACCTGTACATCCCTTCACTTTTGTTGTAGTATATTGGTTAAATTAATTCTATTGTAACTAAAATATATATCTACCTCTTATTGAAAAAATAGTTTATTATATTTATATGTTTATTTAATTTGCTGATCCACATATTTTAGAATGTGTTCTCTTGGATACAAAACAAAGACTATTGGACTCATCTAAATGAGCAACATACAATTAAATATTTTGATAATTTTCAAATATTTTATTTTCCAATTTTTGTCATACTTTATGAACTATCTTTAATTTTACGTGATTTAACGTTCAAGGATGTTATAATGCACTTCCTTAATATCTTTGAATGTTGCTTCTTGTATAATTTAATTCATTTCATCAAATTTTTATTTTGATTTATTTATACTATTATAGGATTCAAAATTTCCACCTATGCAATATTTACAAGTTTTAATTTTGTTATAATATAGTGTCAATTGAAATTATATCACTATCTTTAAACTTAAAAATGAAATAATATGTTTTATTTATTTATATTTATTTGCTTTGAAAATTCTTAGTAATTTAAGCTAGCTCTCATAAAGATTAAAAAAGTCATTAGGCACATCTCAATGAACTATATCCTATTTAATAGTTATTTTATATTTCTAGATATTTTATTTTGTAATATTTTTAATTATTTTGGTGACTCGTTTTCATTGGAACATTTTTTGGTAATGGAGAATGTTAATATCTCATCTCTTAAATATTTTTGTATGTCTCTTTCCTTAATTATTTTTTTCATTTTTCAAATTTTTTGGTTTGGTTTTATTACATTTTTATAAAACCTTAATTGTCCTCTCATGTACCCTTTATATCTTTGATTTAGAAATATTATATTTCTTTAATTAACATCATTCCCTTTTTATTTAATATTTAATAAATAAAGAATTATTAAGTATTAGTTATGGTTATTATATTTCATAATTTTTAGTACTTTCAAATGAACCTGAAACAAGCTGTAATTAAATTTATTGGACTCCTCTCAAATGAGCACTATCTGATTAAATATTTATTATTATATTTAGATCATCCAAATTTTGATACTCTTGAAGAGACATTTTTATTTTTACCTCCTTTCATGATAGAGGATGTAACTCTTGATTTCCATATTATCTTGTAATTTAAACAAATTCCAATTAAGTAATTTTTTTTAAAGTGAGTTAAATAGTACAAGAAATTAGTATTCGTATATACATTGGAAATGAAGTGCAACATCCTCAATTATCAAATCTAGTACAAATCTAAATATCTTATAATAGATATTAAAGACTTAATAAAAACTTTTCAAAAATATAATAACGAATATTTAATTAGACAAAAATTTATCAAGATATTTCCAATGAGGATCTTTTCAACTTAATTAGATCTCATTAGAAATTAATGCGAATTCATAGGGCAGATAGGAATAAGAAATAATAATTGATTATTTTAGTACTAAGTAATTTATGTTAAAGAAAAGGAGACATAAATTAAAGTAATATAATATAACAAAAAAGGATAATATGAAGACAACATGAGAGAAAATTTAGGAATAAATGGCTACACATGCAAATCTAAACAAAACATATCAATAAATAAATATCATTTGTGTGACAAAATTTTATTCGAAGATACTAAAAGGAGGGAGTGGAACAACCATCACCATTAAATCTGAAGTGATTCAAATTGCCTAATGAAGAATGCCAAGGGCTTTGAAAAAAATTTAAAAGAATAAAAATAAGAATTAACTAAATAAATCATGTAAGAAGAAGTTTAAAAATATTTTTATCTTAGTTATTCCATTTTTTAAAATTTCTATAAATTATCATATTAAATAAGATAAAAAATAATAAATTACTATATTAATATTTTGTAAAACTAATTCAATTCTAAAATTTGATAACTTAATATATGTAATATAGCTAAAATAAGGTAATGTAATGGTTACAATGGAGGAAACTAGGAGTTACATTGTAATATAACCAAATAGAAAACAGAAAGTTGGATTTGTTACATTGATAGCACAAGAAAGTTGCATTCTGAGGTACTAGTGAAATCAAGTGTAAAATTCTCAAACACTAAAAATGCTTGATTCAAAATGACTCATAAATCTTGCTAAAACTATTGAAATTTTAATTTTTAAAAAATTTTAAAAATGAAAATTTTGTGGAAAGAGGTCATTGAAATGCATCCAATGAAGTTTGTTTTATATTAATCAGACCTTATTTGGAATTATTATGAATTGCTTAAGTAAAAAAGTATAAATATTAATAAATTGTTACTTTTATATTAAGTAAAAAAAACTTAGAAGAGATAAAATGAAATAATGTAATACAAATAAATCAGAGTGATGTAATGGTCTCATAGAAGGAGATATAGAATTACGTAGTAAAAAAATTAAATTACAAAGTTTTAATAAGTGAAAAAGTTTATTTGGGAATGCTTCATCCAAATATGCTAAGAATATCTATTGTAAAATGGTTGATTGCAATTCCTATTAATTGCAAATTAGGTATAATGGAGGCAAAATCATTTTATTAGACTTGTCTCAAAGATCTCCACCCAACTAAAAATTCATATGTGATTTAAATATTACATTTTTTATTATTCAGGCAGATGTTACAAGATATTATGATTCATTCCATATTTGATAATTTAAGATGTTATATTCAATCTCCTTAGTACGTTTAGTAAAATATTCATATGTAATTTATCTAATATTTCAAAATTATTTTTATTTATTTGGTTATGTTATTATTTAAATCTAAACCTTCTCTTGTTTTTAAAATTTTTTATTTTCTAGGGGTTTTGTTTGTATGATGAGACCTTTCAATTCATAGATAATTTGGTGAAACAAATGCTTTTTGACTCATGTTAATGAGAAATACTTATTTAAATAATTTTTTTTTATAATTTTAAGTATTTTAATTCGATCTTTGAGTTGTTATATGAGACATTTTAACTTGCATCTAATTTGAAAACCTAGATTTTAATTTTGATATCTATGGTATCCTAATGCAACTTTTTCATACAATTTATCTAATTCTTCAAAATTTTAATTTTAATTTTGTTATGTTTTAACATAACTCTCAATCTCATATGATGTAATCTTTCAATTACTTTCATTTGGCTATATTATGATTTCTTAATTTACCTCTTTTTTAGCTTTAATATACATTTACATTATATTAAAACAATAATTTTGCTTTGGTAATTAATAGTAATTCATAATGAAGCTTGATGGAGAAAAAACAAAATGTCATTGTTCTTTTCTTAAGAGCATTATTAAATGAACTATTAATCCCTATATTTCTTAAATTATTATTTTTTCTAGGGTATTAGCATTGTTGACAAGACATTTTGATTTGTGCCTAATTTTGTAATCAAGGATTTTACACTAGATCTCATTAGTATCTTAGAATGCAACCTTAACATAAACATTGTCTCATTTATATAAAACACATGCTTTAATTTTGTTATGTTACTATAAGACTATAATTCTCTACTTGTGTCATCGTTACATCAATTTGACTTATTGTATTTTATTATTTCAATTTATTTCGTTTTGGCTATCATGTATATTTACTTAATATTAAAATTCAAATTTACTATTATTTGAGCTTGTTTGCTGTGGCAATTTATTGTTATTCTAAATGAGTTAGAACTAACAGGAAACAAAAATTATTAGACTCATCTTGACAATCTCAATCAAATTAAGTATTATTTTGCATATTTATAATATTGTTTTTAGGATCATGTCAATTTTTAAATGATAATTTTTCATACTTGATTTGTTGGTTCAGGATATCACACACCATCTCCTTAGTATCTTACAATGCAACTTTCTTACACTCTTTATCTAGTACGTCCAAAATTTTTTGCTTTGATTTGGATATAATTCAACATCTTTGGCAATTAGTAGATTTACAAAAAAGTTTTATTAAGATGAAACAAATGTTGTTTGACTGCTTTTATGAGAATAGTGCAATTAAATATCCCTTTTTATATTTTTTAAATACTTTTTTATTCTTTAAAATTTTCACGAGATGTTCCAAATTGTACCTAATTTAATTTTTTATGATGTTACACTCATTCTCATTATAACCTTGGAATTCACGTTTCACATATAGTTTATCTCATTTGTTCGTATTTTTTTATATTTATTTGCTTATGGTACTATAAACTATTGATCTTGTTCTTATGTCATGGTTAGATTACTTTTATTTTCTTGCATTAAATTGCTTAAAATTTTCTTATTTAAGCTTTATTCTATTATTTTTCTTAATATTAAATAATATTACTTTTAGGATTATTTTTTAACTTGTAGTAAATCAAAGTGATGTGAAACAAAAATGAAAAAAAATCATTATAAACATCTCGATGAGCAATACATAATTAAATATTAATTTTTATATTTTTTTTAAATTTTCGTTTGTTGGATTCAGCATGTTTTACAAATCATGTTGGATTGCATTATTGCACAGTTCAATTCATTTCGGATTGCATTATTCACTCAATTTACCTATTTTTCCCATTTCTTTCTTTTATTTAGTTATATTACTATAAACACCTTATTCCCTTGTTGGGAGGGCTTTACGTTGTTTTTATTTTTAATTAACAAATAAAATTTATTATTATTGATATTAAGTAAATATACTAAGTATCTTGAACCTTAACTTTCTCATTAATTTATCCCATTGCTTCAAATTTTATGCATTGATTTGGTTATATTAAAATACATTAATTTATCCTATTTTATCTTCAATAAATATTTTCTTAATATTAAAGAATAATTTATTGTCATATTTCTTTAATTAATTTAGTAATTCCACGTAATTGCAAGTGTTGTTTGATTGGTTCGAACAATTGTCATTGTACTCATCAAGATGAGCTCTTTGAATTTAAATTTTCAATTTTATATTTCTTAACATTTTATTTTGAAAGGTTTTGCATGTTTACAAGACATTTGCCTCCATAGTTATTTGTCGATCGAGGATGTTTACTCGTTCTCAGTAGTATCATGGCAATCCACTTTCTCACACAATTTATAACATATCGTCAAATTTTGATCTTTAATTTAGTTAAAATTTTATATAACTCTAAATCTCCTCTCATGTTATCTTTGCATCACTTTTATTTGGTATTTAATATTCATTGGACCAGTCTCAATGAGCTTTATCACATTACATGTTGGTTTTTTATGTTCTTAAATATGTTTTTGTGGTTTTGGCATGCTTTATTAGACATTCTTACTGGAACATAATCTCATGTTTGAGGATCTTACTTTTGATCTTCAATCATCTTGGAACACAACTTTGCTTCCCAATTTATTGATTTTTTAAAAAAATTTTATGCAATTATGTAACTTAAATTCTCGTCTCACATGACTTTATATCACTTTTTTTAGGCAATATTATATTACTTCAAATTACCTTATTTTGGCTATAATAGGTATTTATTTATTATTCAAGCATTAATTTGTTGTTTCTCTATGTAGTGATTTCAAGCATGGTGTAACCAACACAAAACAAATATCAATGAAAGCAACTCATCAAGCTCCATTATATTAAATATAATTTTGTATATTTTTAAATATTTCATTTTCTAGTCTTTTAATACAATTCACCAAACGTTTTCTATGATTTGCTCATTTTATTTTTTTATATGTATTTCTTTATATTACTATGAAAGTCTAATTCTCCCCTCATATGACAATTACATTACTTTAATTTTGTAATATTACGCTGATCGAATTTATCTTGTTTGAACTCTCTAATATTTTTATAAAATATTAAAATAATTATTACGTATATTAATGCCATATCGAAATAAATAAATGCAATATATCATTACAAAATCAATGAAATTTGAAGGTAACACATGGGGAGATTTAGAGATAAATATTAATATAGCATAATCAATGGAACAAATTTTGTAAAATAAGAAAAATTTTACCATGAACTTGCATTCTATTATACCAAGGAGATCAAGTGCAACATTCATTGATGTCAAATAAAGCACAAATGATAATGCCTCTTCAAGTATCACAAAATCTTTGAAGTTAGAATACTTAAAAAAAAATCAAATATTTAATTAAATTCGCCAAGGTGAGTCGCATAATGTTTATTTCACCTCGACAAAAAATTTTTAGGTGTTGCTACAAAATAATAGACTAAAGAAGCATTAATAAAACAAAATTATTTTCTAGTATTAAGAAAATATATATTAATCATAAAATAAGATAAATTAAATCAATGTAATTTAGCCAAACTAAAGAAATATAAAGGTCACATGAGATAATATTTGGACATTCATAAAAAACTATAACCAAAAAAGAAAAAAACAATTTAACCGATTAGATAAACTGCTCATGGAAGTTAGATTCAAATATATGATGGAGAGTGAGCAAAGATCTTAAACAATTAAAATAAGTTAAAAAAACACATTGTAGAGAATATAAAAACTTTAATGAAGTAAAATATTTAGAAATATAGCATTGAGTTAGTTAGATTGGATCCAATGACTTTTTTTTTGTCTTGTTTAGACCTTACCTAGAATTACTTCAAATGACTAAATAAATAAACATAAGAAATAAAAATTTACTTATTTAATGTTAGATAAGTATATATATTAATGTTTAAATGAGAAAAATTTAATAAATATAATATAACAAATTAAAAACCATCTAAAATTTCCTATGAGTGGACATTAAAAAATTCATGTGAATGTGACTACATCAAAGAAAACATTTTTAGGAGGCGAGATCAATTGTACAAGAAACTTGAATTCCAAGTTTCTTTGGAGATCAATTGCAACACTAATGATAACAAAATCATGTACAAATTCAAATGCATGTTCAAGAATGCCAAATCAATAAAAAAATAGAAAAATATGAAAATAATTTTTTTTGTTGGATAGAAGACATCAAGGAGAATCCAACAATGTTTGTTTCAATGTGATCAAAATTTGTATGATATTACTACAAAGAAAAGTAAATAAATATAAAAAATAATAAATTACTATTTTAAATTAAATAAATATATTGTAAAGTTCATATATGATAAATTTATGGAATGTAATATAATCAAGTCAATTTGATTTAAAAGTCACATAAATGGAGAATTGGAGGTTCATAGCAAAATATCCAAACAGAGCTAAAAATTTGAAAAAAATGACTAAATGTATTGGCAATTTACCTTCCAAGATGCTAAGGACATGGAATGTGATATCCTAGGTTATCAAATAGGGCGCTATTCAAAATGCATGTAAAGTATGCCATAAAACAAGGTAACATAAATGTTTAAAATAAAAAAATAAATATTTAATTAGCTGAGAACTCATGACGGTGAATCTAATGATATAAATAAGAATAAATAAAAAATTTATCTTTTTTTACTACAAAGTAATTATATATTCATATTGAAATGACATACACTCAAGAAATGTAATATAGTCAGATCAAAGACATGTAAAGCTCACATGTGAATAGGTTTATAATTACATTCATGTCAATGTGAAAAATTGAAAAGAATTAGACAAAGTATGAGAGAAAGATGCAATCAAGATGCTGAGGAAATGAAGACTAACATCCTCAATCATCAAATAAACAATCAAATATAATATCTACAAAGATTTGCCAAATCTCTCGAAATAAAATATATAAATTATTAATAATTTGTTATATGGAGCTCATCAATGTGAGTCTAATGTTAATTTTTTGATCTCAATTGGACATCGTTTTGATTAATTGTGAATTAAAAATGTAGGTTAGAGTAAAGAAAAATAAAATTATACTTTTAACATCAAGCAAATATTAGTAAAAGTTGAAGCCAATTTGGTCATAGTGCTTAATCTCTCACACTCCATTTAGTTCACTCTACATGAAGTAAAGGTCTCTTGAGAAAGAAGTTGAGTTCTCTTAGCAAAATAATTAAGTGAGAGTGCAAAATTAAACTAAAGACAAATTGCAAAGAAAAATTGCATTCTCAAATATTATATTGTTCGAGGTTAATAGGATTGGTCGTCCAATTAGATGTGAACCAAATGTCACAAAAAGCATGACATAATTAGTAATATGAAAAAATTTAAAAATATAAAAACTATTTATTTCGATACAACTCATCGAAACTAGTTCAAAAACATTTTAAACATCTTGCTTAGATCTCATTTACAAATACTACGAAATACCAACATAATTAAGAATAAATAATAAATAGGCTGCTATTTTAATATTAACTAACAATGTAATAAATATAAAATGAGTTAAATTCTAGAAAACTATTATAACAAAATTAATGCAATATAAAAATCATATGAATTGGAAATTATAGTTGAATAGTAACATAACCAAAACAATGAAAAGAATTTGAAGAAATGAGATAAATTATATGTCAAATTTGCATTCGACGATATTGTGGAAATAATGTGTGACATCATCAATTACAAAAGTCAAATGCCAATTGATATCTCCCTTAATGTTGGAAAAAACCTCAAAAATAAAATATTCCAAAATATAAAAAAAGAATATTTAATTAGATAATGCATGTTAAGAGAAGAATAATGATCTTTATTTCGAATCAATTAAACCATGATTTGAAATATTACGTTTGAACAAAGGTATTATTTCTAAATCAAGGTGATGTAATGATCATAACTATGGAGATTTAGAATTACATAGCAATATAACCATTTAAAAGTGAAAACATTAAAAACAAGAGATCAATATCATGGGAAACCAATATTACAAGATACAATGGAGATTGATTGTAAAGCCTCTATCATCAAATAAGGTATAAATCAAAATGGGTCTTAAAATACACTAAAATCAAACAAAGTAAAATATTTAAATGGAAAAGTAACATACATAATTAGATAAAGCTTTTTATGATGATTCTTATGATGTTTCTCTCATCTTGATGTAACCTCATTTGGAATTATTATGAATTAACTAAATGAATATTTATAAATAACTATAAATCATTATTTTTATTTTAATTATGTTTATGTTAAAAGTAAAAAGTATCAAATTAAAATATATTATTTTACTAAATCAAGGTAATGTAGTGCTCATATGAAAGGTGAATTAGAATTATATTATATTATAACTAGGTCAAACAAAAAAATTTAACTAATGTGATAAATTTTGTGTGAAAGATGACTCCAAGATACTAAGGAGACTATGTGAGACACCCTTATTATAAAATCTACTACAAATGAAAAAGCAACAATAATGTTGGCAAAATCATTATAGAATAAAAAAATAAAAATATAAAAATGAATATTTAACTAGATAGAGCTCGTCGACAAAAGCAAATTGATGTTTGTTATCATGTAATCAAACCTTGTCATGAAATACTAGCATTTATGAAATTAAATTAATATAAAAAAGATAAATTGTTATTACAATATTTTGTCAATATAAATTAAAATTAAAAAAGAGATAAATTAAGATAATTTTATATTTCAAGATCAATGTGATGTAAAAGTCACATTAGAGAATATTTAGAGTGACATTGTGATACACCCCAATTAAACAAAAAACTTTGAAGAAAATAAAAAATCTTTTATGGGAACATTAACATCCAAGATACTAAGTAAATTAAGTGTGACATCCTTGATCTTTAAATCTTGTATGAACCAAAAGAACTCATATTGTGTGCCAAAATCCAACAAATTTGAAGGCGTAAAAAGTAAAAGTGAATATTAAAAAACATAAGGCATGCTAAGATGTATCCAAGGAAATTTATTTCATCGATATGAGACCAATTTATTGTGAATTACCAAATTAAATAAGAAAAATAAGGATAAATTATTGTTTTACTATTATGTAGATATATATCAAATGTAACATTCGGATATTAAAGTTGAGCAAGGGTCACATGAGAGAGAGTGTTAAACTTTCAAAGTAATATTACCAAATAAAAGTGATGTAAATATAACAAATGAGGAGAACTATAGTTTCATAGTAATATAACTAAACCATAATAAAATAATTTTTAGAAATGAGGCAACTTGTGCAAAAAAATTGTTCTCTAAAACATTATAGGGATCGAGTGCGACATCGACAATGGTAAAATTAGTTTTGAAACAAAAAGTTCTTAAATCCTTCAAAACCATACAAAATAAAATGTTTATAAAGTTTTGAAAAATGAAGTTTTAATCAAATTTAGAATTTCATGATGAATGTAATGTCATTTGATTCCCTCAATTATACCTTATGTGTGGTTAATGCCAATTACGAACGAAATTAAATTTAAATAATAATAAATTATTTTTTATTATGTAGCTATTTATCAAAGGAAAATGAAATTAAATTTAAATAATAACCTAACCAAATCATGGTGTGTTAAGGGTCACATGAGAAAAGATTTAGAATTACATGTTAGTATATCAAAATCTAAACTTAAAATATTTTAATAAATTAAATAAAACAAAAATTTTAAGAAATTAGATAAATTTTAGGAGAAAGTTCAATTACATTGTACTAATGAGATCGAGTGTAACAATTTCGTTCCAAAAATCATGTCTAAATTAAAATGTTCTTGAAAGATCATCAAAACCATGGAATTTAAAATATTTAAAAATATTAATAAATCCCTAATTTAAAAGATCATGTATAGATCTATCAATAGATTTGTTTTGCATTAATTAGACTTATTTAAACATGCCATGAATTGCCAAATTAAAAAACTATAAAAATTAATAAATATTTTTTTATTTTCAATAAATATAGATTGATTCAAAAATTAAAAAATAAAATAAAATTAAAGAAAAAATTTTAAAGTAAGAAATTGAGTGAGAAATTTTCTTTCGAAAATGCTGTTTAGATCAAGTATTATTTAAACTATTTTCAAATGGCAAACAAATTAAAATGCCTTACAAAGGGCGCCAAAACCTCAAAAAATAAGATATCTAAAAAAATAAAAAAGAAATATTTAATTAGTTAGAACCCATTATGATGAGTCTGATGACATATATTTAATCCTTCATTATACCTCTTTTATAAAAGAATATGATGTAAATAAATTAAAGATAAAAGGGACTGTAAAGGTTACAAAAGAAGAGATTTAGAGTAACATGGCAATATAAAAAAAGAAATTATAAACTTTGAACAAATGAGATCGAATGTAATGGAAAGTTGCATTCCATAATTCCATGGAGATCAAATGTAACATCATCCATCCCTAAATCAAGTATGAACCAAGATATCTCATTAATGAAGCAAAAATCACCCAAAAATTATTTGAAGAACATTAATTAGTATTTTATTTGATAAAACAAATCATGGTGAGTAAAAATAATTTTTTAGCTTGATGAATCTTATTTAAAATTATTATAAATTATAAAAGTAGATAAAAATAAAAAATAACAAAATATTTTTTAAATATTATGCAAAGCTATGTTAAGATGAAATAAAATACATTGAAGTATTGCAGTGTGACGAAATCATTTTAATATAAAAGGCCACCTAATAAGAGAAATAAGGTGTCATAGTAATATAATAAAATCAATGTTGAATTATCATCGATCGTCAAGTTGGGAAGATTCAAATAATCTCATAAATCATGGTAAAAATCACAAATGTAAAATATTTAAAATATTTGAATGAACATTTGATTAGATAAAGATCATTAAGATGATTGCAATAATTTTTTTTTTCTAGATCATATTTTTTTAAAGAAATCAAAATTTCCAATGAAAAGAGTAGTAATTAAAAAATTTATTATCTTCATATTTATTGGGCATATATTAACGATGAAATTTGATAAGTTAAAATAACATAATATGATCAAATCAAATCCATGTAAAGCTCACCTGATGAAACATTTGTAGTAACATAAAAATACTTCCAAATCAAAGAAAAGTTAAAGAATTTAGATAAATTATGAGGAAAAGATATATTCTATGATACTAAGGAGATCTACTATAACTTTCTTAACCATCAAATCATATACAAATCAAAATGTCTATTAAAGAATGGGAAGTTCTTAGAAACTAAGTTATTTTGAACAATAAGAAGGAATACTTAATTTGGTAGAGGTAAATGAGAAGGGTGCTATAATGCTTGTTTCATCTCGAGGAGACCTCATTTAATGTTACTATGAATTGAAATGATAAATTAAGTTAAATAAGGGTAAATTAATTTTTAATATTAAGTGTTGTATATTAAAACTATAATTAGATAAATTGAAAAAATTTAGTCTAATTGAATTAACATCAAGCAAATGACACATTAAAAGAGACAAATAAAGTAATATAAAAAAGCCTTGTAAACTTAGCTAAAATTTTAGAAAAAAAAGAATTCAAGTGGATAAAAATTTATGTTTATTTAAATTGTTATAATCAAGAACGAACTAACAAACTTAGTTTTCTTGTGATTATACCTTATTTTGAATACTATAAATTACAAAATTAAAAAATAATAAGAAATAATAAATTTTTATTTTAAATTTCAATATGTATATATTAAAGCTAAAAGAAGATAAGTTGAAGTAATCTAATATTTTAGATAACAAAGATATAAAGATCATATGTGCATTGATTTGACGTTTTATGGTAATATAAGAATTTGAATCAAAAACTTTGAAAAGATTAGGTAAATTTTAAAGGAATGTTGAATTCAATGATGATTTAGACATTGAGTGTAATGCAATAATCATAAAATCTTGTTGAGTCAAAATGTCTCATAAAAAATGAACTAGAAAATTAAATATTTAAAATTATATAAATAAATAATTAATTACATAGATCAGTTTGAATCAAGTCTAATCACACTGGTTTCATCTCAACCAAATCTCACTTGAAATTTCTACAAACTAGTAATGAATAAGTATAAATAAATTTTAATTATTATTTTAATTTTAAGTAAATATTCATTAAATCTAAAAGTAAAACTTAATTATTAAATGTAATATACAAAAATCAACGAAATATAACGATCACATGCAGTACATTTAGAATAACATTGTACATCACCAATTCAAAGAAAATATTTGAAGAATTAGAATAATTATAGTAGAAAGTTATAGTCCAAGATATTAAGATGATTTAGTGTAGTATTCTCAATTATTAAATTAAATATGAACAAAAAATCTCAAAAGGTATGCTAGTGCTTTGAAATTTAAAATATATAAAAATATACAAACTTAAATTTATTTTCATAAAGCTTCTAATAATGATCCAACATTTATTTAGCCTCGATTAATTATAATTTTGAAAACTAAAAGTCACGAAGTAAAATAAGACAAAAAATATGAATTTTTTTATATATACTATGTATATATTAAAACATAGATAAGAAAAATTGAACCATTGCAATAAAATAAACTAAAAGTTATACAACTATCAAATGAGACAGAGTTAGTATTTCCTAGTAATATAACCAAATCAAAGCAAAACAATTGAACAAAAAATAACACTTGAGAGAAAACTGTATTCTAATATACTAAGTGGTGGACTACATCGTCATTGATTATCAAATAAGGTATGAATCAAAATTTTACGAAAAGCATGTCGAGAACCTTAGAAAGTAAAATTTTTTAAAATATGTAAAATAGCTAATTGGCTAGATCCAGTCAAGTTGAGGCCCACAACAATATTTCTCAACCTGAGCATCCATGAATCTAATTTGAATTACTCAAGAAAATAAGAATAAAAAAATGTTTATCTACTTTAAAAGGAAAAATATATAAAATGTTTTAAGTTGAAGAAATATAATTTAACAAATAAAAGTGACATAAACGTTAGACGATAAGAGATTTACACTTACATTGTAACATAACCAAGCGAAAGCACAAAATTTAAAGAAAAAGATAAATTGGATAAGCAACATCTTTCTAAGAAACTATGGAGATGGAATGTAACATGCTTAAATGGCTTACTAGGTATGAATTGAAAAAACCTATATAGTATTCAAAATCCAAGAAAATAAATTTACTAATATAAAAAATTATATTTAATAAAAATACTTGGTATAAGTTTAGCAATTTTCATTTAATCTGTATCAAAACTTGCCAAGAATATGAAGAATCACTAAATTAAATAAGAATAAAAACTAGAAAATTATTATTTCTATATTATTCAATTGTAAATTGAAGATAAAATTAGCTTTAAAGTTTTATCAGAATTTAACTGAATCAAAGCAAGAAAACTAAAGAAACATATTACAACAAAATTAGAGCGAAGTAAGGGTCATACTTGAGGGGATTTTTAGTTGCATGCTTAGCCAAACTAATGTGAAAAATATGAAGAAATAAAATAAATTTTTCAGGCAAGTTGCATTGCAAGATACTGATATCATCGTTTATAATATCCATGATCACCAAATTATGTGTAAAAAAAATTTCTCATAAAATGATCTAAATTGTTAAAAAAATATAAAATTTAAAATTAAAAAATAAATATTTAATTGTAAAGAGCTCGTTAAAATGAGCCCAATGATGTAAATTTTATTTTTATCAGACCATGTCTTTAATTACCACAAATTACAAAATTAAAAGAGAACAAATATTAAAAAAATATTACTTTAATTTTAAGTAAATACATATGTCAAAGCTGAAGTGAGACAAATTGATGGAATGTAATATAACTAAATTTGGGTGAAGCAAATATAACATGGGATAAGAATTACGGCTTCAATGTAATATAACAAAAAAAATATAATTTGAACAAATGTTATAAATTGTGAAGGAAATCTGTGTCAAAATACACTGATGCAATGTAATATAACTAAATCTAGGTGAAGCAAATATAACATGGGATAAGAATTAGGGTTTTAATGTAATATAACAAAACAAAAAAATAAAATTTGAACAAATGTTATAAATTGTGAAGGAAAGCTATGTTAAAATATAATTTGAACAAATGTTATAAATTGGAAAATATACTGAAGAATCTACATTAAAATATCTAAATGTCACATAAAGCACAAAGAAGGGTCAAAAAAATGTGAAAAAATAAAAATAAATGAATATTTTATTATATAGAGCTTGTGTATGTGCATCTAACATTGTTTATTTTATCTCAATCAGACCATCTTTGGATGTACTATGAGTTGAAAGCTAAACAAGAATAAATAATGATAAATAATTTTTTGAATTTTAAATGAATAAATTGTAAAGGCAAAAAAAGATAAATTAAACAAATGATATACAATCAATGTAATACGAGTAGATATCTAGTTCCTCGTAGTAATAGATCCAACTTAACGAAAACAAGCTTTAAAAATTTAGGAAAACCTTAAGGTAAAAATATATTCCAAGGCACTAAGAGATGAAGCATAAGATCAATGACTGTTGAATCAAGAATAAATTAATTGTTCTAATAATGGATGCCAAATATGTAGAAAATTAAACACTAAAAAAATTAAAAAGGATTACTTAATTAGACAGGTCTCGTTAAGATGTGACTGATGACATTTTCCTTTTTCCAATTCAAACCACATTTGGTATTACTATAAACTTCTAAAATCAATAAGTATATATAATAATAAATTATGTTTTTAATAACAATTAAATATATTTGAAAGTTTAAAATATTTAAATCAAAAAATATAATATATCCAAGTCAAAACCAAGTAAAAGACAATAAGAAAATAATTTGAGTTTCCGTGTAATACAACAAAATAGTAGCAAAAAAGTCAAAGAATTAATATAAATTATTTGAGAAAGTGGGTCTTAATGAAAGTAAACAGATCTTTTTTAACATCCATGATCACCAAATATTATGCAAATGAAAAGTTCTTATAAAACATTACGATTCTTTAGTGAAACAGAATTTTATTAAATTTAAAAATTAATATATAATTTGATAAAGCTAGTCATCAAACATTTTTTTGACTTTTAAATTGAAGAATGTAAAATAAAAAAATCAAAGTTATATAAGGGTCATTTTAGAGGTTATTTAAGATAACATAATCAATTTTGAAAACAAAAGAAAAAGTTTTAATGAAATGACATTTATTATAAAGAAATGCTGCATTCAAAAATGCTAAGAGATTTTCAAATCACGTAAAAACTAAAATCACGTATAAAGTATGCAAAATCTTTAAAAAAAATACTTTTTTAAATATAAGGAAGAATATTTATTTGATATAACTCGTAGAAACCAATCCAATGATTCTTGTTTCATCTCAATCGATCCTCACTAAAAATATCTACCAATTACAAATTTAAATAAGCATAAATAACATTAAATGAATATTTTAATAATTATTAAATATATATTATAATTCAAATGAGATGAATTGAAGAAATGTAATATTTCCAAATCATTCTTATATGAAATATATTGTGAGTGAAGATTTGGAGTTACATACTAATGTAACCAAAACTAAACCACAAACTTTTAAAAAATGTGATAAAATTTATGAAAAAGTTGCATTCCAACATACTAAGGTGGTCGAGTATAAGGCATCGATTGTTAAATTTTTTAAGAACTAAAATGTCGGATAAATTGTACCAAAATACTTGAATTAATAAATAAATACTTATTGAAATAAAAAATTGAATAATTTCAATCTCTGTAGTAAAACAAATTCTAATTAGTTTAATGTTACTTATTAACATAAGAAAATAAGAAATGAAAATTTTAAGAAAAGAAGATAATTATATTGAAAGTTTGAAATCTAGTACACTAAGGAGATCAAGTGTAACTTTTTTGATACCCAAATCTAGTACAAACAAAAATGTTTCGAAAGGTTAGCCAAAATCTTATATAATAAAATATTTAAAAAGATAAAAAAATTAATTGGATAGAACTCATAGAGAAGAGTCCAATGGCATTTCTTTTTTATTGATCACTTGTCATTAGGATTTATTATTAGTTACTAAAGTAATAACCATAAATAACAGAAAAATATTAATTTCATAATAAGTAAATATATTCTTGTCTGTAAAATAGGGAAATTAAAGCAAGGTAACGTAGCAAAACAAAAAAAATAAAGTTCACCCAAGAGGTGATTTTGAGTTTTATGGACACATTAAAATTCCAAATAAATTGTGCTAAAATAATAAAAAAATAAAAATGTAAAAATTAGTATATAATTGGATAGAGATTGTCAAAATGGGTTCAACATTGTATATACCTTTTCCTATCCAAATTTACTACTAATTAAAAAATTAATTGAGAATAAATATTAAAAAAAGATTATTTTAATAATAAATAAATATATATATTAAAAGAAAAGTATGTTAAATTAAAGCCGCATAATACAACAATAAGAAGTAATGTAAAGGTCACACGTGAACATTTTTATAGCTACATTATTATATTGCCAAATGATAGCTAAACTTTTTAAGAAATGAGATAAATGTTATGAGAAAGTTGCATACATTTTTCATATCAGGTAATATTGAAAATATCATAAAGAATGTCATAATCATAAAAAAGTTTATAAAAAATTTAAAAAACGAATATTAAATTTTATAAAGCTCGTCATGATGTATCTAATAATGATTATTTGCTCTCGATCGTACCTTGTATAAATTTCATGTCTATTCCAAAGTAAATCAGCTTTAATGTTGATATATTACTTTTGAACAATAAATATAGATCGTTGTACTTGAAAATGTGATAAATTAAAAAGATGTAATAAAACATAATCAAACTGAAGTAGAGGTCACATAAGAAGTGAATTTGAGTTTTATAGCCACATAAACTAACTAAAAGAAGAATGTAGAAAAATAGATAAATAGTGTAGTAAAACTCGATTATAAAATATTATGGAAAAATAAAGTAAATCACAAATAGCCAAATACGGTATGAATTAAAACTATACAAAATAAAATATTTAATAAAAGTGAAATAAATATTTAATAAAATTGTGTCCATCAAGATAAGACCAATGACATTCACCTCATCTTGATGAGACCTCATTAGGATTTATTTTGAACTACCATAATAAATAAGCACAAATAGCAATAAAATTATTTTTATTATGAAGTAAATATATTTTAATCATGTAATTTGATAAAATTGAAGCAATGTAATCTCTAGATATCGAGAAAAAATAATGATACACAAGAGGTGAATTGTCCTTTAGAAGTAATAAAAAAATAAAATTAAAAAATTTGAACAAATGTGATAAATTTAATTAGAAATTTCTATTAAAATATATTAAGGAGTTCGATTGTAACATCTTCGATTATTAAATAATGTTTGAATTAAAATTGGTCATAAAGAATCTTAAAATCTTAATGAAAAAATATTTAAAAAACTTTAACAGTAAAATATTTATATAGATAGAGCACATAAGGATGAATCTAACAAAATTTTTTTCATCTCGATTGGATCTAATTTTTAATTATTTTGAACTATGAAAATATGCATAAATAATAAAAATAATTTTTAATTAATTAATTAAATATGTATTAAATAAAAAATAAGATAAATTAAGTTACAATAATACAAACAAATCAAAGAGCTATAATGGTGACAAGGGAAGAGATTTACATTTACAATGCGTGCTACCAAACAAAAGAAAAAATTGAATAAATCTGATCCATTTTACTTTAACATTGCATTCCAAAGCTCTAACGAGTTCAAGCGTAACATCAATCATTGATTAAACTATGTATAAAGCAAAATTTCTAATAAGTTTCGTAAAACTTATAGAAAATAGTTAAAATATAAAAATTAATATTTTGTTTCAAAGAGTTAATCGAGGTGAGCTTAATAATTATTAACTTTTCTTGATTAGACATTGTTGGAATTATTTTCAATTCCAATATTAATAGGCATAAATTTAAATAACGTATTATTTTAATACTAACTAATTTAAATGATATCTAAAATGATGTAAGTTAAGGAAATATTATATAAATAAATCAAGGCAATGTAACAGTCAGACGAGAGAAGAATATTAGTTCCAATAATAAAATGAAAGTGAATGATTTAGTGAAATGAGATAAATCTTATGCGAATGTTTGCATTCCATGATATCTTCAAGATCTAGGATGACATGCAAAATAATCAATTCAAGTATGAAATAAAATTGGTCGAGAAACATGCCAAATTACTAAAATATAAATATCAAAATATTAAAAAAATAATGCATAATTTGATCATGCTAGAAATTCCTTTGAAATGGTAAAACTAAAATCAATTAAAAATAATAATAATTATTTAATATTAAATAATGATATATTAAAAATCAAATATAATAACTGATGTAATAAAATAAAACTAAATAAAATAGCTCTAAATCTCACTCGAGAGGAGAATTAGACTTTGCAAGTAATATAACCAATTCAAGACATAGAATTTTAACAAATATTTTTTTGCCAATGTTGCATTCTAATATACTAATGATATCATGTATAAAGACCTAAATTACTAAATCTTTTAAATCAAAATTTTATTACAAAAATTTAAAATACCTAATTAAGTAGAAATATTTTAAAAAAATATAGAATGAAATATTTTTTTGTTAAAACTCTTCAAGATAGTTCCTAATTGATTTTTCATCTCAGTTTGGCATGGCTTGCAATTTTCTCAAATAACCAAAGAAACTAACAATAAAGAAAATAAAATTATTATTTAAAAAATGATATATGTAGGTTGAGATAAGATATATTAAGGTGATATAATATAAGTAAATTAAATTTTTTTATTGATAATAATAAAGTAAATTTAGAGGTTCCATTGAAATGTTACAAAATCAAAGAAAAAAATTTGAAGAAATGACATCAATTGTACAAGAAATTTTTTTTCCATGACTAAAAAAATTTGAGTATAACATTGTGGAGAATGTAAGAAGCTATGAATGAAATAACTTATGTAGCATACTATAACACAAAAAAATATTTTTTTAAAAAAAAATATTTGATAGGATAAAGCAAGTCAAGAAAGTCAAATAATTTTTATTTCATCAAAATTTGTCTTTGATTAGAATAACTAGCAATTGGAAAATTCAATAATTAACAAAAAATTAATATTTAAATATTGTGCACATTTATATTAAGGAAAAAATAAGTTAAAATCAAGCAAATAAACATTTCTAAATAAATGTGATGTAAAAGGAACATTAGCAAAATGTTATAGTTAAATGGCAATATAACAAAGTTCTTATGAAAAGTTTAAGGATATGTGATAAGGTTTATAAGAAAGCTATGTTCTAAAATACGATAATCTAATGTAAAGCCTACATAACTAAATGAGGAAAAAAATAAAAAATTTCCCATAAAAACTGCAAAAATATTAGAAAAAAATTAATTTTGAATGAGTTATTAAATAAATTATTAAATAATTGGGTAATGACGTATGTTTTATCTATATAATAACTCATTTGGAATTACCATGAATTTCAAGAATTAATATGCATAAGTAATTAGAAAAATGTTCATCTAATATTAACAAAATATATATTAAATTTGACGTAAGAAAAATTGAAGGAACATAATATGACAAAATACAAGAAAAAGTAAGAGGAAAATGGTTAAAGTTTTCAAGAAAGTTACATTACAAGATAGTAAGAAGATTATGTAACATCCTTAATCAATAAAAAATATACAATTCAAAGAAACTAATAAAGGATTCCAAAATCTCAGAAAGTAAAATATTTCAAAAATAAAAAATAATATCAATTGATAGGGCATTTCATGATGACTACATTGACATTAGTAACATCTCGATTAGAATTTGCTTAGAACTGATGTGAATAACTAAAGTAAGTATCAGCAATAAAAATTATTTTTATATTTTAATTAAATAATATAAAGGATAAATAGGGTTACTTGAAGTAATAAAGTACAACAAAGAGTGTTATAATGGTCTCATGAGAGAGATTTACATTTACACAAACATTTGGATAAATTAGAGCAAGAAAGTTAAAAAAGTGAGAGAAATTGTATAGGAAAGTTTCACTCCAAAATACTAAGAAGACAAAGTGTAACATTTGAAATTATAAATATAATAACTATTAAAATTTTAAAAAATATATATTTTAAAATATAATAACATAAAGTGTAATAAAAATATAAAATCAAATAATTAAAATGTAAGATTAATTATAAAAATAAATGAACATAAATAATATTAAGATTTCATTTTAATACAAATAATAAAAATGACACAAGATAATTTGATGTAAAGTAATATAGCAAAATCAAAGTAAAACTTTTTAAGGAATAGAATAAATTTTTTAAGGAAGTTGCATTTCAAAATACAAAGGAAATGAAGGGTAACATCCTTAATTATCAGATGGGTATGAATTGAATACTTTTGAAACTTGCAAATCTATTAAAAATTTTTGAAATCTTTAAAATGGAAAATAATATTTTAAAATTATGCAAACTATTATTAAAGTTGAGATGAGATAAATTTGAATAACATAATATGACAAAATTAAATCAATGTAAATTTCATATGAAATGAGAATTAGATTTTAATATTAATATAATAATATCAAAGTGAGAAAATTAAAAGAAATGAGATAAATTGAATAGGAAAGTTTTATTCTAAGATCTATAGACAAAGATTATAACATTCATGATTGATTAATACTATACGAAACAAAATGCCACCTAAAATTTGCAAAAATATAAGATGATAAAATATTCTACATAAACAAAAAAGAGTATTCTATTTTGTAGAGCTCATTTAGGTAGGTCTAGAAACATTTACCTCTTCTCCTTTTGACAATCAAGGGTAACATCCTTGTTTACTAAATGGAAACGAATTAAATACTTTTAAAACTTGCAAATCCCATAAAAAACATAAAGAACTTATCAAATTAATATATTTAATCATGGAAATTATTATTCCAATATTATGTAAATATTTATAAAATATCAAATGAGATAAATTGATAAAATATAATGTAACAAAGTAAAAATGATGTAAATGGCAAAAGAAATGAGAATTAGAATTACATATTAATATGACAATATCAATAAAAATGGAAGAAGAAAGATAAATTGCATAGGAAAATTGCATTCTAGGATACTATGAACATAGAGTGTAACACTCTTGATTAAGAAATTAGGTATGAAATAAAATGAATATTCTACTTCATAGTGCTCATTTAGGCAAGTCAATTATATTTGTTTCATCTCCAATAGAACATGTTTAAAATTACTTATAGTTTCCAAATTAAATAAGTAAACATAATATAAATTTTTTTAAGATTGAGAAAAATATATATTAAAGACAAAATAAGGTGAAGTTAAACAATGTGATATAATGACATCTAAGCGATGTAAAGGTTACATCAAAAGAGATTCAATGTTATATATGAATATACCTAATAAAATAAAAAAAACTTTGGAAAAATGTGACACATTATATGAGAAAGTTGCGTTCCACAATAATAAGGGGAATGACTATAATTTCATCAATAGTTAAATAAAAAATAAATGGAAAAATTCCATAAATTATGCAAAAAATTTTAGAAAGTAAAATATTTGAAAAACTAAATTGAATATTTATTTTAATATAACTATTTGAATTGAACAAGATGTGATGTTATTATCCATTGACCTCCTTAAAGATTACTCTAAATTGCAATAAAATGCATAAATAATAATAAATTATTCTTTTGGTATTTATTAAATTAAAAAAAAAGTTAAATGAGTTTAATTTAATCAATGTAATTAAACCAAATCAATGAAAAGCTTTTGAAGAATTGAGATAAACTATATGCCAGGTAGTCTTTTTCTTTGTTGAGACCTGCCATAAATGTTTAGCATTTTATTCTAATGTCTTTTTAAGTGTGAAATTAGTTTACATATAAAGAACAAGCCACACACCTTTGAAGATCGTGAAGTAGTGGTTTTCAAAGTACCTTAAAGTGTTCATCTAGTTTCTATGATTGAAGTAATGAGTATCAAATTTGAAAAGTTTTTGTCCTATAAAAACTAATTATGCTTGTTGATTGCAAGGCACATCTCCATTCATCTTAGATTGAAATTATAACTCAACCATCAATCATTTAGTCATCTCCTTGATTTTGAAAATGTATTAAATTTTTATTTTTTAAATTCTTTTTTTGTTAAAATCCTACTTAAAATTACTCATTAATTCAAAATAAATTTAAGATTCTCTTTTCCAATTATTCTTTCCTTGAGTAAATTCCTACTTATGCATCTTTGTCAAAATTTTTTAAAACACTTGCTAAACATTGGTTAAATTATAAAAAATACAGTTCTTAAAATTTTTATAAATAAAAATTATAAAAAAAATATTTTTGCCATAATCCAGGCTTGTCTATAGATATAAAGCTCTTTGGTTGAACAAGCCTGAGACAATAATCATAAGCTTTGGGCCTTAATATAACTAGAACAAAATTAGGTTGATGCTATTCTTAACCATTGCATTCTAGACCCAGCATAGGTATGATAGAGGATGGAGCTAGGCCAATATCAAATGAAATGTGCATTTGGGTCTAGTCAAAATCATACACAAAACATAACCTCTACGGTACACCTAGTGATCAAATCTTCACCACATAAAGGGAGACAACCCCAATTTAGCATAAATTGTACCATTGAACAAATGTTTATAAAGTGTAAATCCATTTCTTATTTTCGATTGTGGCATAAGGACTTCGAGGTTGTTTGCATCCAATACTAGAAAAGACTCAGCATTATTCGATCATTTATTTTCAAGTTTGTATAATTGAGATTTCCTCTACCTTTAAAGAATTATCTTAATTGATCATTGATGTTTACCATGTCTCTATCATATCCCAATTGCAATTATTATGAATTATCATAGTAAATAGTATAGAAAAAATAATATTATTATTTTATTATGAAGTAAATAAATATTAATCCTAAAATAAGACAATTTCATGCAACATAATAAAACTAAATAAAGTGTTGTAAAATTCACACTTGAATGGAATAAATGTTATATTGTGATATAACAAAATAAAAGCAATAAATAAAAAGAACATAATTTACAATGGGAAGTGGAATTCAAAGCTCCTATAGAGAAACAATGTAACATTTTGAATCATTAATAGAGATATTAATCAAAATGTCAAATAAAGTAAATATTGATCTCAAAATATAAAACGTTTAAAAATGCTTTAAAAAATTTAAGTTGATAGTAGTAGTTGAGGTGAGTCCAAAAATGTTTGAAGTCGATAAAACCTCATTTAGTGTTATGAATTAGAAAAATAGATAAGAAAAAAATTATAAATTATCATCTTAGTATTAAGTAAAAAATTTTTCTAGTAAAAATAAGATAAATTTATGCAAGGTAATATAACCAAACAAATGTGAAATGCTTGTCAAAATGAGATAAATTTTATAAGTTACGTTCCAAATTACTAATTAGGATAAGTATAAAACATATGATCATCAATTGAGGTATGAGTCAAATTTCTTAGAAACCAAGCAAAAAAGCCCAATAAATTTAAAAGTACAAAAAAGAGTTGTCACTGAGATAGAGCTCATCGTGACAAGTCTAATGACGTTTGGTTATCTTGATTGCACCTTATTTTAAATTATTGTGATTTACCAAAATAAAAAAACATTAATAGTAAAAAATAATCACTTCAATATTATGCAAATATATATATCAAATATTAACCAAGTCGAACGGATGGAACATAGTATTACCAAACCAACTCAATGTAAATTTTTCATTCAACCAGATGAAGAGTTACATATTAATATAAGCAAATCAATGAAGAAAATTTGAAAAGATGAGAGAAATTAAATGAAAGGCTCCATTCTAGGAAACTCGGGATATAAAGAGTAAGATCTTTCTTGTTAATCGTGTGAACTGAAAAATCTCATAAATTGCACCATAACCCTAATTCTAAAATTGAAAATACAAGTTTGCATTTCCAATTTCATAAATTTTATTGGGATGTGTCCAATTTAAATTATTTTATCTTAATTGCAACTCATTAGAAATTACTAAAATATACAAGAAATAGATAGGCAAAAATAGTAACATAATATATTACTAGTTTTAAGAAAATATATATTAAAGACAAAATGATATCAACTAAAGGAATATAATATAATGAAATTCAAGAAGAAATTTGGGAGTAATAAATTAATTTAATAGGAAACTTGAATTGAATGATACTAAAAGGTTAGACTTTAGCATTCTTAATCATGAAATCTTAAATGAATGAAAATAGTTTAAAAAGGCCTAAACATTAGAAACTAAATATTCAAAGTATCAAAAAAATATTTCATCTAATTGAATTCATCATGATGACACTGACGACATTTTTTTATCATGATGAAACACACTTTTGAATTGCTACAAACTAATAAAAAGAGCTAAAAAATAGTGAAATATTATTTTAAAATTATTTAAATATGACATGTCGTGAATTAATTGATAGTAAGAATTGTAATATAAAAAAATTAAAGCAATATTGAGGTTACATGATGGAAGAATTTTTTTTCATTAAAATATTGACAAATCAAAGCAATTAATTTGACTAAATGCGATAAAATTTTACAGAAATATTGCATTCCAAAAACAAAGGTGATTGACTGCAACATTGTTGAATGCATAACTTAATATTAATGAAAATACCTTAAAAGATGTGTCAAAACATTATAAAGAAAACAATTAAATTTGATAGAGTTCATTATTATGAATTTATGACCTTTATTTACTCTCGATGAGAGCATGCTCAAAATTCTATGAAATGCCACACAAAATAAACTTATATAATAATATATATTTTAAAATATTAAATAAATACATATTAAATTAAATAAGTGATAATTTGAAGTAATGTAAACTAACAAAATAAAGTGATATAGAAGGCATAAGATAGAAAAATAAGAGTTTCATAGAATATTAACAAGTAAAATGGATAAATTTGCAGAAGGTTATAAAGTATAAGATAAATTTTTATTCCAAGATACTAATGAAGATGAAGTGTAAAGCATGTGAAAATCCTAGAAAAAAAAAATTAAGATATAGAAGTTAATATTTAATTTGATAGAACTCATTAAGATAATTTGAATGTTGTTTGTTTCATCATGAAGAGTCCTCTATCTGAGTCACTATGAATTAACAAAAAATGATTTTTAAATAACCAAAAAAATTTTAATTGAAGTTAACTATATATTGCAGCAAAAATTTAAGAAATTAAAACAATAAATATTACAAAATCTCAGTATGTAAATGTCATAAGAAATAAGATTTAGAGTAACAAAACTATATATCTAACCCACGGTTAAAAATTTCAATAAATTAGATAAATTGTACTTGAAATTTTTATTCAGATGCACTAAGAAGATCCCAAGTAGCATATGTTGAGAAAATCAAATATGAATCAAAATGTCTCATAAAGCTTGGAAAAATCCTAAAAATTAAAATTTTAAAAAATATTAAAATAATTAATTTGTTTGAACCCATCAGGAAGGGTCCCTTGATGTTTATTTAATCTAAATTTAGTATAGTTTTTAATTACTTAAAATTAGAAAACAAAATATGCTTAAAAAAATGTGTTACCATAATATAATGTAAATAAATATTAAGTCTTAATGAAGATAAATTGAAGAAATGTGTTATATTGAAATGAAAGCAATATGGGGGTCACATCATTGAAGAATCAGCCATTCGTAGTGAAATGAGACATTGATTGGATAAAATATATCATTTCAAATCAATGTAAATATCATATGAGAGGACATTTAGTGTTTTATGTTAATATAACTAAATAAAGGTGAAACTTTTGAAAAAACAAGAACATTAATTGAAAAGGTAAAATTCCAAGGAATTATAGAGTTACATTTCAATATTATCAATCATAGAATTTGCCAAAAAAAGTTTGAAAATAAAATATTTAAATTATAAAAATTACAATATTTTTTTTTGTTATGACTTTTTGAGAAAAGTCTAATGTCATATTTTGTCCCCACCTGACCTTACTCAAAATTGTCATGAATTCTCGATTTAAAAAGTCATTAATAATAATAAATTATTTGTTGAATATTAACTAAATTTATTTCAATGCTAAAATGAGATAAATTTAAAAAATATAATGAAAGAAAGTGAAACAAAAAAATTCAAAAAAAAATAATTCAATTAGAAAGTTTTATTTTATGATGTTGAACGTGTAACATCCTCAATTGCTAAATCATGCTTGAAATGATTGCCTTCTAAAACACAGTAGAAAACCTCATAAAATATAATCTTTAAAATATAAAAAAAAATATTTTAGATGACAGAGCAAATCATGATGATTTGATTGACTTTACTTCATATCTGTCAAACATGGTTTGGATTACTATGAATTAAAAAAATAAATGATTAAAAATAACAACAAAGTATTATTTTAACATAAAGTCAATATATAATAAATCCCTAGTGATACTAATAGATGTAATTTAATTTTAAAAAATAAAATCAATTTATGATCACATGAGAGAAAAAATATAGTTTAATAATAATATATTGAAATCAAAGTAAAAATATTGGCAAAATGAGATAAATTGTATTAGAAAATTAAATTCCATGCTAAAAATATAATTGAGCATAACATCCATGATTCTATAATAAAATATGTTTTAAATATCTCATAAAATGTGTTAAAACATTAAAAAATTAAAAATATAAAAATAAATATTTAATTGTGTAGAGCATGAGTTGAGTTTGATGACCTTTATTTTTCTTCAATTAGAACTAAAAAAAATTAAATTACACTGAATTACAAATAATAAAATATTATTTCAGTTTTTTTGAATTATATTGTAAAATTAAAATGAGATAAATTGGTGTAAGGCAACATAACCAAATAAAAATAAAGTAAGTATCAGTTATAAGAGATTTAGAGTTCTATAATAATAAAGCCAAATGGAAGTAAAAATTTGAAAAAACACATAAATATACCAAAAGATCCATTCCATGAAACTAAAGAGACCGAGCATAACATTTTCCATCACCAAAATAGGCATAAATAGAAATGACTGATGGGGCAAGCCAAAATAAAAAAAAATAAAATATTTAAATGTTTTAAAACAAATATTTTGTTGGATAAAGCTTCATTAGAAAAATGCAAAGATTTTTTGTTTTTCTATATTGGATATTGATTGAAATCATTCAACATCACAAAATTATATTAGAAAGAAAAATAATAAAGTACTTTTTTAAACATAAGGAAATGAGTTATAAACAAGTCATGGTGATATAAATGTGAGGCGGGAAGATATTTTGAGTTACATAGTAATAAAACTAATGAAAAGGAAAAAGATTGAATAACTATGTTAAATTATATGGAAAAGATAAAGTCCGAGATACTAAATGGAAATCATGAAACATTTCTAAATTGTAAGTTAAGTATGAAATAAAAAGTTTTCTTAAATCATAGAAAAACCATTGAAAAATAAAATTTTGTAAATATATAAATGAATATTATATTTTATGAAGGTCTTTGAAATGATTTGAAAGGCATGTTTTTATTCCCCACAAGTTCAGACAAGAATTACTATAAATTTCCAAAGAATAAGAATATTAAATAAAATTTTTATCGCCAGAAATGAAGCAAATAGAAGTTGAAATCAAGTATAATGACATCCTTCAATCTAAACTAGTTTGGAATTAATTTTAAATTACCAATGAAAATAAAAATAAATAATTGTAAATGATCATTTTAAAATTAAGTTGTTGTAAATTAAAGCAAAAATGAGATATATTGAAGGAATTTAAAACTACCAAATTAAAAAATGACTAATTTGAATAAATAAAGCAAATTGTATGAAAAATTAGATTCTAGGAAACTAAGATGGTAGAGAGTCATATCCAAAATCTTAATATTATGTACAAAAAAATTGCATATTAAGTTTGCCAAAATCTTAAAATATTATTTCAAGATGTAAAAGTGGATATTTATAGTATAACCTTCTTGAGTGAAACTAATGGCACTTGTTTCTTTTAGATCACATCTCATTAACAATTGTAATACATTTTGGTAAAAAAATAATCATAAATAATAACAAAATATAATTTTTGTATGAAGTAAATATATATTTAAACACAATTGATGTAAATTTAAAAAATGTAATATAACATAGTCAAGGCATTATAAAGGCACCATGATGTGTGACTTTGAGTAACATATGAGAATAACCAAATAAAAAAATTTAACACACATAATATTAAAAAAATCAAAGGTAAGTAAAAGGTCATATAGGATAAGATTTAGAGTTAAATAGTAATATAACAAAATAAAAATTTAAAAACTAAATAAATGAGATAAATTATATGAGAAGTAATTGCATAATTACAAAAGGAATAAAGTGTAACATTCTCGATCTTCAAAACATACTTGAATAATAATGTCTTGTAGAATATGTTAAAACTATATACATTAAAATATTCAAAATGTAAAAATTATCCTAGTTCAAAATTAATACAAACAAAAAGAATTAAAGTTATGTAACAATTTATTACAAAAAAATGTGATCAATTGAATTAATGTAATATAATTAATTGCAAGATATTTATATGTTACGTGATCAGATATTTTGAGTTACCACGTGATAAACCAAATGAATGTAAAATATTTGAGCAAATGACATAAATATTACAAGAAAGTGGCATTTGAAGAGCCCAAGGAGATTATATGGAACATATTCGATCATGAAATAAATTACAAAATGAAATATTGTAAAACATGATAAAATAATTTAAAAAATTTTAATGAATAAGAAAATTAATATTTAACTATTAAAAATAATTAGAACATGTACAGCAAATTTTTTTTCCTATCAATCTCACCTCTTTTAGGATTACATTCACAAAAGTAAACATTCTTTTATCACACAAAATTATTTTCAAATATTTGGTAGATATGTATTAAAGTTGAAATGGGAAAATTTGAGGCAATATAAAATAATGAATTCAATGTGAAGAAAGAAACACATGTGAAGAGAACTAGAGTTTCATAGTGGTATAAAAAATATAAAAATATTATATTTAATTTTATAAAGTCCTTTGAGTTGATGTGAATGAGATTTTTTTAATGTCAATAAAAGATCATTTGGAAATACCATGAATTACATATCTAAACAAGCATAAAAATGATAAATTATCCTTTTTATATTATGCAAAGATATATTAAAGATTAAATGAAATATATTTATATAATCTAATATAACTAAACAAAATCATGCAACGTCACACTAATGGAGATTTAGAGATACATATATAGTATAACAAAATGAGAGTTAAATATTGGAAAAAGATTAGAAAAACATTACAAAAAGTTATATTCATAGATAATAAGGATATCGAGTGTCTATTTTCAACAGTCAAATCTAGTAGAAATTTAAATTCCTTTTAAAGAGCGAAAAATAGTCAAAAAAAAGTTTTTAAAAAATGTAAAAAATGGGAGTTAAAGCCAACATCCACCTCAAAAAAGCTAAAAAATTAAACAATCAATATAAGCATTTTGTCAAAAACCTGCATGCTAATCCCTCACAATAAGGAACCAAAAAATTGTCTAACAACTTTAAAATAGAATAAATGCAATAGACAATGAGTGCTTTATAATTAAAAAAATGGTAATAAAAGAAAATTATTTGGCAACATAAAATCAAAATCAATATAACCAAAATCTTAAGCTTAACGAATTCTTTTGAAAAGCAAAAGTACCTTAATTAAACGAAATAAAGATTGAGAAAGTTAATAAAATGGCCAATTTAAAAATGAAAAAGTTTTAAGAGTTTATGGAAGCAAAGCTAGGAATAGATTCCTAAAGACTTCACAATTTTGACTTAAAGCTTTTCTTTTGACTAATTGAAAATGCATGTCCTAATTTTGTACAACTAATCTTCACTTTATAAAAATTTTCTAGTGGCTCAAAAATGGTATCAAATAGGTAAAAGAAGCCTTTACTACTCTGCCACTGAAACGTTTTTTAAATAAGGCTAAAATAGCTATTGCATAGGAGCAATTCAATCAAGATAGTCTACAATAATATGATTATGAAAACAGCATGACGAGATGAATAACAATACAAGAGAACTATTTAGAAATATCAAATTGATCTAGTTGTCAAATCTAATTTGATAAGAAAACTAGGTTTACATCATATGCAATTAATAAACAAGGAGCAATGGTAGTGCAAATGCATGATTATATAAAAGATATAGACATGCAATATAACAAGATAGAAGAGATTAGAAACATTCAATCTTAAAAATGTGTTATTTGATGGTAATGATTACTCCCAAAATTTGCAAAATAGACAGTGTGAATTTGGTGAAGTTTTAGCACCACAGTGCAAAAATTTAGTTAGGATATTATGTTATTATAGCTTTATGTTATAACAACAGTTAGGCTATTTAGGAAAGGTTGTTTTTTGTTTGCTCAAGAGATCATCACTTATGCATTCTAGTGTTGCATTTTTCATGATTTAGCAATGAAAGATTGATTACCAGATCGAAAACTTGATATCTTATTTGGGATTCAATTGGGTGACTTGAGCAAAGTCATATTCAAAAGGTTAGGTTTTGTTGCCTTAAACAATAGTGGTTCATATTATTAACTCATTTACTATGGCAACTGGTTTAGGCATAATTTGTCCTTATCAAATATGTTATGAGTTATTTTTCAAAACATATTAATTGAGGATTTCAAAGATATTATTAACATAAAATGAAGACTAAGACAATCAAAGATGATGGATGAAAAATATCAAAAATCATAAATCTTATTCTAAAATTAATTTTAAATAAGTTTATATGCTTTATAACAACTATTTTTATGAAGCTTAATATTCTAGTTGAAGTAAAATAAAAATTCCTAAAATTTAATTAAAAATATAAATGATGTCTAATGCAGATAAACAATTTGTCATTGGACTTGTCTTGACATGTTCTATCTAACTAAATATTCACTGTTTTCTTAAAATTTCTTTTTTCTTTTGTATACTTTGTGAGATTTTTAGAGTCATAAATCATTTGATGATTGAGTTAGTTAACTTCAATCTATGTTGTATCTTGGAATACAATCTTATAGTATAATATATATCATTTCATTAGAGATTTCACTTTCATTTTGTTATTTTAAATTTTGAAGTGACCTTTTGAATTCTTTGATTTAGTTATATTAAGCTAGTTTGATATATTTAATTTCAATATTAATGTATGTTTTTTAAGTTAAGAAAATATTTTACTTTTTTGATGATTTATATAAGTAATTTATAGTATTTCCAAGTAACGTGTCATAAAAATAAAACAAATATCATTTTACTAACATTGAAGAACTCTATGAAACTAGATAATGCTTTTTAAATTTTTAAAGATTTTATTTTATTAGATTTTTATATAATTCACATGATATTCTGATTCATACTAAATTTTATAGTTGACAATTTTATACTAGATCATTTCAGTGGCTTTGAATATCACTTTTTGATATAATTTATCTAATTTCTTCGTAGTTGTTTTAATTTTTTTATATCACTATGAAACTTTAATTACCAGTGCATGTGACCTTTACATTACATATATTTAGTTATATTATATTACTTCATTTTATCTAATTTTAGCTTTAACATATGTTTATTAAATATGAAAGTAATAAATTATTTTTTGTTTAATTAATTTTTTAATTCATAGTAATTCTAAAAAGTTGTTGATGGGCATGAAGCAAACATTGTTTAACTCCTTTTAATGAGCTATATGACATTAATTTTTTTATTATTTTATTAATGTTATTTTTTAGGTTTTTAGAAGACTTTACATGATATTTTGACTTGTACCTAATTTCAGAATTAATAATGTTACACTCGATCCACTTAGTATTTTGGAGTAGAAGTTTCTAGTAAAAATTATAACATCTCATTATGCTTTTTGCTTTGATTTTGCATTGTTGCTATGTAGATGAATCAACTCACTTGAAAATGAAAGAGTCGAGTGTAGGTCTGTATGCAAAAGAAAGTGCTATCCTGGATTAGCTTATAACTGAATTTCACAAGGCTAATGCACTGGAGGAACGTTGGTGGTGGCAACGTGCAAAGGTTCAGTTGGCTCAACTTTGTGATTATAACACATATTTCTTTCATGCAGCTGCAACAACCAGGTGGCATCACAATCGAATTGTGTGTATGAAGGATGATAAGGGGGAGACTATCACTTCGATTGATGGCATCGGGAATGTTTTAACCCATTTCATTGAAGAAAAATGGAGCAATGATAGGGTACCCTCAACATTTAAGCATTTTTCTTTGCGTGTATGCCTCTCGGATGTGCAAGCGAGTATGCTCACTGCTAGTGTCACGAAGGAGGAGATCGTGTGTTCGATTCGTGCCCTTGGGAAGAATAAGGTGCTGGGAACAATGGGATTACTGCTGAGTTCGTCCTGGGATACCATGATGCAACCCAAGAGGATATTGTGCAGGCGGCTCTAGAAAATTTTGAGACAAAGCAAATGCCTACATCTTGGAAAGACACATTAATTGTTCTTATTCCTAAGAAGCTAGGTGGTAATAGGCCTGAACAATTTCGGCCAATCAGTCTATGCTACACAATCTATAAGGTTGTAGCTAAGGTCCTCTTGGAGAGACTCAAAGCAGTTTTGCCAGATATTATTTTGCAAGAACAAGGTGCGTTTATCCCTTGTCGTGCAATGGTAGATAAGATTTGTATCGCTCAGGAGATGGCTTCCAAAATGCATTCTTCTACATCCAAGAAAGGACTGATGGCCATCAAAGTTGACATAGAGCAGGCTTATGATAAAGTCAGATGGAATTTTGTGATGGATATGATGCGGTTCCTGGGATTTCCTATGGCCTGGCGAAAGTGGATTGTTGCGTGCATCGACTCTCCAAGATTTGGAGTGCGTGTGAATGGTGTTAAACTTCCTTGGATTCTGATGCAACGGGGTATTCGACAAGGGTGCCCCTTCTCCCCTTACCTGTTTACTATTGTCACGCGTGATTATGAGGCGCCTACGCTACTTGGCTTTCGTCGTGCGTAGCGTCTCCCCAGTGTCACATTTGCTTTATGTGGATGAAATTTCTGTTGTACGCACCGACTACACGCACTGCTGCCCGTGCTGTTCGCACCATTCTTCGCGAATTTTCTAAGGCTGTGGGGCTTACTGTTTATCCAGCAAAATCAAAGACTTTTTTTAGCAGAAATATGAAGTAGAAATGAAAGAACAGATTGGCAAAAAATTTGCGGATGGCTAAGGGCCGAAACTTGGTGTATCTTTGTGTTCCCGTTTCAACTAAGCTCCTTACTAAGGCGGGCTGCAACTTTATTATCCAAAAACTTGAATAGCAAGTTGCTAAATGGAAAGTTAAACCATTGTCTATGGCGGGAAGGGTCCTTGTGATAAACTCTGTGCTTGCTGCTACTCCATGTTACATTATGGCTCACTGTATAATGCCCAAAGGGGTAATTGAGGCAATTGAAAGAGTGTTGAGAAGATTCTTGTGGTGTAGAAACAGCAGAGCAAGGTCGATGCATTATGTGTAGTGGGATACCGTCACTTTGCCCAGGGAACTTGGAGGACTGGGAATCCACGACTTGCACTTGTGGCAGTGCGTCATGCAAATGAAGCAATGTAAAAGAATCATCGCCAGGGAGGATAGTGTTGTGGGTCAACATTATGCGTAGCAAACTCATCAACATGTGTAAACCTCACTGTGCCCCGCGCGGTGCGTCCCATGCCATGTCATGTTTAGTGTGGAGGATTTGGGATGGTTCATCTACCCTTTTCATGGAAGACAACTGGCTGGGATTCTTGCCAATAATGTGGTGGCCTACATATGTTAACATGGAGGCAACCTGGCTAATCTTCGTTAAGGAATGCATGGCGGCGCCCAGAGTTTGGGACGAACAGAAAATTCACCGGTGAGCTCACGAGTGCCTTCTGGACAGAGTTCTGCATGTGCCTTGGGGCAAAAATCATGTTAAGGATATGGTGTTCCAGTCGCTCACAGAGTCAACAAACGATCAACAATGGCAAGCTCTATGTGCACAGGATCCTTTGTGCTCGCAGTCTTGAATTGGGGAGGCCGCCACAGGACTGCAATCAATATAAATGGATTTGGAAACTTAAGGTGGCTACCAGGGTTCGTGTTTTCATTTGGCTCATCATTTGGAAGTCGCTGCCCTCGATTGTTTGGCTTGCACGAAGGGGCCTTGCTGATAGCTTCATTTGCCCGTGGCGTTACCCCGTTGCCGCGACCCTGCGTCATGCCCCTTTGGAGTGCCCGCATGCACAGGAGGTGTGGGATTCTTGGCATGTGCGGACTGCAATTGCGGTGGTTAGCGACGGCCTATATGTTGACAGTGGTGAGTTATTTTTGCAGAGTTTCTGCTGCTATGGGGAGGTGGTTGGCCAAAGGTGCAGTGATGATATGATGCATATGGCTATTATTGCCACCACTCTCTACAACATATGGGTGAATAGATGTGCAAGAAAACACAATGAACCAACCATGAGCAGCGCATTACTAATCCGCATGGTACGTTTCGATGTTTCTATTGCGGCAAAGCGACATAATGAGTATACATCTAAGCTCAACAGGAACCTCTCCAACTCGCCTGAGTTGACGGTAGCCCTACACTGGGTTCCCCCTCCCGCTGGATGGATATTGATTAATTGTGACGCCGTGGTGGGCAATGACATTGTTGGAGTGGGTATTGTATTTCGTTACCATTTGAGGAAACCCCTTCGAATTGTTTGTAAAAGATTCATCTCACATTCTAGCGAGGCCATGGGGACGCTTTCTATCCTTGAGGCACTGAATGTTGTGAATCAATCGTTTCGGGAATCCCTCGCTGTGGAAATGTATTCGGACTCTCTAATCGCTTTGCAGGAAATTAAAATCATGCTGAGGCACCCACCTGTGAGCGGGTACTTTCTTCCCGCCCTCGTATATGCCACGCATCTGCGTGCCACATGCAACATGAGGCGGACAATGCTGTGGATTGGGTTGCACGTACTACCTGTACTGACGAGTTTGTGTAGGAGTCGGGAATGCCACTTCCCAAGCAACTCCTTAAACTTTTGTTAGCTGATTTCTTATTTGATCCCCCTTAGAGGATCTTTTGTAATGGCATTGGTCTTTTTTTAATAAAATAGAACCCAACTTTCAGAGAATCCAACATTGCTATAGAATTTATATTATTTCTTCTGATGTTTTGCTTTAATTTTGTTTTATTAATTTGTAACATTAAAGTTTTTAACATGTGATCTTTACATTTCCTTAATTTGGTAATGCTATAGTGTTTTAATTTAACTATTTTAAGTATTAATATATATCTACACAATATTAAAATAACAACTTATTATTATTTATGCAAAAATAATTTAGTAATTAGTAGTAACTCCAAAAGATACTATTGGATTGAAAATAAATGTCATTACAATAATCTTGACAAGCTCTATATTTCAAAATATTTGTTTCTATATTTTTAAATATTACTTTTATATTGTTCTCATAAGCTTTGCAACTTTTCAATTCACGCATTATTTAATTTTTAGGGATGCTGCACTCGATTTTCTTAGCATATTTTTTCCACTTTCTGATATAGTTTATTTTATTTATTAAAATATTTTTTTTTGTTATGTTATTATATAACTCTAATTCTTCACTATTTATCCTTTATGTTTCTTTGATTTTGTTATGATTTAAAATATCCTAATTAAGTTTTAAAATATGTTTTATTAATATTAAAATAATATTTTAAGAATAATAGTGTTTTTTTATGCTTATCCAGTTGAATGCCAAGCTCTACATTTCTAAAATATTTAGTTTTCTAGAGTTTTAGGAAGCAATATTTCAAATTTCAATTCATATTTAATTTGACAACAAGGGAGGTTACACTCTGCTCCTTAGCAAATTAAAATGCAACGTTCCTATAAAATTTATGTCTTTTCTTCAAATATTTAGCTTTGGTTTGGTTATTTTAATATCAAACTCGACTTCTCATCTTATGTCATATAGGCATTTCTTTTACTTGGTTGTATGATATTGATTAAATTAACATCATTTCATCTTTTTTATAAAATTTTAAAAAAATTCATAAAAAATAATATATTATCATTGATGTTTGTTTACTTTTGTAATTTACAATAATTCCATATAAGGAAGAACGTGGAAAACAAATATCCTTGGACTTGTGTTAATTATCTCTATCATATTAAATAAACCTTTTATATCTTTAACTTTTTTTATCATTATCATATGGGCATGACCCCTAACAAATTTTGTTTCATTACATATCTGGTAATTAAGGATATTACATTATATCTCCTTAGCAACATAGAATGCATATTTCTCTTAAAATTTACTTAATCTTTTATAATGTTTTGTTTAGAATTTGCTGTATTACAATAAAACCTTATCATTTACCCATGTGACTTATACATTGTTTGGTTTGATTATATCACATTGCTTTAACTAATCTTATTTTGGTTTAAATATATATATTGATAATATTAAAAAACTTTGACTATTTTTGTTTATTTAACTTGTTGAACCATAGTTATTACAAATGCGGTCCTATGAAGATGAAACAATTACCATTAAACTCATCTCTACAACCATTTTTCAAGTAAATAATCATTTATATATATATATATATATATTTTAAATTTACTTTCTCAAGTTCTTGCACCATTTTTTATATAGTTCAATTTGTATTTGATTTGATCGCTGAGTAGGCTATAGTCGATCTTCTTAGTATCTTTGAGCATGATGTTCTAGTAATTTTTATCTATTTACATCAAATTTTTTGTTTTCATTTGGTTATATTGCTATCTCACTTGAAATCTCTTCTCATGTGAACTTTATATCACCTTAATTTTGGTATATCATTTAAGATTGAATATAAATTTTCATAATATAACAAAAATAGTTTATTTTGGCTTATGATTTGTTCTATTAACAATTCATTGTAATTAAAATGATGCCTTGTTAGACAAAGCAAATGTCATTGGAAACTTTTATGAGTTCTATCTATTTAAATATTCATTTTTATATTTTGAAATATTTTATTTTATTAGATTTTAAGGCATTTTATCAAGCATTCTTTTCATAGTTCATTTGATGATTAACGTTGTTATGCTACATCTCCACAGCATCTTGGAACATAACTTTGCCATATTATTTTTCTTCAATTTATCCAATTTGAAATTTAATACATCTTTTATCGATATTAAATAGCATATCCTTATGCATGATTGTTTAACATTGTAGTTCAAAGTTTTTCTAATTGAGACTCAACCAAGACAAAAAAAATATATTTTTCGACTTGTTTGGAAGAGGTTTATCCATTTAATTTTTTTGGAATTTTTACATCCTCTACAAAACATTTCAATTCATATTAGATTTGTTAATCAAGGATATTACACTTCATCACCGTACAATATTTGAGGGCAACTTTCCCATAACATTAACTTCATTTCTACAATTTTTTTATTACAGTATATTATAATGAATCTTGAAATCTCATCCTATGTGACCTTCACATCACGTTGATTTTCATGTATTGTATAGCTTTATTTTTTTCCCATTTTTACTTTGATATGTATTTTTGTAATGTTAAAATAATATTACAATTAATGCTTAATTTGTTTGGTAATTCACCATGTTTCAAAAAATGGCTTGATCAACTCATCTCAAGGATCTTTATCCCCTTAGTTATTCCTCACGTGAAAGTTTTACTCATATTAATTTGAAGATCGAGGATGCTATCCTTGATCTCTTTAGTATGATGGAATGCAACATTCTTGTATAATTTATTTGGTTTCTTCATATTTTTCCCTTTGGTTTAGTTATATTGCTATGAAACTTTTATTTTCCTCCTATGTGACTTTAACATGTTATTAATTGTTCTATATTATATTCCTTTAATTTATCTCATTTCATCTTGAATGCTAGTTTACTTAATATTAAAATAATAATTAATTACAATTTATTCTACTTTTCTTTGGAATCATCTAAATGAGTCTTGTGCAATATTATATTTTTTAACATTTTATTTTCTTCGCAATTTACATGCTTTATAACATATTTTTATTTGTACCTCATTTTCTAATTAGTGAAGTTATAGTTGAACTTCCAAGGGTCTTGGAATGCAGCTTTCTTCAATAGTTTGTCTAATTTATTTAATTTTCTTTTGTTCATTATATTATTATTCTTCTCTAATGTGACTTTTACATTAGGTTTATTTAGGCATATTTAGTTGTATCAATTTACCACATTTCAATACCATTATACTTTTAGATAATATTAACCTCAAAATTTATTACATTTTATGCTTCTTTACTTTAGAAACTCATAATAATTCTAAACAATGTCCAATCCAGACTAAATACAATTTAATGTACTCATATTGAGAATCTCCATCTAATTGAACATTCAATTTTATATTTGTAAAATTTTTATTTTATTCAATTTTGGCACTTTAATTGAGGCTTTTTTGTTAATAGTTGACTCGCTTATTAAGAATGTTCTACTCGATACACTTAATTTTTTTGAATTCTACATTTCGTTCAATTTATCTTATTTAATAAAATTTTGTTTCCTTCATTTTTTTTATGAAACTATATTTTTCCTCTCGTATATTAAGTTATATTATATATCACTAATTTTCTTAATTTTAGCTTTCATACATTTTCTTTAAATTACAATAACAATTTTTATTATTTTAGTTTAGTTTCAATAGTTATTATTCATAATTCAAAACAAAAATCATAAGAAACGAAGCAAACATTATTGGACTAAACTCATGGAGCTCTATCATATTAAATATTTTTTTATGTTTTAAATATTATGTTTTCTTTTTGATGGTATGCTTTGCAAATCTTTTTGAATCATTTTGAATCAATGGTTGAAGGTTTTACACTTGATCTTCTTAGTATTTGAGTGAAACTTTCACTTGCAATTTATATCTTTTATTTAAATGTATTTCTTTAATTTTTTTATATTACATATTAACTTCATAACTCTTTTGATGTGACCATTGCATTTCTTTACTTTTATTATATTACATATCTTCAATTTATGTCATTTATACTTTGGTATATATAAACTTCATTTTAAAGAATTATTTATTATTATTTTATGGATATTTATTTTTTTGAACTCATAGTTATTCAAAATGAAGTCTAATTTAGATGAGATAAATATTGTTGGACATATCTCGATGTGCTTTGTCGAAAGTAAATATACCATTTTTATATGTTAAATGTTTTATTTTCTAGAATTGTAAATTTTGGAGATATTTGAATTCTTGCCCTTTTCGATATGATTAGGGATGTTGCACTTGATCACCATAGTACTTTTTAATGCAATATTCTCATGTAATTTTTAGTATTCCTTAAAATGTTTCTATTTCATTTGGATATACTATTATGAATTATTAATTCACCTCTTTAATGAATTTTATATCCATATGTCATTTTGATTTTGTTATTATTTTTGCTTATTTACTTCTTCAAATTTCATCATTTAAAAAAGTAGTCGAATTTAAATAAAATCTAGTTAAAAAATCATTATCATATTTTCGAAATATTTTCTTATATATGTATTTTATATGCTTTGTGGGAGATTTTGATTTGTACCTTGTTTGATGGTCGAGGGCGTTTCACTTGATCTCTTTATTATTTTGATAAGGAACTTTCTCATGTTTTTATTTTATTTGGTTATTTTACAATATAACTATAATTCCCCTCCAATGTCACATTTACATGGCATTGATTTTTTTGTATTACATGCTTCAATGTTTCTCTCTCTTTAGATTTAATGAATATTTTCCAAATATATAAATATTATTATTTTATTGTGTATATTTATTTATGTATATTCCTATAATTCCAAATGAGGTCAAGTGTAGATGAAACAAATGTAATTAAAATCATCTCAATGAGTTATATTATCTTAATATTCATTTTTAAATTTTTTTAATATTTTATTTTTAAAGGTTTGAGCATGTTTTATAAGTCATTTTGACCCATGACAAAGTTCACGATTGAGAATATTAAACTTGATCTCCTTGGTGTCTTGAAACACAACTGTCCCACAAAATTATTGATTAAATCAAATTTTTTATTTTATTTTTTAATACTATATAACTCTTAGTCTCCTAATGGGTGACTATTTCACTACTCTATTATGGTGGAATTTCTTTGGCTCAATTTATTTCTTCCACATGAGGTTTGATCAAGAAGGAAAAAATAGTTGTTAGACTGACTTCGTGGAGTTCTAAAATTAAACATTCATTTTAATATTGTAAAATATTTAATTTTCTTAACATTTGACATGTCTTACTAGATCTTTTTATTCATGCTTTACTTGATGAATAAAGATGTTATGCTCTATCTTTTTTGTTTTTTGTAAGGTAGCATTTTTTTATAATTTATTTCATATTCTCAAATCTTTCTATTTTTCGTGGTCATATTACTGTTCATCTCTCATGCAACTTTTACATCACTATTATTTGGGCATATTGAAATGCAACAATTGTTAATATTTTAGACTTATTATATGCTTAAAATTATGATCAAAACTTATTACTCATTATCCTTGTTCACTTTCGTAATTCATAGAAATACAAAATGAGGTATGATCGGTCTAAGGTCAACATTGAAGGACTCGTCTCGATGAGCTCCATCAAGATAAATGTTCATTTTAATATGTCTAAATTTTTTATTTTGCATAACTTTGGTATGCTTTATAAGATTTTTGATTTATAGTAGATTTGATGGGTAAGGATGCAATTTATCTCATTTTCTCAATTTTTTCTTTCCTTTTATTTTTTTAACAATTTGTAATTCTTCCCTCATATATTTGGTTAAGTTATATTGCATTTGTTTATCAAATTCTCGATTACACATATATTTTCTTAAAAATAAATTTATTATTTTTTGCTGTTTAAGTTTAAATTTTTAGTTATTCTTAATAATTACAAAAGAAATTTGCTAAAGTCGAAGAAAACATTTTTAGACTTGACTCAAGGAGATCTCCGATATAAAATAGTTATTTTTATATATTTAAATATTATATTTTCTATGTTTTTTGGCATGCTTTAGAAATATTTTTCAATCCTATATGATTCGATGGTTGACGTTGCAATGGTCGATCTCCATAATGTCTCGGAATGCAATTTCACTTATATTTTGTATCTTTTCATTAAAGTTTTTTTTAAATTTTCTTATCTTACATGTTAATTCTAAATATCCTCACATGTGAAGTTTACATTGGTTTCATTTAGTTATATTACAAAGCTTCAGTTTTTGGTTATTTAGTTATAACACATATTTGCTTAATATAAAAATATATTATTTATTTATGCTTATTTATTTTTAAATTCATAATTATTCTAAACAAGGTCCATTTGAGATGAGAGAATATCATGTCGCTCATATTAATGTGCTCTCTCTGATTAAATATTCATTTTTATTTTTTTAAATACTAAATTTTGTAGAGCTTTACGATTTTTTAAGAGATATTATAATACTTACCCAATTAAATAGGCAACGGTCTTTCACGCGATGACCTTTATATATTTGATTGCAATATTCCTAAAGATCACACAATTTCTTAAAATGTTTCTCTTTCATTTGGTTATATTACTATATTTCTTCAACTCACCTCACTTGTGAATTTTCCCTGTGACTTCATTTTATCTCATTTTAAATAATAATTCTTTTTCTTGTAAAAGTTATCCCATTAAATCAAATTTTCAATTTTATATTCCTATATTACTATGTAACTCTAAGCCTTTTTTATGTGATTATTATATTACCACTTTATGGTTGCATTATATTGCCTTAATTTATCTCCTTACAACTTTAACATATATTTACTTAATTTAAAAAAAATGTTATTTATGATTATGAAATTTGATGATTCATTGTAACTCCATACAAGGTGTGACCATGATAAAAAAAGTCATTAGGCTCAACTCATGAAGGACTCTAGAATTAAAAAATCATTTTTTTTATTTATAATATTTAATTTTCTTAATATCTCACATGTTTTACTAGATATTTAATATTTTTTTTGAAGAACAACAATATTACCTTCAATCTTCTTACTATCATCGAATGTTGCTTTTCAATGCAATTTATTTCGGTTCTTAAAAAAATTATCATTTCTTTTGTTAAATTATTTTGAAACTATAACTCTACTCTCTTGTGAACTTTACTTTTATATTAATTAAAAATTTAAATTTTATCAATTCACCTTATTTTTGCTTTATTATATATCTAGTTAATATTAAAATCATAACATAATTTTATTTATGAACATTTTTTTGGTAAATTATATTTATTCTAAAAGAGCACTAATTAAGATAACAAATTTCATTAGGCTCCTCTAAAAAAGTTCACTCTAGCAAAATTATTTTTTAAAATTTCTAAATAATTTATTTTCTTTGATCTTCACATGCTTTGCAAGAATTTTAATAAAAAAAATTTGATAATTGAGGATTTTATACATAAAGTACTTGGTAACTTTAAGTGAATCTTTTGTGTGCAATTGTTTTTATTTATCTAGATTTTAGCATTTTTTTTGTTACATTGCTATATAACTGAAAATCTTTTCTTGTGTGACCATTACATGTCATTCATTTTGATATATTACATTACATCTATATATCTCATTTTAATTTTAATATATAATTACTTTATGTTCAAATAACAATTTATGATATTTACGCTTATATGCATTTGTAGCTTAATGCAAATCGAAATGAGGTCTAATCGATATGAAACGAACATCTATGAATTGTTGAGCTCTAGCTAATTAAATTAATTTTTATGTTTTCAATTTTTTTATGCTCAACTAGTTTTACTGGACTTTTTGATCTTTATATTGTTTTATGATCGAACTTAATGCACACAATCTCCTTGGCATTACGAATTGAACTTTGTTATGTAATTTATCACTTTTATCAAAATTGCTTGCATTGATTTGGTTTTATTACTTTTCAACTCTTATTCTACATTTTTATCCATTACATTGACTTAATTTTGATGTTTTAGACTTAGCATTTTTTTTAAGTAATACTAAAATAAAAATAGATTTTTATTTATGCTTATTTAATTTTTTTATTCCTGGTTATACAAGAAAAGGTAAGATCGTGATAAAACAAACCTTATTGGACATACCTCGATGAGTTTTATTATATTAAATATCTATTTTTATATTCTTAAATATTTTATTTGCTATAGTCTTTAGTTATTTTATGAGATTTAAATTGTGTCTTATTTGATGATACATGATGTTACACACAATCCTTTTAGTATTGGATGTAAAATTCCCATAGAATTTATGTTATTTCTTATTTTATTTTTTTTTAAATTTTATATTATAATAAAACTTTAATTCTCTTCTTCTGCAAACATCACTTTATTATGAGTTATTTTTCTCACACTACATTCCTTTATTTTATTTCAACCTCAATATTATTTTATTAAATTTTAAAATGATATTTCTATATTATTTATGTTTATTTATTTTTGTAATTCATAGTAATTCCACACATGGCTAGATATAGAAAAAGTAATTGTTGTTGGACAAATCTCAAAGAGCTTTATTTATTAAATATTAATTTACTTATATTTAAATGTTTTATTTTCTAGGTTGATGGCACTACATATAAGATATTTTGATTTGTACCTGATTTATCAATTGAAGATTTTCTGGTCACTCTCCAAAACATTTTAAAAAGTAATATTGTAGCATAAATTACATCATTTGCACAAAAATTTTCTCTTTTACTAAGTCAATGAAATATTTAGAAAATTGTCTAATTGGATAAAGTAGAACAAAACAATTCCAACAGTATTTATTTCAATATAATTAGACAATGCTTTCAAATATTATGAATTACTAAACTAAATACTTTTAAATAATAAATTGCTATTTGAATATTATGTTTAAGATAAAATAAATTGAAAATGTAGAATATAGCCAAAAAAATAAATTTAAAAACCAAGATAGATTGTACGAGAAAGCTATATTCCAATGTAGTGAATAGTTTGGTTGTAGAATATAAAATATTTGAAAGCTTAAATTTTGATATTTAATTTGATAATGCTTACTGACATTAGTCTAATGACATTTGCTTGATCTTTAACAATCCTTATTAGGATTTACTACAAAATTCTAAGTACTTTAATATGAATCATAAAATATTATTATTTTAAAACTACAATAAAAACTATTAATGATAAAAATAGATAAATTAAAAAATATCATATAAGAATAGCTATGTGATGGAAAGGTCGCACAAGAGAATATTAATAGTTTAATAACCACAAAATAAAATGAAACTCTAATTGTATAAGACAATTGAATTGCAAGATTCCTATCAGGGGAAGTGTGACCTCCACAATCATCAAAACTTTTACAAACCCAAATGTCTCAAAGCACATGGCAAACAATACACAAAAAAAGTTCCAGAAATATAAAAATTAATGAATAATATAGAGCTCATTAATATGTGTACAACAATATTTGTTTTATCTAAATGATGCATCATTTGGAGTTGTTCTGAATCGAAAAAATAAATAACCACAAAGAATAATATGTTTTATTTTAATAATAATTAAATATACATTACAATAGAAAAAGCATGAATTGAAGTAATGTTATGGAGCAAAATAAAAATGATGTAATATAACTAGATGAAATAGAAACATTTGTAGGGAGGTGTTAAACTATATTAGAAAGGTACATCCAATGTAACTTAAGAGATGGAGTGTGATGTCCTCAATGATGAAATGTTGCATGAATGAAAATGTCTCAAATAAAAATAAAATTTTTTTATAAAATATAATGTTTCAAAACATTATAAGAATAGTTGACTAAATAAAAGTGGTTGAGAAGAGTCCACATATGTTTTTGGCATCTCGATCATAGCTCATTTCGAATTATTATGAATTATTAAAGTAATAAGTCGAAATAACATTAAGTTATTATATTAATATTCAGTGACATAATATTAAGAAAAATAAAATAAATTTTTAGAAGTAAAAGATTATCAAATTAACATAATGTAAAGGTCAAATAAGATGAGATTTGGAGTAACATAACAATATAACCAAATCATTGCAAAATAATTAAAGAAATAAGATAAATTATATGTGAATGCTTCACTCAATGTTACTAAGGATATATTATGCAACATCCTTGATTGTAGAATCAGAAATGAATAAAAATGCATCGTAAAACATACAAATATTCTAGGAATTAAAATATCTAAATTTAAAAATATAAATAATTAATTTGATATAACATATGTAGACAAATCAAATGATGTTTATTTTTTACTAAATTATAGATTGATAAGAAATATTATGAATTTCAAATTAAATAAACTTAAATCATAATAAATTATTAATTTAAAATTAAATAAATATATAGGAAATAAGGATGAGATAAATTAGAGAAAGGTAATATAATTAAATTAAAGTGACTTATAGCACACATGACATGAGAATTTGAGTCTCACTATAAAATAATAAAACAAAGGAAAAACTTTTGATGAAATAAGGCAAATTTTACAAAACAATTTGAGCTCAAACACACTAATGAGATCAAGCATGATATCCTTAATCATCAAATAAGGTGTGAATACAAATGCCTTGTAAAGTGGTAAAATGTTATAAAAAGAATTTAAAAAATAATAGTACAAATTTTAGTAGATAGATAGTATCTATAGGTGTACATGGACAACTATTTCTTCTCGATCATATCTCATTTGAAATTACTATGAATTAAAAATTTCAATATGGTAAAAAACAATAGGTTTTTGTTTTCATATTTAGTGAAAATATAATTGAGAAGAAATGAGATAGGTTGTGGAATCACTTTAATATTGCCAAATCAAATACATACAAAAGTAACGTGAGAAGAGATTTAGAGATAAACACTAACACAGCAAAAATAAAGAGAAAGCAGCATTTGAAGATAATCAGGAGATTGAAGAACCTTATTCTTCAAATATGATATGAATCAAAATATCTCTTAAAATATTCCAAAAAAAGAAAAAAATAAAAATATTTGAAAAACATAAAGATAAACACTTAAATTGACAAAGTTCATACAGTTGAGTCCAGCAATGTTTGTATTATCATGCTTGGAAACTTGCATTCCATTATGTCAAGAAGCTGATTCAATTTTTAGGGAAAGTACAAAAGAAATGTCTCAGCTTCAAATCAATAGAAATAAATATTTTGAATTGTACAAATAAATATCATTCAATTTTTAGGGAAAGTCCAATGATATTTGTTTCACTTATATCACATCTCATTTGGAATTATGACAAATTATGAAATAAGGTTTAGTCAAAATTAAATAATTATTTTCATTTTAAGTAAATATATAAAACATATAAAAGTGAGATGACATGAAGCAATAGAATATAACCAAATCAAAGACATGAGAACAATAAATGCATAAAGATTTATTGTTTCAAAGTTATTTTAAGAAATCATAGTGAGAAATAAATAAAATGAGATAACTTTTATTAAAAACAACATTCCATGACACTCAGGAGACTCAGAGTACATCCTCGATCATTAATTTAAGTATTAATTTAAATATCAAAACACATGCAAAAACAATTTAAATAATACTTAGGAGTAGAAAAAGGATTATTCAATAAGATAATACTTATCAAGAAGAGCCCAATGGCATCAATTTTTTCACAATTAAAGCTCATTTAGAAATACTACAAATTACAATATTAAATAAGTAATAATAATAAACTTATTTTATTATTAAATAAATATATTGTACTACTAGAATAAGAAAAATTCAAACAATGCAATAAGAAATTGAAAGCCATGTAATGATAATAGGAGATGACATTTGGAGTTAAATTTTCATCTAATCAGATCAAAGAAAAAAATTTAAAAAATGAGATAAATATTATGTAACAGTGGTCTTCCTTGATACTATGGAAATAAAACATAATATTCTTAATTATAAAATGATGTGTGAAACAAAATATCTCATCAAACTTGTAATAACTTTAGAAAGTAAAATACCTAACATTATAAAAATCAATTTTTAATTCTATAGAACTCATCAGGATGAGTCTAGAAAAATAATTTTCACCATTTGGGATACTTTATGAACTACATAAAATTATCAAACAAAATAAGCACACATAACAATAAATTATTATATTAATTTTAAGTTAGTATATATCATTGCTAAGATTTGAAAAGTTGATGAAATGTAATATAACCAAATCATAGCAATGAAAAAGAAGGTGTTTTAGTGTTACATTGCTATATAACAAAATTAAAGCAAGGAATTTGAAATAATGATATAAATTCTACTAAAAAGTTACACTACAATGTCTAGGAAGATCGAGCGTAACATCCTTCACAATAAAGTTGGAATGAATTGAATTACATCTTAAAAAGACCAAAACAATTGGAAATAAATTTAAAATATAAAAAAGAATGTTTAATTTTATAGAACTCATCACGACGAATTCAATAATATTTGTTTTATCATCATTGAACTCAATTTTGAGTTACTTTGAAGAACTAAACTAAATAAGTATTAATAATGATAAATTATTATTTTATTTGTAACTAAATACATATTAAGATTCTAGTGAGGCACATTATGTAATATGGTGTAACCAAGTGAAATTATTGTAAAAGGCACATAAGAGAAGCGGTAAGAGTTAAGCAAAAACTTTAAAAAATGATAATTTTTTGTTCAAAATTGCTTTCCAAGATGTTAACGAGATGGAGACTAATGTGCTCAATTGGAAAATGAATTGCAAATCAAAGTGTCTTATAAAGAGTGATAGTGTAACAAAAAGTAAAAAATTTGAAAATATAAAAATTAATATTTGAATGGATTGAGTTAATAGTGATGTCTCCATCAATGTGTACTTCAAATTGATCAAACCCCATTTTGAGTTACAAGAAATTGCTAATATAAAAATAAGTATCAATAAAACAAACTATAAAATACCAATAATTTTGGATGACAATTTTATATTACAATTGAACATAGTTGGAATTACTATAAAATACCAAGGTACATAAGGGTAAATATTGACAAAATACTTTTAATTCAAAGTATGTGTAAATGAAAGTTAAAATAAAGTAAATTTAAGTAATATAGTGTAAGAAGATCATGGCGATTGAGTAACCATATGAGAAAAGCTTTGAAGTTTCATAGTGATATAATAAAATAAAAATAAGATTTTTAAAAAGACAATATAAACTATATAAGAAATTTGTATTCCAAGATTGTGAGGGGTTCACATGTGAAATCCTCATCCATTAAATTGATTGAGAGTTCAAAAACTACAACATGCCAATGTAATAATAAATAAAACTTTTTAAAATATACAAATGATTATTTAATTAAATTGAGGTTGTTGATGCAGGTCAATGGCCTTCCCTTCCTCTCGATTGAACCTCATCTGGAAAAAAATAAAAGAAAATATAAAATAACAAAATCAAATCGATGTAAATGTTACATAAAACAAGACTTATAGTTAGAAATCGATATGGTCAAATAAAAGAAAACATTCGGATAAAATAAGATAAATAGTGGGGAATGTAGCATTTAAAGATACTAAGGGGATTGTGTGTAACAACCACTAAATTTTGTACAAATTTGATGTCTCCTAAAATTTTCAAAAAAAAGTGAAGAAAAAATTTACATAGATAAAAAATATTGATGGATAGAGCATAATAAAATGAATCAAAAGCCAGTTATTTCATCTTTATTAAGCATTTTTAATTTCTATTAATTATTTAAAAAAAATCAATAATTAAAAATATATTTTTAATTTTAATTAAATATTTACTAAAATTAAAATCTGATAAATCAAAACAATGTAATATTATTGCACAAATTAATGTAAAAGTTAGAAAAGATAGACTTTAGAATTGAATAGTGATAATACGAAAACAAGTAAAAATTAAAAATCTTTGAGAAAAATTATATAAAAAAATAGCACACCATTATATTAAAGATATTGTCAAATCAGGTACTAATAAAAATATCTCACAAAATGTGACAACTTTATAGTGGACCAATATTAAAAAATATAGAGATGATGATTTAGTTGGATAAAGGTCATCAAGTCGAGTGAACAATGTTTCTTTAATCTTAAATAAGAAATTATTTAACACTACTAAGAATTAACAAAATAAAGAAAAAAAATAATAGATTTTATTATTTTAATATTAACTAAAAATATATTAAAGTTAGAATATTTAAAATTAAAGCATTGTAACATAACAAAATCAAAGAGATGTAATCATCAAAATTGAGGAAAATTAAATCTCATAGTAGAAGAACAAAATCAAGATGAAGCATTTTAAAACATAAGATACATTTTATTAGAAACTTTTATTCCAAGATGCTAAGTTGAAAAAGTGTACCATATTTGATAGAAAAATTTTGTTTAAATGAAAATGCCTCACAAAGAATTCCAAAACGATAAAAATAAAAATAATTAAAATGTAGAAATAATTATTTAGTTGGACAAAGATCATTGAAATGAGCCTAACGACCATTGTTTCATCTCAATCAACTTACATTATATAAAAATTGTAAAAATAAGTAGTAAAAAAAATAAAAAACGTAATTAGTTAATAATTAGAAAAAATATATTAATGTTGAAGTAAGATAAATTGATTAACTATAATATAACCAAATTAATGTGATTTAAAGGCCACATGAGAAAAAATTTAGAGTTACATAGCAAATTTTATAAGAAAGTTACTTTATGAGAGACTTCAATGATATAGAGTAGTATCCACATTCCTAAAATCTATTATGCACTAAAATGTCTCATAAAAGAATGAAAACTATAGAACATAAATCATCAAAATGATAAACTGAAAATTTAATAAATGGAGCCCTTAGAGATGATTCCAATAGTACTTGTTTCATAAGAAGAAAAAATTCATCTATTTAAGCTAAATATACATTCGAACTTAAGCAAGAAAAGTTTGAATAATGTAATATAACAAAATCAATGTGATGAAAATGTTTGGGAGTATATTTAGAGTTTCAAGATATTATAATGATGTAAAAATTAAAAGATCAAAGAGTTGTGATAAAGCATATAAGAATTTGCTTTCTATGATACTATGTAGATTGAAAATAGCATTCTTGATTAACAAAGCAAGAAAGGTAACATGAGTTATAAAATGTCTTATAAAGTATGCAAGGTTTCAGAAAATAAAATGACTAGAAGTTCGAAATTGCATAATTAATTGTATAGAGCTCATGGAGATGAATGATATTACGTTTTTTCCTCTAGATGGGTACTCATTTTGAATTATATAAAAATATGGGAGTAAATAAACTTTAATAATTATGAATTCTTTTGTAAATATTGAGTTACTTTATGTTATAATTGAGAAAAGAAAATCAAAGCATTGTAACATAACTAAAGAACGACAAAAAAAAGGTAACACGAGTGAAGACTTGGAGGTTCCTAATAATATAACAATATTATAGTGAACAGTTGAAAGAAATAAGATAAATTGAATAAGAGAGTTTCTTACCAAGATACCAAAGAGTTTGAGCACCACATCTTTGATAGTCAAATGAGATACTAACGAAAATGTCTCTTAAGACATGTAAAAAAGAAAGAAAAAAAAATATTTAAAATGTGAAATTAAATTTTTGATTGGATAGACCTTGTTGACAGGAATTGAATTATAATTGTTTTATCTAAATCGTAATCCATTTTCAATTATTGTGAACTACAAAAATATAAAACAATAGTAATAAATTATTTTTGAAAACTAAGCAAACATATATTAAAGAAAAAGATAAATTTATGCCATTTTATATATCCAAGTCAAAACAATATAATGGTTACTTTAGAGGCGAATGATAGTGATGTTGTTAAATAACAAAATTAAAGAAACATTTTTGAGAAAATAAGACCATTGTTTGTGGAGTGTTGAATTCTTATATCTTTCAATCATATACGAATCAAAATTTCGAATAAAAAATGACAAAATCATAATAAATAAAAAATTAAAAAATATCAAAAAGAATATTTAATTAGATAGAGCTCATTTAGATGAATTCAAGAATATTTCTTACATCTCAATCTAATCTTAATTAGAATTGATATAAAAAAACTAAATTAAATATCAAAATTATAACAAATTATTATTTTCATATTAACTTTATATATATAAAAATTGAAATGAGAAAATATTTAGAAATGTAATGAATCATTTTCAAGGAAATATAGGGATCACACAGGTAAAGGTTTCGAGTTACATAGTAATCTAACAAATAAAAAAAAAAACGAATAAATGCCATCAATTGTACTAGATTATTGTAATTCGAGAAACTAAGTAGGTCCAGTATCACAACCTTGATCATTAAAGTAGGTATGAGTCAAAATGATTCTTAAACAAAGAAAAAAAACCATGACAAAATGCATAAAATATAAAAATTAATATTTTGTAGAAAAAACCTCTGAAAAATACAGCAAGCTTTGTTTTGTCTTAGTTAGATCTCCTTTTTAACGACTGTGGATCATTAAAGTAGGCATAAAAATAATAAATTATTTTTTAGAATTAATAAATTAAATATTAAAGCTAAAAATTAGAGTAAATTAAATTTTGTAAAATAAGAAAATTCTTGTGATGCAACGATTAAAAGAGAAGGGAACTAGAGTTATATTATATTATAACCAAAAAAAATGAAAAAATTTTTATCGAATAAGATCAATTCTTTAGGTATGTTCCATTTTTAGATATAAGAAACATCAGGTATAACTTCATGATCATCAATTATTATATGAAATAAAATGTCTCACAAAACCTCCCAAAGCCATAGAAAATAAAATTTTTAAAAACATAGAAACAAATATTTGATTGCCAAGAATTCTTCAAGATGAGCCAAGCAACATTTATTTCTTCTTGATCAAATATCAATTTAAAATACTTTGTTACAAAATTAAAAGTTATAAATAATAACAAATAATTATTTTAATATAAGTTGTTATAAATTAATTGTAAATATGATAAGTTAAGGAAATTGAAAATAACAGTATTAAAGAAAAATAATTTGAAGAGATATCTTACACGAGAAAGTTTTATTTCAGTATATTACTAATTATAACATGCTTGTTCACCAAATCAAGTTTTAATTCAAATTCCTCTTAAAGAATGAAAAAATTTTTGTAAATAATTTACTAAAAAATTTAGAAAAGAATAACTTAATAAGATAAAAGTAGTCAAGAAAATTTGATGACATTTGTTTTATCTGTATTACATCTCATCAAGAATTATTACAAATTACTACAATTAGTTTGTTATATTACATTATTTTAGGTTATCCCATTGATGTTTTATTACATATTTACATAATATTAAAATAAGGATTTTCTATAACTAAGCTTTGTTTACCTTGGCAATTGATAAAAAATCTAAAAAAGGTCAAACAATGAACACATAGATGTTCTTGAACCTATGTTGATAAGGCATAATTAAATTATATTTTTATTTTTATTTTTTTTTATTTTTAAATTTTTAGGATATTAACATGCATTTGAAAATAATTTTTTTCGTACCTAATTTGTTGAATGATGATTTTATGCTCAATATCCTAACTATTTTTTATTGCAACAATTCCATGTAATTAGTCTTACTCATTAATTATTTTTCTTAGATTTGATTATATTATAATATAACTTTAAATCTTATCTTGTGTGTGCACTATAGTCCCTAAATTTGGTTATATAGAATATTCAAAAAAAATTTTTCTTTTGCCATTGATATATATTTACTTCTTATTAAAATAATATGTTATTTTTAATTGTGCTTATATTGGTAATTCTTAGGTATTATTAATGAGGTCCAAATGAGCTAACAAAAATGTCTTTCAACTCACCCTTGTGAGCGCTATGCATCTAGATATTCATTTTGTTGTCTTGAAATATTTTATTTTCAAGGGATGCAGCACTCTTCAAAAGGCATTTCAATTAATACATGAATTAATAATTGAGAATATTACACTTGAACTCCTTATTATCTTGGAATGAAGATTTTTCATATAATTTATTTCATGTTAAAACTTCTTTTTGTGTCCATTCAGTTATATTAATAAGTAAAAATAACTGTCCTCTCATATGACATTTGTATGTCCTACATTTGGTTTAGTTCAATTACTTAAATTTGTCTTATTTAAGCTTCAATACATGTTTTACTTAATAGTGAACAAATAATTTATTTTTTCTATCCATTTAGTTTTATTTATTTTTATTTATTTTTATTTACTTTGTTATTTTTAGTACTACAAATTTACATTCAATTGGGATGAAACAAACGTCATTATACTTTTCTTAGCAAGCTATGACAAACAAGTTAATCATTTTCTGTTATTATATATTTATGTTACTATTGTTTTGTTATGATTCTTAAAATATATTTATTTGTTTCTTATTTGACGATAAAGCATGCTACACATGATCTCTTTAGTTCCTTGGAATAAAACTTTCAAATACAAATTACCTGATTTCTTTAAGCATTTTCCATTGATTTTCTATTATATGAATATGAAACTCAAATGCTCTTCTCATGCAACGTTTGCATTGCTTTTATTTGTTTATATTATAACACTTCAATTTATCTCATTTCATCTATAATATATATAAACATAATTTTTGAACAATAATTTATTATTTTTATACATATCTAATTTCAAAATTAGCTATAACTCCATATGAGGTCTAATCGAGATAGAACAAACATTGTTTGACTCATCTAAATGAGCTCTATAAATATATATATATATATATATATATATATATATCCAATTTAACATTTTTAAAATTTTTTTAATTAATTCATTATTTTGTTAGAGAAATTTTGACTCATTCAAAATTTCATCATCAAAGGTGATACGGTTTTTCTCCCTTAAATCTTAGAATGCAACTTTTTCATAAAATTTATTTTCTCTTCTAATGTTTCCTTTGAGATGGTTAGTTTACTTATTAACTCAAAATATTCTCCAAACTCACCATTACATTCCTTTTATTTTGTTATATCATATTTTTTAATTTAACTAATTTAACTTCTAAATATACTTACAAAATATTTAAAAATATTTATGCTTATTGTCTTTGTAATTCAATGTAATTCTTAAAGTAGACTAGTTGAGATGATAGAAAAGTCTTTGTCCATCTAGGTGAGGTTTATTTAAATAGACACTCACTTTATTTATTTTTAATATTTTGCTTTCTTAGGTTATGACACTCTTTAGAAAACTTTTTTATTCCTAATTTAAAAATATAAAATGTTATATTTCATTTCCTTAATCTTTTGGAATGAAATTTTCATAAAACATTTATGCTATGTTTAAAAACATCTCTCTTTTATTTTGTTATATTAATATGAAAATCAAATTGACCTCTTTTGTGACATTTATATTTATTTTATTTTCTTATGTAACATTGATTAAATTTATATTATTTCAACTTTAATATATAGTTGTTTAACATGAGCATAATAATTTATTTTTATTTATGCTTTTTTAATATTATACTAATACTTATTTCAAATGAGGTTTGATGAAGATGAAGCAAACATTATTCAACTTGCCTTGATGAGCTCTATGAATTGATATCCTCTTTTTCATTTGTTACATATATTTAATTTTCATTGGTTTTTTCATGCTTTTTAACACATTTTGATTCAAACCTTATTTGATGCTCAAGACTGTTACATATGATCTTTTTAATACCTTGGAATGCAACTTTCTCGTACAACTAATCTGATTCTTTTTCACTTTGATTTGTTATTAAAACTATTTAACTCTAACTACCCTCTATTTTGACCTTAGTATTATTAAAATGCCTCAAAGAATCTCATTTCAGCTATAAAAAATATGTTCTTAAAGTTTAAATTTTCTTTTAATTTTTAAGCTTTTTTACTATGTTAATTCATTGCAATTTTGTGCGAGGTACAAGCAAGGTGAATCAAGGTTCTTTATACTCGGCCTAGTGAGCTCTATGAAATGAAGTACTTAGTTTTACATTTTTAAATATTTTATTTTATAGAGTTTTTGAACAATTTTTGTCATATTTCAATTCATATTGAATTTAACGATTAATGATGTTAATCTCATTCACTTATGGGCTTTGAATGATACTCTTTTATTCATAATTTTTTATCATTAGTTAATATTTTTCACTTTTATTATTTCATATTATAGTATAAATTGAAATCCTCTTTATTGTGACCATAAATTGTTTTGAATTGGACATATTATATTGCATAAATTTATCAAATTTTTTCTTTGATATTTTTAAATAATTTTACAAAGTTAATTTTGAAACATTTATGGTTAATTATTTCAAAATTCATATAAATTTTAAACTATGTCCAATTGAGATTAAACAAACAATAATAAATCATCACATAGCACTCCATATAATTGAATATTTAGTTTTTGTTTAATTAAGCAATTTATTTTCTATGGTATGACTTACATTATGAAATATTTCAATTCAAGCAAGAATTGACAATTGTTAAGATTAATCTTTCTAGTAAATTTGAACGAACCTTTTTTGTACAATTTATATCATTAAGTAAAATTTTTGCTTTGATATTACTATTTTACTACAAAAATCTGATTCTCCACTTTTGTCCCTATTTCATCTCTTTGATTTCTTTTATCATCATTACTCAATTTATCTCAATTTACCTTCATTATAGAATTACTTAATATTAAAATAATAATTTCTTTTTTATTTTTTATTTTATTTTGTAATTAAAAGTAATTCTAAATACTTTCGTAAACATGATGGATTATCATTCGTTTTATTAATCTTGATAAGCCCCATCAATTAAAACTTAATTTTTTATTTTTTTAAAACATTTACAATTTTTTGCACACTTTATAAGATTTTTTGATTCATTCTAATTTTGATTGTAAGAGGTATTGCACACATCTTCTTAAGATATTTGAATGTTTCTTTCTAACATCATTTACCTCAGTTTTTTGAAATATTTTCCTCTACTTTTGTTATATTACTACATAAGTGTTAATCTTTGCGAGACTAAACTTTAAATTTGCTTAATTTAAATATACTAAATTGCTTTAATTTATACCATTTTAGTTTTAACATATATTTTTCTAAAAATATTTTAGTAATTTTCTTTCGTTATTGTTCATTTAAATGAGTAATTTGCAATAATTCTAAGTAAGAACTATTTGACAAAAAAAACTTTTTGATGGAATCATCTTGGTGAGCTCTATCTAATTGAATATTGATTTAACATATTTTTACATAATTTTTTTTTCTTATTTCTGAATGTTTTATAACATATTTGTGTTCAAATAAGACTTGATGGCTTAGGATGTCATGCATCATCTCCTTTAAGTCTAGGAATTAAATATTTTAATGTGGAACTTTAACTTTAAATATTCAAAATAATATTGTATTTCCAGATTATTTAAACATTCTATGAATTATTTAGATTCATACATAAAAATCTAGATTTTAATAAAGATAGTTTTCAATGCAAACTATTCTCATGAGTACTACATTTGATGTCTTTAGTGTCGTTGAATTGAACCTTCCAATAAAACTTGTGAAATTTTTTTGCATTGATTTGGTATTACTCATATGAAACTCTAATTCTTCTCTAATGTGACCATTGCATTAGTTTTAATTTATTATATTATGATTCTTTAATTTATCTAATTTCAACTTTGATATATATTTATTAAATTTTAAAACAATAAATTATTTATTTTTAACCCTATTCACCATTATAGTTATAGTAAATTAAAACATGGTTTGGTTAACATGAAATAGATGTCAACAGACCAATTTCAACAAGCTCTATCCAAGGATATATTTATATTTATATTTTTTAAAAAAGTTCTAGCTAGTAAGATATCTTTTTTAGACATTTTGACTCATTGTAAATTTCATGATAAAGATTCTCATGCGTCACCTTCTTTTTTTCTTTGAATGCAACTATATGAAAACTTTTTGCCCTTTCCTTCAGTTATTTTTCTTTGAAATTGTTAAATGACTAAATCTAAATCTACTCAAATTTTCACCATTAAACTTCTTTTATTATTTATATTTCATTTGCTTATTTAATGAAATTTCAAATTTAATATTTATATATTAAATACTAAAAAGGTTATTTATGCATCTTTTTAACGATGTCCGATTGAGATTGAACTGTTATTACTTTACAAATTTCAAAGATTTCAGTCAAATTAAGTAATTATTTTTATATTTTTAAAAATTTTATTTTAACTATTTAGAAATGATTCTTAAGAACCCTTATTTCCTACTTTATTTCATTATCTAGATTGTTGTATTTAAATTTCTTAATCTCATCAAAAGCAATTTTTAATAATAATTTGTCTCATTTCGAACTAACCACTCCTATATGACCCATATTTTTACTTCATTTGGTTATAAAACTTAATTTTATATGACATCAACCTTAATATATATTTAGTTAATATTGAAATAATAATTGATTATCTCTTCTTCTTATTTATTTTTTTAATTCAAAGAAATTCTTAACAAGATCTAATTAATATGAAGCAAAGAAAAATGGACATGATTTCATAATATGTATCAAATTAAGTATTTATTTTTATATTTCCACTTTAAGTTTGATATAGTACTTAAATAATTTAAGTATCAAATCATGTCACATCATTACATTTTATTTTGTTATATTACATTTCTTCAAGTTAACTTATTTACATTGTAAAGAAATCCTAATCCATACCTTATTTGATTTCATTATCGTACAATACATACATTTATCTAATGTCAAGTTTAATATATTTATTTACTTAATATTAAAAAAATAATTTCTTGTAGTTTTTCATATTTTCCTTGGAAATTCATAGAAATTCTTAATGAGGTGTAATCTAGATGACGTAAAGATTGCTGGATATTGTTGGGCGAGGTGTATCTAATTAATTATTCATTAATGTTTTAGCATCTATTTACTTAATGTTAATAAAATATTAAGACTTAGGCTTGTTTACCTTAGAAATTCATAATAAATCTATAATAGGTCTAATCATGACAAATTGATGTTGTTGAATTGATCTCAACACGCCATAAAAAAAATTAATATTTATTTTATATATCTAATTTTTAATTTATTAGATTTTGTAATGTTTTGAAAAAAAATTTATTCTTACTTTATTTAATGAATGATGAATTTACACTTTATATAATACTTTATTCTTACTTTATTCCACGTCGAACAGACCTCATATGGAGTAATAAATAAATTGCAAAGTAGATATGAACAAAAAAATAAATTATTGAGATAAGATTAGGAAAATATTTATTAAAAAAGAAATAAATAACAATGCCTCATTGAGATAATTAATTCGACAAAGGTCTGTCTGCTAGTGTGACCTTAGTTGTATTACAATGCCTCAAATTATCTTATTACAACTTTTATAATTTCACTCTTAAATTTAAAAGTTTAATTTCTTATTTTTAAACTTATTTACCGAGATACTTTGTAGAAATTTTGAATAAGGTACAACAAAGGTGAATCCAACATTGTTGGACTCAATTGAGTGAGTACTACAAAACAAGTATATGGTGTCATAATTTAAAAAATTTTATTTTCTTAAGTTTTTAATAATTTCAGAGATATTTTAATTCGTGCCTATTTGCATGATCGATGATATTATTCTAGATCTCTTTATTATCTAGGAACGAAACTCTTTTATGGTATGATTTTCATCTAAGTTAATATTTCACTATTATTTTATTATATTATAATTTAAATTAAAATCCAATTTTCTGTGACCTTGTATTTCTTCAATATTGATAAATTATATTTCATAAATTTATTAAAATTTTACTTTGATACTTATTTATATATTATTAGGATATTAACTTTTACATTACTATGGTTTTTTTTTCCATAATTCATAGAAATTTCAAACAATGTTTAATGGAGAAAAAACAAAGATGAGTAAATCATCACAAAGAACTCTATATAATCAAATATTTAATTCTACCTTATTAAGTAATTTTTTTCTATGGTTTGATTTTTGATATGAAATAGTTCAATTGGTACAAGATTTGGTGATCATTGTTGTTATGATTAACCATTCTAGTGTATTGGATTGAACCTTTTTCGTACACTTCATATCATTAATTAGAAATTTTTCCTTGGTTTTATTATTTTATTACAAAAATCTAATTCTCCTCTTTTCTACCTTTTTATCACTTTTATTTTATTACCTTTCATTACTCAGTTTATCTAAATCCAAGTTCATTTTAAATTTTCTTAATAATAAAATGATAATTTAGAAGCATTCATTCATTTTATAAGAATAATTTTGTAATTCACAATTCTTCCAAATGTTATTCGAAGGAGATGGAACATCATTTGTTCTACTCATCTTGATCAGCCCCAACATTTAAATATTACTTTTTTTTAAATTTTTTAATAAAAGTATTTCTAACATTTTGGCATAATTTATGAGAAATTTTGATTCATTTTGATTTGATGGTTAGGGGTGTTGCAGTACATCTTCTTAATATTTTTGAATGCTTCTTTGCAGAATGTTTGTCATTATTTCTCATATTTTTCTCTATTTTTGTTGTATTACTATGTAACCCTATATCTTATTTCAAGTAACTTTAAAGTTTTTTTAATTTAGACATATTACATAGCTCCAATTTATACCATTTCAATAAAAACATATGTATGTTAAATATTATTTTAATAATGTTTTATTATTTATGCTTATTTAATTGGTTATTTGCATAAATTCTAAGCAAGAATTGATCGACCAAAAAACACTTAGATGGGCTCATCTTGATGAAATATTTGTAATTTAAGTTTAATTTGTTATATTTTTTTAATTTTTTTGAATGTTGTGTTAGATAGTTTGATTTGTATAAGATTTGGTGTTTTAAAATATTATGCATGGTCTCCTTAGTATTTAAGAATTCAACATTCTAATATAGAATTTTGACTGTAATTATCCAAAGTAATTTCAAGAGGTTTTTAGCATTTTATGAAATGTTTAGGTTCATACGTAAAAATAAAGATTGTTATATTAAAAAGTTTCAGATATTAAGTATGCTAAAAAATGGTACACTTGATGTCTTTAGTGCCTTTAAATAAGACTATCCTATAATCCTTATCTTATTTCTTTGAATTTTTTTACATCTATTTGGTATTATTACAATTAAATTCTAAATCTCTTCTCATGCCACCTTTGCAACACTTTTAACTTATCTAATTTCATTTTTAATTTATATTTACTTAATTTTAGAATAATAATTTATTAATGTTTAAGCTTATTTGTCTTAGTAATTTACAATAAACAAAAAAGTAGTGTGATCTACAAAAAAATAAATGTCGATGGACCCATCTCGGTAACCTCTATAAATTTATATATTCATTTTTTATTTTTAAAAATAATATAGCTATTTTGTACATTTCACAAGACAATTTGATTCATTCTAAATTTTATGATTCGGGATTGTATGCTTGACACTCTTTTAAACATAGAATGCAAATATCTTGAAAACGTTATTTATTTATTCAAATGTTTTCTTTGAATTGTTATATTAATAAGTAATCCTACACCTAATCTTAAGTTACCATTAAATTTAATTTATTTTTTTGTATTCAATTAGTTTAATTAATCTAATTTCAACTTCTATGTAAAATACTAAATATTAAAAAATTATTTATGCATATTTTCTTTCCAATTTGTAGTAATTTTGAATAATATTTTCTCAAAATGAAACAATTATTGTTGCACCCATTTGAATTATTTCTATCCAATTAAATATTTTATTTTTTATATCTTTAGATTTATTTATTTATTTATTTAGGGAAGTTTTTAAGAACTTTTAATTCATATCTAATTTGTTATTCAAGGTTATTGTATTTTTTTTTTCTTAGTATCACTGTGGACAAATTTTTTCTATAATTTATGTCATTTCTAATTATCTTCTCTTGTGGAACCCTTATCTTTTATTTCAATTTGCAGTAATACTTCATTTTCTCTCATGTAACCCTTATCTTTTATATTTATATTTATATTTTTTTAAAAAGTTCTAGCTAGTAAGATATCTTTTTTAGACATTTTGACTCATTGTAAATTTCATGATAAAGATTCTCATGCGTCACCTTCGTTTTTTCTTAGAATGCAACTATATGAAAACTTTTTGCCCTTTCCTTGAGTTATTTTTCTTTGAAATTGTTAAATGACTAAATCTAAATCTACTCAAATTTTCACCATTAAACTTCTTTTATTATTTATATTTCATTTGCTTATTTAATGAAATTTAAAATTTAATATTTATATATAAAATACTAAAAAGGTTATTTATGCATCTTTTTAACGATGTGCGATTGAGATTGAACTGTTATTACTTTACAAATTTCAAAGATTTCAGTCAAATTAAGTAATTATTTTTATATTTTTAAAAATTTTATTTTTAACTATTTAGAAATGATTCTTAAGAACACTTATTTCCTACATTATTTCATTATCTAGATTGTTGTATTTAAATTTCTTAATCTCATCAAAAGCAATTTTTAATAATAATTTGTCTCGTTTCGAACAAACCACTCCTATATGACCCATATTTTTACTTCATTTGGTTATAATACTTAATTTTATATGACATCAACCTTAATATATATTTAGTTAATATTGAAATAATAATTGATTATCTCTTCTTCTTATTTATTTTTTTAATTCAAAGAAATTCTTAACAAGATCTAATTAATATGAAGCAAAGAAAAATGGACATGATTTCATAATATGTATCCAATTAAGTATTTATTTTTATATTTCCACTTTAAGTTTGATATAGTACTTAAAAAATTTAAGTATCAAATCATGTCACTTCTACATTACATTTTATTTTGTTATATTACATTTCTTCAAGTTAACTTATTTACATTGTAAAGAAATCCTAATCCATACCTTATTTGATTTCATTATCGTACAATACATACATTTATCTAATATCAAGTTTAATATATTTATTTACTTCATATTAAAAAAATAATTTCTTGTTAGTTTTTCATATTCTCCTTGGAAATTCATAGAAATTCTTAATGAGGTGTAATCTAGATGACGTAAAGATTGCTGGATATTGTTGGGCGAGGTGTATCTAATTAATTATTCATTAATGTTTTAGCATCTATTTACTTAATGTTAATAAAATATTAAGACTTAGGCTTGTTTACCTTAGAAATTCATAATAAATCTATAATAGGTCTAATCATGACAAATTGATGTTGTTGAACTGATCTCAACACGCCATAAAAAAAATTAATATTTATTTTATATATCTAATTTTTAATTTATTAGATTTTGTAATGTTTTGAAAAAAAATTTATTCTTACTTTATTTAATGAATGATGAATTTACACTTTATATAATACTTTATTCTTACTTTATTCCACGTCGAACAGACCTCATATGGAGTAATAAATAAATTGCAAAGTAGATATGAACAAAAAAATAAATTATTGAGATAAGATTAGGAAAATATTTATTAAAAAAGAAATAAATAACAATGCCTCATTGAGATAATTAATTCGACAAAGGTCTGTCTGCTAGTGTGACCTTAGTTGTATTACAATGCCTCAAATTATCTTATTACAACTTTTATAATTTCACTCTTAAATTTAAAAGTTTAATTTCTTATTTTTAAACTTATTTACCGAGATACTTTGTAGAAATTTTGAATAAGGTACAACAAAGGTGAATCCAACATTGTTGGACTCAATTGAGTGAGTACTACAAAACAAGTATATGGTGTCATAATTTAAAAAATTTTATTTTCTTAAATTTTTAATAATTTAAGAGATATTTTCATTCGTGCCTATTTGCATGATCGATGATATTATTCTAGATCTCTTTATTATCTAGGAACGAAACTCTTTTATGGTATGATTTTCATCTTAGTTAATATTTTACTATTATTTTATTATATTATAATGTAAATTAAAATCCAATTTTCTGTGACCTTGTATTTCTTAAATATTGATAAATTATATTTCATAAATTTATTAAAATTTTACTTTGATACTTATTTATATATTATTAGGATATTAACTTTTACATTACTATGGTTTTTTTTTCCATAATTCATAGAAATTTCAAACAATGTTTAATGGAGAAAAAACAAAGATGAGTAAATCATCACAAAGAACTCTATATAATCAAATATTTAATTCTACCTTATTAAGTAATTTTTTCTATGGTTTGATTTTTGATATGAAATAGTTCAATTGGTACAAGATTTGGTGATCATGGTTGTTATGATTAACCATTCTAGTGTATTGGATTGAACCTTTTTCGTACACTTCATATCATTAATTAGAAATTTTTCCTTGGTTTTATTATTTTATTACAAAAATCTAATTCTCCTCTTTTCTACCTTTTTATCACTTTTATTTTATTACCTTTCATTGCTCAGTTTATCTAAATCCAAGTTCATTATAAATTTTCTTAATAATAAAATGATAATTTAGAAGCATTCATTCATTTTATAAGAATAATTTTGTAATTCACAATTCTTAAAAATGTTATTCGAAGGAGATGGAACATCATTTGTTCTACTCATCTTGATCAGCCCCAACATTTAAATATTACTTTTTTTTAAATTTTTTTATAAAAGTATTTCTAACATTTTGGCATAATTTATGAGAAATTTTGATTCATTTTGATTTGATGGTTAGGGGTGTTGCAGCACATCTTCTTAATATTTTTGAATGCTTCTTTGCAGAATGTTTGTCATTATTTCTCAAATTTTTCTCTATTTTCGTTGTATTACTATGTAACCCTATATCTTATTTCAAGTAACTTTAGATTTTTTTTAATTTAGACATATTACGTAGCTCCAATTTATACCATTTCAATAAAAACATATGTATGTTAAATATTATTTTAATAATGTTTTATTATTTATGCTTATTTAATTGGTTATTTGCATAAATTCTAAGCAAGAATTGATCGACCAAAAAACACTTAGATGGGCTCATCTTGATGAAATATTTGTAATTTAACTTTAATTTGTTATATTTTTTTAATTTTTTTGAATGTTGTGTTAGATAGTTTGATTTGTATAAGATTTGGTGATTTAAAATATTATGCATGGTCTCCTTAGTATTTAAGAATTCAACATTCTAATATAGAATTTTGACTGTAATTATCCAAAGTAATTTCAAGAGGTTTTTAGCATTTTACGAAATGTTTAGGTTCATACGTAAAAATAAAGATTGTTATATTAAAAAGTTTCAGATATTAAGTATGCTAAAAAATGGTACACTTGATGTCTTTAGTGCCTTTAAATAAGACTATCCTATAATCCTTATCTTATTTCTTTGAATTTTTTTACATCTATTTGGTATTATTACAATTAAATTCTAAATCTCTTCTCATGCCACCTTTGCAACACTTTTAACTTATCTAATTTCATTTTTAATTTATATTTACTTAATTTTAGAATAATAATTTATTAATGTTTAAGCTTATTTGTCTTAGTAATTTACAATAAACAAAAAAGTAGTGTGATCTACAAAAAATAAATGTCGATGGACCCATCTCGGTAACCTCTATAAATTTATATAATCATTTTTTATTTTTAAAAATAATATAGCTATTTTGTACATTTCGCAAGACATTTTGATTCATTCTAAATTTTATGATTCGGGATTGTATGCTTGACCCTCTTTTAAACATAGAATGCAAATATCTTGAAAACGTTATTTATTTATTCAAATGTTTTCTTTGAATTGTTATATTAATAAGTAATCCTACACCTAATCTTAAGTTACCATTAAATTTAATTTATTTTTTTGTATTCAATTAGTTTAATGAATCTAATTTCAACTTCTATGTAAAATACTAAATATTAAAAAATTATTTATGCATATTTTCTTTCCAATTTATAGTAATTTTGAATAATATTTTCTCTAAATGAAACAATTATTGTTGGACCCATTTGAATTATTTCTATCCAATTAAATATTTTATTTTTTATATCTTTAGATTTATTTATTTATTTATTTAGGGAAGTTTTTAAGAACTTTTAATTCATATCTAATTTGTTATTCAAGGTTATTGTATTTTTTTTTTCTTAGTATCGCTGTGGACAAATTTTTTCTTTAATTTATGTCATTTCTAATTATCTTCTCTTGTGCAACCCTTATCTTTTATTTCAATTTGCAGTAATACTTCATTTTCTCTCATGTAACCCTTATCTTTTATATTTATATTTATATTTTTTAAAAAAGTTCTAGCTAGTAAGATATCTTTTTTAGACATTTTGACTCATTGTAAATTTCATGATAAAGATTCTCATGCGTCACCTTCTTTTTTTCTTAGAATGCAACTATATGAAAACTTTTTGCCCTTTCCTTCAGTTATTTTTCTTTGAAATTGTTAAAAGACTAAATCTAAATCTACTCAAATTTTCACCATTAAACTTCTTTTATTATTTATATTTCATTTGCTTATTTAATGAAATTTCAAATTTAATATTTATATATTAAATACTAAAAAGGTTATTTATGCATCTTTTTAACGATGTCCGATTGAGATTGAACTGTTATTACTTTACAAATTTCAAAGATTTCAGTCAAATTAAGAAATTATTTTTATATTTTTAAAAATTTTATTTTTAACTATTTAGAAATGATTCTTAAGAACCCTTATTTCCTACTTTATTTCATTATCTAGATTGTTGTATTTAAATTTCTTAATCTCATCAAAAGCAATTTTTAATAATAATTTGTCTCATTTCGAACTAACCACTCCTATATGACCCATATTTTTACTTCATTTGGTTATAATACTTAATTTTATATGACATCAACCTTAATATATATTTAGTTAATATTGAAATAATAATTGATTATCTCTTCTTCTTATTTATTTTTTTAATTCAAAGAAATTCTTAACAAGATCTAATTAATATGAAGCAAAGAAAAATGGACATGATTTCATAATATGTATCCAATTAAGTATTTATTTTTATATTTCCACTTTAAGTTTGATATAGTACTTAAAAAATTTAAGTATCAAATCATGTCACTTCTACATTACATTTTATTTTGTTATATTACATTTCTTCAAGTTGACTAATTTACATTGTAAAGAAATCCTAATCCATACCTTATTTGATTTCATTATCGTACAATACATACATTTATCTAATATCAAGTTTAATATATTTATTTACTTAATATTAAAAAAATAATTTCTTGTTAGTTTTTCATATTTTCCTTGGAAATTCATAGAAATTCTTAATGAGGTGTAATCTAGATGACGTAAAGATTGCTGGATATTGTTGGGCGAGGTGTATCTAATTAATTATTCATTAATGTTTTAGCATCTATTTACTTAATGTTAAATAAAATATTAAGTCTTAGGCTTGTTTACCTTAGAAATTCATAATAAATCTATAATAGGTCTAATCATGACAAATTGATGTTGTTGAACTGATCTCAACACGCCATAAAAAAAATTAATATTTATTTTATATATCTAATTTTTAATTTATTAGATTTTGTCATGTTTTGAAAAAAAATTTATTCTTACTTTATTTAATGAATGATGATTTTACACTTTATATAATACTTTATTCTTACTTTATTCCACGTCGAACAGACCTCATATGGAGTAATAAATAAATTGCAAAGCAGATATGAACAAAAAAATATATTATTGAGATAAGATTAGGAAAATATTTATTAAAAAAGAAATAAATAACAATGCCTCATTGAGATAATTAATTCGACAAAGGTCTGTCTGCTAGTGTGACCTTAGTTGTATTACAATGCCTCAAATTATCTTATTACAACTTTTATAATTTCACTCTTAAATTTAAAAGTTTAATTTCTTATTTTTAAACTTATTTACCGAGATACTTTGTAGAAATTTTGAATAAGGTACAACAAAGGTGAATCCAACATTGTTGGACTCAATTGAGTGAGTACTACAAAACAAGTATATGGTGTCATAATTTAAAAAATTTTATTTTCTTAAGTTTTTAATAATTTCAGAGATATTTTCATTCGTGCCTATTTGCATGATCGATCATACTATTCTAGATCTCTTTATTATCTAGGAACGAAACTCTTTTATGGTATGATTTTCATCTTAGTTAATATTTCACTATTATTTTATAATATTATAATGTAAATTAAAATCCAATTTTCTGTGACCTTGTATTTCTTAAATATTGATAAATTATATTTCATAAATTTATTAAAATTTTACTTTGATACTTATTTATATATTATTAGGATATTAACTTTTACATTACTATGGTTTTTTTTTTCCATAATTCATAGAAATTTCAAACAATGTTTAATGGAGAAAAAACAAAGATGAGTAAATCATCACAAAGAACTTTATATAATCAAATATTTAATTCTACCTTATTAAGTAATTTTTTTCTATGGTTTGACTTTTGATATGAAATAGATCAATTGGTACAAGATTTGGTGATCATGGTTGTTATGATTAACCATTCTAGTGTATTGGATTGAACCTTTTTCGTACACTTCATATCATTAATTAGAAACTTTTCCTTGGTTTTATTATTTTATTACAAAAATCTAATTCTCCTCTTTTCTACCTTTTTATCACTTTTATTTTATTACCTTTCATTGCTCAGTTTATCTAAATCCAAGTTCATTATAAATTTTCTTAATAATAAAATGATAATTTAGAAGCATTCATTCATTTTATAAGAATAATTTTGTAATTCACAATTCTTAAAAATGTTATTCGAAGGAGATGGAACATCATTTGTTCTACTCATCTTGATCAGCCCCAACATTTAAATATTACTTTTTTTTAAATTTTTTTATAAAAGTATTTCTAACATTTTGGCATAATTTATGAGAAATTTTGATTCATTTTGATTTGATGGTTAGGGGTGTTGCAGCACATCTTCTTAATATTTTTGAATGCTTCTTTGCAGAATGTTTGTCATTATTTCTCAAATTTTTCTCTATTTTCGTTGTATTACTATGTAACCCTATATCTTATTTCAAGTAACTTTAGATTTTTTTTAATTTAGACATATTACGTAGCTCCAATTTATACCATTTCAATAAAAACATATGTATGTTAAATATTATTTTAATAATGTTTTATTATTTATGCTTATTTAATTGGTTATTTGCATAAATTCTAAGCAAGAATTGATCGACCAAAAAACACTTAGATGGGCTCATCTGGATGAAATATTTGTAATTTAACTTTAATTTGTTATAACTTTTTAATTTTTTTGAATGTTGTGTTAGATAGATTGATTTGTATAAGATTTGGTGATTTAAAATATTATGCATGGTCTCCTTAGTATTTAAGAATTCAACATTCTAATATAGAATTTTGACTGTAATTATCCAAAGTAATTTCAAGAGGTTTTTAGCATTTTACGAAATGTTTAGGTTCATACGTAAAAATAAAGATTGTTATATTAAAAAGTTTCAGATATTAAGTATGCTAAAAAATGGTACACTTGATGTCTTTAGTGCCTTTAAATAAGACTATCCTATAATCCTTATCTTATTTCTTTGAATTTTTTTACATCTATTTGGTATTATTACAATTAAATTATAAATCTCTTCTCATGCCACCTTTGCAACACTTTTAACTTATCTAATTTCATTTTTAATTTATATTTACTTAATTTTAGAATAATAATTTATTAATGTTTAAGCTTATTTGTCTTAGTAATTTACAATAAACAAAAAAGTAGTGTGATCTACAAAAAATAAATGTCGATGGACCCATCTCGGTAACCTCTATAAATTTATATATTCATTTTTTATTTTTAAAAATAATATAGCTATTTTGTACATTTCACAAGACATTTTGATTCATTCTAAATTTTATGATTCGGGATTGTATGCTTGACCCTCTTTTAAACATAGAATGCAAATATCTTGAAAACGTTATTTATTTATTCAAATGTTTTCTTTGAATTGTTATATTAATAAGTAATCCTACACCTAATCTTAAGTTACCATTAAATTTAATTTATTTTTTTGTATTCAATTAGTTTAATGAATCTAATTTCAACTTCTATGTAAAATACTAAATATTAAAAAATTATTTATGCATATTTTCTTTCCAATTTGTAGTAATTTTGAATAATATTTTCTCTAAATGAAACAATTATTGTTGGACCCATTTGAATTATTTCTATCCAATTAAATATTTTATTTTTTATATCTTTAGATTTATTTATTTATTTATTTAGGGAAGTTTTTAAGAACTTTTAATTCATATCTAATTTGTTATTCAAGGTTATTGTATTTTTTTTTTCTTAGTATCGCTGTGGACAAATTTTTTCTTTAATTTATGTCATTTCTAATTATCTTCTCTTGTGCAACCCTTATCTTTTATTTCAATTTGCAGTAATACTTCATTTTCTCTCATGTAACCCTTATCTTTTATATTTATATTTATATTTTTTAAAAAAGTTCTAGCTAGTAAGATATCTTTTTTAGACATTTTGACTCATTGTAAATTTCATGATAAAGATTCTCATGCGTCACCTTCTTTTTTTCTTAGAATGCAACTATATGAAAACTTTTTGCCCTTTCCTTCAGTTATTTTTCTTTGAAATTGTTAAAAGACTAAATCTAAATCTACTCAAATTTTCACCATTAAACTTCTTTTATTATTTATATTTCATTTGCTTATTTAATGAAATTTCAAATTTAATATTTATTTATTAAATACTAAAAAGGTTATTTATGCATCTTTTTAACGATGTCCGATTGAGATTGAACTGTTATTACTTTACAAATTTCAAAGATTTCAGTCAAATTAAGTATTTATTTTTATATTTTTAAAAATTTTATTTTTAACTATTTAGAAATGATTCTTAAGAACCCTTATTTCCTACTTTATTTCATTATCTAGATTGTTGTATTTAAATTTCTTAATCTCATCAAAAGCAATTTTTAATAATAATTTGTCTCATTTCGAACTAACCACTCCTATATGACCCATATTTTTACTTCATTTGGTTATAATACTTAATTTTATATGACATCAACCTTAATATATATTTAGTTAATATTGAAATAATAATTGATTATCTCTTCTTCTTATTTATTTTTTTAATTCAAAGAAATTCTTAACAAGATCTAATTAATATGAAGCAAAGAAAAATGGACATGATTTCATAATATGTATCCAATTAAGTATTTATTTTTATATTTCCACTTTAAGTTTGATATAGTACTTAAAAAATTTAAGTATCAAATCATGTCACTTCTACATTACATTTTATTTTGTTATATTACATTTCTTCAAGTTGACTTATTTACATTGTAAAGAAATCCTAATCCATACCTTATTTGATTTCATTATCGTACAATACATACATTTATCTAATATCAAGTTTAATATATTTATTTACTTAATATTAAAAAAATAATTTCTTGTTAGTTTTTCATATTTTCCTTGGAAATTCATAGAAATTCTTAATGAGGTGTAATCTAGATGACGTAAAGATTGCTGGATATTGTTGGGCGAGGTGTATCTAATTAATTATTCATTAATGTTTTAGCATCTATTTACTTAATGTTAAATAAAATATTAAGACTTAGGCTTGTTTACCTTAGAAATTCATAATAAATCTATAATAGGTCTAATCATGACAAATTGATGTTGTTGAACTGATCTCAACACGCCATAAAAAAAATTAATATTTATTTTATATATCTAATTTTTAATTTATTAGATTTTGTCATGTTTTGAAAAAAAATTTATTCTTACTTTATTTAATGAATGATGATTTTACACTTTATATAATACTTTATTCTTACTTTATTCCATGTCCAACAGACCTCATATGGAGTAATAAATAAATTGCAAAGTAGATATGCACAAAAAAATAAATTATTGAGATAAGATTAGGAAAATATTTATTAAAAAAGAAATAAATAACAATGCCTCATTGAGATTATTAATTCGACAAAGGTCTGTCTGCTTGTGTCACCTTAGTTGTATTACAATGCCTCAAATTATCTTATTACAACTTTTATAATTTCACTCTTAAATTTAAAAGTTTAATTTCTTATTTTTAAACTTATTTACCGAGATACTTTGTAGAAATTTTGAATAAGGTACAACAAAGGTGAATCCAACATTGTTGGACTCAATTGAGTGAGTACTACAAAACAAGTATATGGTGTCATAATTTAAAAAATTTTATTTTCTTAAGTTTTTAATAATTTCAGAGATATTTTCATTCGTGCCTATTTGCATGATCGATCATACTATTCTAGATCTCTTTATTATCTAGGAACGAAACTCTTTTATGGTATGATTTTCATCTTAGTTAATATTTCACTATTATTTTATAATATTATAATGTAAATTAAAATCCAATTTTCTGTGACCTTGTATTTCTTAAATATTGATAAATTATATTTCATAAATTTATTAAAATTTTACTTTGATACTTATTTATATATTATTAGGATATTAACTTTTACATTACTATGGTTTTTTTTTTCCATAATTCATAGAAATTTCAAACAATGTTTAATGGAGAAAAAACAAAGATGAGTAAATCATCACAAAGAACTTTATATAATCAAATATTTAATTCTACCTTATTAAGTAATTTTTTTCTATGGTTTGACTTTTGATATGAAATAGATCAATTGGTACAAGATTTGGTGATCATGGTTGTTATGATTAACCATTCTAGTGTATTGGATTGAACCTTTTTCGTACACTTCATATCATTAATTAGAAACTTTTCCTTGGTTTTATTATTTTATTACAAAAAACTAATTCTCCTCTTTCCTACCTTTTTATCACTTTTATTTTATTACCTTTCATTGCTCAGTTTATCTAAATCCAAGTTCATTTTAAATTTTCTTAATAATAAAATGATAATTTAGAAGCATTCATTCATTTTATAAGAATAATTTTGTAATTCACAATTCTTCCAAATGTTATTCGAAGGAGATGGAACATCATTTGTTCTACTCATCTTGATCAGCCCCAACATTTAAATATTACTTTTTTTTTAATTTTTTTAATAAAAGTATTTCTAACATTTTGGCATAATTTATGAGAAATTTTGATTCATTTTGATTTGATGGTTAGGGGTGTTGCAGCACATCTTCTTAATATTTTTGAATGCTTCTTTGCAGAATGTTTGTCATTATTTCTCATATTTTTCTCTATTTTTGTTGTATTACTATGTAACCCTATATCTTATTTCAAGTAACTTTAATTTTTTTTTAATTTAGACATATTACGTAGCTCCAATTTATACCATTTCAATAAAAACATATGTATGTTAAATATTATTTTAATAATGTTTTATTATTTATGCTTATTTAATTGGTTATTTGCATAAATTCTAAGCAAGAATTGATCGACCAAAAAACACTTAGATGGGCTCATCTGGATGAAATATTTGTAATTTAACTTTAATTTGTTATAACTTTTTAATTTTTTTGAATGTTGTGTTAGATAGATTGATTTGTATAAGATTTGGTGATTTAAAATATTATGCATGGTCTCCTTAGTATTTAAGAATTCAACATTCTAATATAGAATTTTGACTGTAATTATCCAAAGTAATTTCAAGAGGTTTTTAGCATTTTACGAAATGTTTAGGTTCATACGTAAAAATAAAGATTGTTATATTAAAAAGTTTCAGATATTAAGTATGCTAAAAAATGGTACACTTGATGTCTTTAGTGCCTTTAAATAAGACTATCCTATAATCCTTATCTTATTTCTTTGAATTTTTTTACATCTATTTGGTATTATTACAATTAAATTATAAATCTCTTCTCATGCCACCTTTGCAACACTTTTAACTTATCTAATTTCATTTTTAATTTATATTTACTTAATTTTAGAATAATAATTTATTAATGTTTAAGCTTATTTGTCTTAGTAATTTACAATAAACAAAAAAGTAGTGTGATCTACAAAAAATAAATGTCGATGGACCCATCTCGGTAACCTCTATAAATTTATATATTCATTTTTTATTTTTAAAAATAATATAGCTATTTTGTACATTTCACAAGACATTTTGATTCATTCTAAATTTTATGATTCGGGATTGTATGCTTGACCCTCTTTTAAACATAGAATGCAAATATCTTGAAAACGTTATTTATTTATTCAAATGTTTTCTTTGAATTGTTATATTAATAAGTAATCCTACACCTAATCTTAAGTTACCATTAAATTTAATTTATTTTTTTGTATTCAATTAGTTTAATGAATCTAATTTCAACTTCTATGTAAAATACTAAATATTAAAAAATTATTTATGCATATTTTCTTTCCAATTTGTAGTAATTTTGAATAATATTTTCTCTAAATGAAACAATTATTGTTGGACACATTTGAATTATTTCTATCCAATTAAATATTTTATTTTTTATATCTTTAGATTTATTTATTTATTTATTTAGGGAAGTTTTTAAGAACTTTTAATTCATATCTAATTTGTTATTCAAGGTTATTGTATTTTTTTTTTCTTAGTATCGCTGTGGACAAATTTTTTCTTTAATTTATGTCATTTCTAATTATCTTCTCTTGTGCAACCCTTATCTTTTATTTCAATTTGCAGTAATACTTCATTTTATCTCATGTAACCCTTATCTTTTATATTTATATTTATATTTTTTAAAAAAGTTCTAGCTAGTAAGATATCTTTTTTAGACATTTTGACTCATTGTAAATTTCATGATAAAGATTCTCATGCGTCACCTTCTTTTTTTCTTAGAATGCAACTATATGAAAACTTTTTGCCCTTTCCTTCAGTTATTTTTCTTTGAAATTGTTAAATGACTAAATCTAAATCTACTCAAATTTTCACCATTAAACTTCTTTTATTATTTATATTTCATTTGCTTATTTAATGAAATTTCAAATTTAATATTTATATATTAAATACTAAAAAGGTTATTTATGCATCTTTTTAACGATGTCCGATTGAGATTGAACTGTTATTACTTTACAAATTTCAAAGATTTCAGTCAAATTAAGTAATTATTTTTATATTTTTAAAAATTTTATTTTTAACTATTTAGAAATGATTCTTAAGAACCCTTATTTCCTACTTTATTTCATTATCTAGATTGTTGTATTTAAATTTCTTAATCACATCAAAAGCAATTTTTAATAATAATTTGTCTCCTTTCGAACTAACCACTCCTATATGACCCATATTTTTACTTCATTTGGTTATAATACTTAATTTTATATGACATCAACCTTAATATATATTTAGTTAATATTGAAATAATAATTGATTATCTCTTCTTCTTATTTATTTTTTTAATTCAAAGAAATTCTTAACAAGATCTAATTAATATGAAGCAAAGAAAAATGGACATGATTTCATAATATGTATCCAATTAAGTATTTATTTTTATATTTCCACTTTAAGTTTGATATAGTACTTAAAAAATTTAAGTATCAAATCATGTCACTTCTACATTACATTTTATTTTGTTATATTACATTTCTTCAAGTTGACTTATTTACATTGTAAAGAAATCCTAATCCATACCTTATTTGATTTCATTATCGTACAATACATACATTTATCTAATATCAAGTTTAATATATTTATTTACTTAATATTAAAAAAATAATTTCTTGTTAGTTTTTCATATTTTCCTTGGAAATTCATAGAAATTCTTAATGAGGTGTAATCTAGATGACGTAAAGATTGCTGGATATTGTTGGGCGAGGTGTATCTAATTAATTATTCATTAATGTTTTAGCATCTATTTACTTAATGTTAAATAAAATATTAAGACTTAGGCTTGTTTACCTTAGAAATTCATAATAAATCTATAATAGGTCTAATCATGACAAATTGATGTTGTTGAACTGATCTCAACACGCCATAAAAAAAATTAATATTTATTTTATATATCTAATTTTTAATTTATTAGATTTTGTCATGTTTTGAAAAAAAATTTATTCTTACTTTATTTAATGAATGATGATTTTACACTTTATATAATACTTTATTCTTACTTTATTCCATGTCCAACAGACCTCATATGGAGTAATAAATAAATTGCAAAGCAGATATGAACAAAAAAATATATTATTGAGATAAGATTAAGAAAATATTTATTAAAAAAGAAATAAATAACAATGCCTCATTGAGATAATTAATTCGACAAAGGTCTGTCTGCTAGTGTGACCTTAGTTGTATTACAATGCCTCAAATTATCTTATTACAACTTTTATAATTTCACTCTTAAATTTAAAAGTTTAATTTCTTATTTTTAAACTTATTTACCGAGATACTTTGTAGAAATTTTGAATAAGGTACAACAAAGGTGAATCCAACATTGTTGGACTCAATTGAGTGAGTACTACAAAACAAGTATATGGTGTCATAATTTAAAAAATTTTATTTTCTTAAGTTTTTAATAATTTCAGAGATATTTTCAATCGTGCCTATTTGCATGATCGATCATACTATTCTAGATCTCTTTATTATCTAGGAACGAAACTCTTTTATGGTATGATTTTCATCTTAGTTAATATTTCACTATTATTTTATTATATTATAATGTAAATTAAAATCCAATTTTCTGTGACCTTGTATTTCTTAAATATTGATAAATTATATTTCATAAATTTATTAAAATTTTACTTTGATGCTTATTTATATATTATTAGGATATTAACTTTTACATTACTATGGTTTTTTTTTCCATAATTCATAGAAATTTCAAACAATGTTTAATGAAGAAAAAACAAAGATGAGTAAATCATCACAAAGAACTCTATATAATCAAATATTTAATTCTACCTTATTAAGTAATTTTTTTCTATGGTTTGATTTTTGATATGAAATAGTTCAATTGGTACAAGATTTGGTGATCATGGTTGTTATGATTAACCATTCTAGTGTATTGGATTGAACCTTTTTCGTACACTTCATATCATTAATTAGAAATTTTTCCTTGGTTTTATTATTTTATTACAAAAAACTAATTCTCCTCTTTTCTACCTTTTTATCACTTTTATTTTATTACCTTTCATTGCTCAGTTTATCTAAATCCAAGTTCATTTTAAATTTTCTTAATAATAAAATGATAATTTAGAAGCATTCATTCATTTTATAAGAATAATTTTGTAATTCACAATTCTTCCAAATGTTATCCGAAGGAGATGGAACATCATTTGTTCTACTCATCTTGATCAGCCCCAACATTTAAATATTACTTTTTTTTTTAATTTTTTTATAAAAGTATTTCTAACATTTTGGCATAATTTATGAGAAATTTTGATTCATTTTGATTTGATGGTTAGGGGTGTTGCACCACATCTTCTTAATATTTTTGAATGCTTCTTTGCAGAATGTTTGTCATTATTTCTCATATTTTTCTCTATTTTCGTTGTATTACTATGTAACCCTATATCTTATTTCAAGTAACTTTAAATTTTTTTTAATTTAGACATATTACGTAGCTCCAATTTATACCATTTCAATAAAAACATATGTATGTTAAATATTATTTTAATAATGTTTTATTATTTATGCTTATTTAATTGGTTATTTGCATAAATTCTAAGCAAGAATTGATCGACCAAAAAACACTTAGATGGGCTCATCTGGATGAAATATTTGTAATTTAACTTTAATTTGTTATATTTTTTTAATTTTTTTGAATGTTGTGTTAGATAGTTTGATTTGTATAAGATTTGGTGATTTAAAATATTATGCATGGTCTCCTTAGTATTTAAGAATTCAACATTCTAATATAGAATTTTGACGGTAATTATCCAAAGTAATTTCAAGAGGTTTTTAGCATTTTACGAAATGTTTAGGTTCATACGTAAAAATAAAGATTGTTATATTAAAAAGTTTCAGATATTAAGTATGCTAAAAAATGGTACACTTGATGTCTTTAGTGCCTTTAAATAAGACTATCCTATAATCCTTATTTTATTTCTTTGAATTCTTTTACATCTATTTGGTATTATTACAATTAAATTCTAAATCTCTTCTCATGCCACCTTTGCAACACTTTTAACTTATCTAATTTCATTTTTAATTTATATTTACTTAATTTTAGAATAATAATTTATTAATGTTTAAGCTTATTTGTCTTAGTAATTTACAATAAACAAAAAAGTAGTGTGATCTACAAAAAATAAATGTCGATGGACCCATCTCGGTAACCTCTATAAATTTATATATTCATTTTTTATTTTTAAAAATAATATAGCTATTTTGTACATTTCACAAGACATTTTGATTCATTCTAAACTTTATGATTCGGGATTGTATGCTTGACCCTCTTTTAAACATAGAATGCAAATATCTTGAAAACGTTATTTATTTATTCAAATGTTTTCTTTGAATTGTTATATTAATAAGTAATCCTACACCTAATCTTAAGTTACCATTAAATTTAATTTATTTTTTTGTATTCAATTAGTTTAATTAATCTAATTTCAACTTCTATGTAAAATACTAAATATTAAAAAATTATTTATGCATATTTTCTTTCCAATTTGTAGTAATTTTGAATAATATTTTCTCTAAATGAAACAATTATTGTTGGACACATTTGAATTATTTCTATCCAATTAAATATTTTATTTTTTATATCTTTAGATTTATTTATTTATTTATTTAGGGAAGTTTTTAAGAACTTTTAATTCATATCTAATTTGTTATTCAAGGTTATTGTATTTTTTTTTTCTTAGTATCGCTGTGGACAAATTTTTTCTTTAATTTATGTCATTTCTAATTATCTTCTCTTGTGCAACCCTTATCTTTTATTTCAATTTGCAGTAATACTTCATTTTATCTCATGTAACCCTTATCTTTTATATTTATATTTATATTTTTTAAAAAAGTTCTAGCTAGTAAGATATCTTTTTTAGACATTTTGACTCATTGTAAATTTCATGATAAAGATTCTCATGCGTCACCTTCTTTTTTTCTTAGAATGCAACTATATGAAAACTTTTTGCCCTTTCCTTCAGTTATTTTTCTTTGAAATTGTTAAAAGACTAAATCTAAATCTACTCAAATTTTCACCATTAAACTTCTTTTATTATTTATATTTCATTTGCTTATTTAATGAAATTTCAAATTTAATATTTATATATTAAATACTAAAAAGGTTATTTATGCATCTTTTTAACGATGTCCGATTGAGATTGAACTGTTATTACTTTACAAATTTTAAAGATTTCAGTCAAATTAAGTAATTATTTTTATTTTTTTAAAAATTTTATTTTTAACTATTTAGAAATGATTCTTAAGAACCCTTATTTCCTACTTTATTTCATTATCTAGATTGTTGTATTTAAATTTCTTAATCTCATCAAAAGCAATTTTTAATAATAATTTGTCTAATTTCGAACTAACCACTCCTATATGACCCATATTTTTACTTCATTTGGTTATAATACTTAATTTTATATGACATCAACCTTAATATATATTTAGTTAATATTGAAATAATAATTGATTATCTCTTCTTCTTATTTATTTTTTTAATTCAAAGAAATTCTTAACAAGATCTAATTAATATGAAGCAAAGAAAAATGGACATGATTTCATAATATGTATCCAATTAAGTATTTATTTTTATATTTCCACTTTAAGTTTGATATAGTACTTAAAAAATTTAAGTATCAAATCATGTCACTTCTACATTACATTTTATTTTGTTATATTACATTTCTTCAAGTTGACTTATTTACATTGTAAAGAAATCCTAATCCATACCTTATTTGATTTCATTATCGTACAATACATACATTTATCTAATATCAAGTTTAATATATTTATTTACTTAATATTAAAAAAATAATTTCTTGTTAGTTTTTCATATTTTCCTTGGAAATTCATAGAAATTCTTAATGAGGTGTAATCTAGATGACGTAAAGATTGCTGGATATTGTTGGGCGAGGTGTATCTAATTAATTATTCATTAATGTTTTAGCATCTATTTACTTAATGTTAAATAAAATATTAAGACTTAGGCTTGTTTACCTTAGAAATTCATAATAAATCTATAATAGGTCTAATCATGACAAATTGATGTTGTTGAACTGATCTCAACACGCCATAAAAAAAATTAATATTTATTTTATATATCTAATTTTTAATTTATTAGATTTTGTCATGTTTTGAAAAAAAATTTATTCTTACTTTATTTAATGAATGATGATTTTACACTTTATATAATACTTTATTCTTACTTTATTCCATGTCCAACAGACCTCATATGGAGTAATAAATAAATTGCAAAGCAGATATGAACAAAAAAATATATTATTGAGATAAGATTAGGAAAATATTTATTAAAAAAGAAATAAATAACAATGCCTCATTGATATAATTAATTCGACAAAGGTCTGTCTGCTAGTGTGACCTTAGTTGTATTACAATGCCTCAAATTATCTTATTACAACTTTTATAATTTCACTCTTAAATTTAAAAGTTTAATTTCTTATTTTTAAACTTATTTACCGAGATACTTTGTAGAAATTTTGAATAAGGTACAACAAAGGTGAATCCAACATTGTTGGACTCAATTGAGTGAGTACTACAAAACAAGTATATGGTGTCATAATTTAAAAAATTTTATTTTCTTAAGTTTTTAATAATTTCAGAGATATTTTCATTCGTGCCTATTTGCATGATCGATCATACTATTCTAGATCTCTTTATTATCTAGGAACGAAACTCTTTTATGGTATGATTTTCATCTTAGTTAATATTTCACTATTATTTTATTATATTATAATGTAAATTAAAATCCAATTTTCTGTGACCTTGTATTTCTTAAATATTGATAAATTATATTTCATAAATTTATTAAAATTTTACTTTGATACTTATTTATATATTATTAGGATATTAACTTTTACATTACTATGGTTTTTTTTTTCCATAATTCATAGAAATTTCAAACAATGTTTAATGGAGAAAAAACAAAGATGAGTAAATCATCACAAAGAACTTTATATAATCAAATATTTAATTCTACCTTATTAAGTAATTTTTTTCTATGGTTTGACTTTTGATATGAAATAGATCAATTGGTACAAGATTTGGTGATCATGGTTGTTATGATTAACCATTCTAGTGTATTGGATTGAACCTTTTTCGTACACTTCATATCATTAATTAGAAACTTTTCCTTGGTTTTAATATTTTATTACAAAAAACTAATTCTCCTCTTTCCTACCTTTCTATCACTTTTATTTTATTACCTTTCATTGCTCAGTTTATCTAAATCCAAGTTCATTTTAAATTTTCTTAATAATAAAATGATAATTTAGAAGCATTCATTCATTTTATAAGAATAATTTTGTAATTCACAATTCTTCCAAATGTTATCCGAAGGAGATGGAACATCATTTGTTCTACTCATCTTGATCAGCCCCAACATTTAAATATTACTTTTTTTTTTAATTTTTTTATAAAAGTATTTCTAACATTTTGGCATAATTTATGAGAAATTTTGATTCATTTTGATTTGATGGTTAGGGGTGTTGCAGCACATCTTCTTAATATTTTTGAATGCTTCTTTGCAGAATGTTTGTCATTATTTCTCATATTTTTCTCTATTTTCGTTGTATTACTATGTAACCCTATATCTTATTTCAAGTAACTTTAAATTTTTTTTAATTTAGACATATTACGTAGCTCCAATTTATACCATTTCAATAAAAACATATGTATGTTAAATATTATTTTAATAATGTTTTATTATTTATGCTTATTTAATTGGTTATTTGCATAAATTCTAAGCAAGAATTGATCGACCAAAAAACACTTAGATGGGCTCATCTGGATGAAATATTTGTAATTTAACTTTAATTTGTTATATTTTTTTAATTTTTTTGAATGTTGTGTTAGATAGTTTGATTTGTATAAGATTTGGTGATTTAAAATATTATGCATGGTCTCCTTAGTATTTAAGAATTCAACATTCTAATATAGAATTTTGACGGTAATTATCCAAAGTAATTTCAAGAGGTTTTTAGCATTTTACGAAATGTTTAGGTTCATACGTAAAAATAAAGATTGTTATATTAAAAAGTTTCAGATATTAAGTATGCTAAAAAATGGTACACTTGATGTCTTTAGTGCCTTTAAATAAGACTATCCTATAATCCTTATCTTATTTCTTTGAATTCTTTTACATCTATTTGGTATTATTACAATTAAATTCTAAATCTCTTCTCATGCCACCTTTGCAACACTTTTAACTTATCTAATTTCATTTTTAATTTATATTTACTTAATTTTAGAATAATAATTTATTAATGTTTAAGCTTATTTGTCTTAGTAATTTACAATAAACAAAAAAGTAGTGTGATCTACAAAAAATAAATGTCGATGGACCCATCTCGGTAACCTCTATAAATTTATATATTCATTTTTTATTTTTAAAAATAATATAGCTATTTTGTACATTTCACAAGACATTTTGATTCATTCTAAATTTTATGATTCGGGATTGTATGCTTGACCCTCTTTTAAACATAGAATGCAAATATCTTGAAAACGTTATTTATTTATTCAAATGTTTTCTTTGAATTGTTATATTAATAAGTAATCCTACACCTAATCTTAAGTTACCATTAAATTTAATTTATTTTTTTGTATTCAATTAGTTTAATTAATCTAATTTCAACTTCTATGTAAAATACTAAATATTAAAAAATTATTTATGCATATTTTCTTTCCAATTTGTAGTAATTTTGAATAATATTTTCTCTAAATGAAACAAATATTGTTGGACCCATTTGAATTATTTCTATCCAATTAAATATTTTATTTTTTATATCTTTAGATTTATTTATTTATTTATTTAGGGAAGTTTTTAAGAACTTTTAATTCATATCTAATTTGTTATTCAAGGTTATTGTATTTTTTTTTTCTTAGTATCGCTGTGGACAAATTTTTTCTTTAATTTATGTCATTTCTAATTATCTTCTCTTGTGCAACCCTTATCTTTTATTTCAATTTGCAGTAATACTTCATTTTCTCTCATGTAACCCTTATCTTTTATATTTATATTTATATTTTTTAAAAAAGTTCTAGCTAGTAAGATATCTTTTTTAGACATTTTGACTCATTGTAAATTTCATGATAAAGATTCTCATGCGTCACCTTCTTTTTTTCTTAGAATGCAACTATATGAAAACTTTTTGCCCTTTCCTTCAGTTATTTTTCTTTGAAATTGTTAAATGACTAAATCTAAATCTACTCAAATTTTCACCATTAAACTTCTTTTATTATTTATATTTCATTTGCTTATTTAATGAAATTTCAAATTTAATATTTATATATTAAATACTAAAAAGGTTATTTATGCATCTTTTTAACGATGTCCGATTGAGATTGAACTGTTATTACTTTACAAATTTCAAAGATTTCAGTCAAATTAAGTAATTATTTTTATATTTTTAAAAATTTTATTTTTAACTATTTAGAAATGATTCTTAAGAACCCTTATTTCCTACTTTATTTCATTATCTAGATTGTTGTATTTAAATTTCTTAATCACATCAAAAGCAATTTTTAATAATAATTTGTCTCCTTTCGAACTAACCACTCCTATATGACCCATATTTTTACTTCATTTGGTTATAATACTTAATTTTATATGACATCAACCTTAATATATATTTAGTTAATATTGAAATAATAATTGATTATCTCTTCTTCTTATTTATTTTTTTAATTCAAAGAAATTCTTAACAAGATCTAATTAATATGAAGCAAAGAAAAATGGACATGATTTCATAATATGTATCCAATTAAGTATTTATTTTTATATTTCCACTTTAAGTTTGATATAGTACTTAAAAAATTTAAGTATCAAATCATGTCACTTCTACATTACATTTTATTTTGTTATATTACATTTCTTCAAGTTGACTTATTTACATTGTAAAGAAATCCTAATCCATACCTTATTTGATTTCATTATCGTACAATACATACATTTATCTAATATCAAGTTTAATATATTTATTTACTTAATATTAAAAAAATAATTTCTTGTTAGTTTTTCATATTTTCCTTGGAAATTCATAGAAATTCTTAATGAGGTGTAATCTAGATGACGTAAAGATTGCTGGATATTGTTGGGCGAGGTGTATCTAATTAATTATTCATTAATGTTTTAGCATCTATTTACTTAATGTTAAATAAAATATTAAGACTTAGGCTTGTTTACCTTAGAAATTCATAATAAATCTATAATAGGTCTAATCATGACAAATTGATGTTGTTGAACTGATCTCAACACGCCATAAAAAAAATTAATATTTATTTTATATATCTAATTTTTAATTTATTAGATTTTGTCATGTTTTGAAAAAAAATTTATTCTTACTTTATTTAATGAATGATGATTTTACACTTTATATAATACTTTATTCTTACTTTATTCCATGTCCAACAGACCTCATATGGAGTAATAAATAAATTGCAAAGCAGATATGAACAAAAAAATATATTATTGAGATAAGATTAGGAAAATATTTATTAAAAAAGAAATAAATAACAATGCCTCATTGAGATAATTAATTCGACAAAGGTCTGTCTGCTAGTGTGACCTTAGTTGTATTACAATGCCTCAAATTATCTTATTACAACTTTTATAATTTCACTCTTAAATTTAAAAGTTTAATTTCTTATTTTTAAACTTATTTACCGAGATACTTTGTAGAAATTTTGAATAAGGTACAACAAAGGTGAATCCAACATTGTTGGACTCAATTGAGTGAGTACTACAAAACAAGTATATGGTGTCATAATTTAAAAAATTTTATTTTCTTAAGTTTTTAATAATTTCAGAGATATTTTCAATCGTGCCTATTTGCATGATCGATCATACTATTCTAGATCTCTTTATTATCTAGGAACGAAACTCTTTTATGGTATGATTTTCATCTTAGTTAATATTTCACTATTATTTTATTATATTATAATGTAAATTAAAATCCAATTTTCTGTGACCTTGTATTTCTTAAATATTGATAAATTATATTTCATAAATTTATTAAAATTTTACTTTGATGCTTATTTATATATTATTAGGATATTAACTTTTACATTACTATGGTTTTTTTTTCCATAATTCATAGAAATTTCAAACAATGTTTAATGAAGAAAAAACAAAGATGAGTAAATCATCACAAAGAACTCTATATAATCAAATATTTAATTCTACCTTATTAAGTAATTTTTTTCTATGGTTTGATTTTTGATATGAAATAGTTCAATTGGTACAAGATTTGGTGATCATGGTTGTTATGATTAACCATTCTAGTGTATTGGATTGAACCTTTTTCGTACACTTCATATCATTAATTAGAAATTTTTCCTTGGTTTTATTATTTTATTACAAAAAACTAATTCTCCTCTTTTCTACCTTTTTATCACTTTTATTTTATTACCTTTCATTGCTCAGTTTATCTAAATCCAAGTTCATTTTAAATTTTCTTAATAATAAAATGATAATTTAGAAGCATTCATTCATTTTATAAGAATAATTTTGTAATTCACAATTCTTCCAAATGTTATCCGAAGGAGATGGAACATCATTTGTTCTACTCATCTTGATCAGCCCCAACATTTAAATATTACTTTTTTTTTTAATTTTTTTATAAAAGTATTTCTAACATTTTGGCATAATTTATGAGAAATTTTGATTCATTTTGATTTGATGGTTAGGGGTGTTGCACCACATCTTCTTAATATTTTTGAATGCTTCTTTGCAGAATGTTTGTCATTATTTCTCATATTTTTCTCTATTTTCGTTGTATTACTATGTAACCCTATATCTTATTTCAAGTAACTTTAAATTTTTTTTAATTTAGACATATTACGTAGCTCCAATTTATACCATTTCAATAAAAACATATGTATGTTAAATATTATTTTAATAATGTTTTATTATTTATGCTTATTTAATTGGTTATTTGCATAAATTCTAAGCAAGAATTGATCGACCAAAAAACACTTAGATGGGCTCATCTGGATGAAATATTTGTAATTTAACTTTAATTTGTTATATTTTTTTAATTTTTTTGAATGTTGTGTTAGATAGTTTGATTTGTATAAGATTTGGTGATTTAAAATATTATGCATGGTCTCCTTAGTATTTAAGAATTCAACATTCTAACATAGAATTTTGACTGTAATTATCCAAAGTAATTTCAAGAGGTTTTTAGCATTTTACGAAATGTTTAGGTTCATACGTAAAAATAAAGATTGTTATATTAAAAAGTTTCAGATATTAAGTATGCTAAAAAATGGTACACTTGATGTCTTTAGTGCCTTTAAATAAGACTATCCTATAATCCTTATCTTATTTCTTTGAATTCTTTTACATCTATTTGGTATTATTACAATTAAATTCTAAATCTCTTCTCATGCCACCTTTGCAACACTTTTAACTTATCTAATTTCATTTTTAATTTATATTTACTTAATTTTAGAATAATAATTTATTAATGTTTAAGCTTATTTGTCTTAGTAATTTACAATAAACAAAAAAGTAGTGTGATCTACAAAAAATAAATGTCGATGGACCCATCTCGGTAACCTCTATAAATTTATATATTCATTTTTTATTTTTAAAAATAATATAGCTATTTTGTACATTACACAAGACATTTTGATTCATTCTAAATTTTATGATTCGGGATTGTATGCTTGACCCTCTTTTAAACATAGAATGCAAATATCTTGAAAACGTTATTTATTTATTCAAATGTTTTCTTTGAATTGTTATATTAATAAGTAATCCTACACCTAATCTTAAGTTACCATTAAATTTAAATTATTTTTTTGTATTCAATTAGTTTAATTAATCTAATTTCAACTTCTATGTAAAATACTAAATATTAAAAAATTATTTATGCATATTTTCTTTCCAATTTGTAGTAATTTTGAATAATATTTTCTCTAAATGAAACAAATATTGTTGGACCCATTTGAATTATTTCTATCCAATTAAATATTTTATTTTTTATATCTTTAGATTTATTTATTTATTTATTTAGGGAAGTTTTTAAGAACTTTTAATTCATATCTAATTTGTTATTCAAGGTTATTGTATTTTTTTTTTCTTAGTATCGCTGTGGACAAATTTTTTCTTTAATTTATGTCATTTCTAATTATCTTCTCTTGTGCAACCCTTATCTTTTATTTCAATTTGCAGTAATACTTCATTTTCTCTCATGTAACCCTTATCTTTTATATTTATATTTATATTTTTTAAAAAAGTTCTAGCTAGTAAGATATCTTTTTTAGACATTTTGACTCATTGTAAATTTCATGATAAAGATTCTCATGCGTCACCTTCTTTTTTTCTTAGAATGCAACTATATGAAAACTTTTTGCCCTTTCCTTCAGTTATTTTTCTTTGAAATTGTTAAATGACTAAATCTAAATCTACTCAAATTTTCACCATTAAACTTCTTTTTTTATTTATATTTCATTTGCTTATTTAATGAAATTTCAAATTTAATATTTATATATTAAATACTAAAAAGGTTATTTATGCATCTTTTTAACGATGTCCGATTGAGATTGAACTGTTATTACTTTACAAATTTCAAAGATTTCAGTCAAATTAAGTAATTATTTTTATATTTTTAAAAATTTTATTTTTAACTATTTAGAAATGATTCTTAAGAACCCTTATTTCCTACTTTATTTCATTATCTAGATTGTTGTATTTAAATTTCTTAATCTCATCAAAAGCAATTTTTAATAATAATTTGTCTCATTTCGAACTAACCACTCCTATATGACCCATATTTTTACTTCATTTGGTTATAATACTTAATTTTATATGACATCAACCTTAATATATATTTAGTTAATATTGAAATAATAATTGATTATCTCTTCTTCTTATTTATTTTTTTAATTCAAAGAAATTCTTAACAAGATCTAATTAATATGAAGCAAAGAAAAATGGACATGATTTCATAATATGTATCCAATTAAGTATTTATTTTTATATTTCCACTTTAAGTTTGATATAGTACTTAAAAAATTTAAGTATCAAATCATGTCACTTCTACATTACATTTTATTTTGTTATATTACATTTCTTCAAGTTGACTTATTTACATTGTAAAGAAATCCTAATCCATACCTTATTTGATTTCATTATCGTACAATACATACATTTATCTAATATCAAGTTTAATATATTTATTTTCTTAATATTAAAAAAATAATTTCTTGTTAGTTTTTCATATTTTCCTTGGAAATTCATAGAAATTCTTAATGAGGTGTAATCTAGATGACGTAAAGATTGCTGGATATTGTTGGGCGAGGTGTATCTAATTAATTATTCATTAATGTTTTAGCATCTATTTACTTAATGTTAAATAAAATATTAAGACTTAGGCTTGTTTACCTTAGAAATTCATAATAAATCTATAATAGGTCTAATCATGACAAATTGATGTTGTTGAACTGATCTCAACACGCCATAAAAAAAATTAATATTTATTTTATATATCTAATTTTTAATTTATTAGATTTTGTCATGTTTTGAAAAAAAATTTATTCTTACTTTATTTAATGAATGATGATTTTACACTTTATATAATACTTTATTCTTACTTTATTCCATGTCCAACAGACCTCATATGGAGTAATAAATAAATTGCAAAGCAGATATGAACAAAAAAATATATTATTGAGATAAGATTAGGAAAATATTTATTAAAAAAGAAATAAATAACAATGCCTCATTGAGATAATTAATTCGACAAAGGTCTGTCTGCTAGTGTGACCTTAGTTGTATTACAATGCCTCAAATTATCTTATTACAACTTTTATAATTTCACTCTTAAATTTAAAAGTTTAATTTCTTATTTTTAAACTTATTTACCGAGATACTTTGTAGAAATTTTGAATAAGGTACAACAAAGGTGAATCCAACATTGTTGGACTCAATTGAGTGAGTACTACAAAACAAGTATATGGTGTCATAATTTAAAAAATTTTATTTTCTTAAGTTTTTAATAATTTCAGAGATATTTTCAATCGTGCCTATTTGCATGATCGATCATACTATTCTAGATCTCTTTATTATCTAGGAACGAAACTCTTTTATGGTATGATTTTCATCTTAGTTAATATTTCACTATTATTTTATTATATTATAATGTAAATTAAAATCCAATTTTCTGTGACCTTGTATTTCTTAAATATTGATAAATTATATTTCATAAATTTATTAAAATTTTACTTTGATGCTTATTTATATATTATTAGGATATTAACTTTTACATTACTATGGTTTTTTTTTCCATAATTCATAGAAATTTCAAACAATGTTTAATGAAGAAAAAACAAAGATGAGTAAATCATCACAAAGAACTCTATATAATCAAATATTTAATTCTACCTTATTAAGTAATTTTTTTCTATGGTTTGATTTTTGATATGAAATAGTTCAATTGGTACAAGATTTGGTGATCATGGTTGTTATGATTAACCATTCTAGTGTATTGGATTGAACCTTTTTCGTACACTTCATATCATTAATTAGAAATTTTTCCTTGGTTTTATTATTTTATTACAAAAAACTAATTCTCCTCTTTTCTACCTTTTTATCACTTTTATTTTATTACCTTTCATTGCTCAGTTTATCTAAATCCAAGTTCATTTTAAATTTTCTTAATAATAAAATGATAATTTAGAAGCATTCATTCATTTTATAAGAATAATTTTGTAATTCACAATTCTTCCAAATGTTATCCGAAGGAGATGGAACATCATTTGTTCTACTCATCTTGATCAGCCCCAACATTTAAATATTACTTTTTTTTTTAATTTTTTTATAAAAGTATTTCTAACATTTTGGCATAATTTATGAGAAATTTTGATTCATTTTGATTTGATGGTTAGGGGTGTTGCACCACATCTTCTTAATATTTTTGAATGCTTCTTTGCAGAATGTTTGTCATTATTTCTCATATTTTTCTCTATTTTCGTTGTATTACTATGTAACCCTATATCTTATTTCAAGTAACTTTAAATTGTTTTTAATTTAGACATATTACGTAGCTCCAATTTATACCATTTCAATAAAAACATATGTATGTTAAATATTATTTTAATAATGTTTTATTATTTATGCTTATTTAATTGGTTATTTGCATAAATTCTAAGCAAGAATTGATCGACCAAAAAACACTTAGATGGGCTCATCTGGATGAAATATTTGTAATTTAACTTTAATTTGTTATATTTTTTTAATTTTTTTGAATGTTGTGTTAGATAGTTTGATTTGTATAAGATTTGGTGATTTAAAATATTATGCATGGTCTCCTTAGTATTTAAGAATTCAACATTCTAACATAGAATTTTGACTGTAATTATCCAAAGTAATTTCAAGAGGTTTTTAGCATTTTACGAAATGTTTAGGTTCATACGTAAAAATAAAGATTGTTATATTAAAAAGTTTCAGATATTAAGTATGCTAAAAAATGGTACACTTGATGTCTTTAGTGCCTTTAAATAAGACTATCCTATAATCCTTATCTTATTTCTTTGAATTCTTTTACATCTATTTGGTATTATTACAATTAAATTCTAAATCTCTTCTCATGCCACCTTTGCAACACTTTTAACTTATCTAATTTCATTTTTAATTTATATTTACTTAATTTTAGAATAATAATTTATTAATGTTTAAGCTTATTTGTCTTAGTAATTTACAATAAACAAAAAAGTAGTGTGATCTACAAAAAATAAATGTCGATGGACCCATCTCGGTAACCTCTATAAATTTATATATTCATTTTTTATTTTTAAAAATAATATAGCTATTTTGTACATTACACAAGACATTTTGATTCATTCTAAATTTTATGATTCGGGATTGTATGCTTGACCCTCTTTTAAACATAGAATGCAAATATCTTGAAAACGTTATTTATTTATTCAAATGTTTTCTTTGAATTGTTATATTAATAAGTAATCCTACACCTAATCTTAAGTTACCATTAAATTTAAATTATTTTTTTGTATTCAATTAGTTTAATTAATCTAATTTCAACTTCTATGTAAAATACTAAATATTAAAAAATTATTTATGCATATTTTCTTTCCAATTTGTAGTAATTTTGAATAATATTTTCTCTAAATGAAACAAATATTGTTGGACCCATTTGAATTATTTCTATCCAATTAAATATTTTATTTTTTATATCTTTAGATTTATTTATTTATTTATTTAGGGAAGTTTTTAAGAACTTTTAATTCATATCTAATTTGTTATTCAAGGTTATTGTATTTTTTTTTTCTTAGTATCGCTGTGGACAAATTTTTTCTTTAATTTATGTCATTTCTAATTATCTTCTCTTGTGCAACCCTTATCTTTTATTTCAATTTGCAGTAATACTTCATTTTCTCTCATGTAACCCTTATCTTTTATATTTATATTTATATTTTTTAAAAAAGTTCTAGCTAGTAAGATATCTTTTTTAGACATTTTGACTCATTGTAAATTTCATGATAAAGATTCTCATGCGTCACCTTCTTTTTTTCTTAGAATGCAACTATATGAAAACTTTTTGCCCTTTCCTTCAGTTATTTTTCTTTGAAATTGTTAAATGACTAAATCTAAATCTACTCAAATTTTCACCATTAAACTTCTTTTTTTATTTATATTTCATTTGCTTATTTAATGAAATTTCAAATTTAATATTTATATATTAAATACTAAAAAGGTTATTTATGCATCTTTTTAACGATGTCCGATTGAGATTGAACTGTTATTACTTTACAAATTTCAAAGATTTCAGTCAAATTAAGTAATTATTTTTATATTTTTAAAAATTTTATTTTTAACTATTTAGAAATGATTCTTAAGAACCCTTATTTCCTACTTTATTTCATTATCTAGATTGTTGTATTTAAATTTCTTAATCTCATCAAAAGCAATTTTTAATAATAATTTGTCTCATTTCGAACTAACCACTCCTATATGACCCATATTTTTACTTCATTTGGTTATAATACTTAATTTTATATGACATCAACCTTAATATATATTTAGTTAATATTGAAATAATAATTGATTATCTCTTCTTCTTATTTATTTTTTTAATTCAAAGAAATTCTTAACAAGATCTAATTAATATGAAGCAAAGAAAAATGGACATGATTTCATAATATGTATCCAATTAAGTATTTATTTTTATATTTCCACTTTAAGTTTGATATAGTACTTAAAAAATTTAAGTATCAAATCATGTCACTTCTACATTACATTTTATTTTGTTATATTACATTTCTTCAAGTTGACTTATTTACATTGTAAAGAAATCCTAATCCATACCTTATTTGATTTCATTATCGTACAATACATACATTTATCTAATATCAAGTTTAATATATTTATTTTCTTAATATTAAAAAAATAATTTCTTGTTAGTTTTTCATATTTTCCTTGGAAATTCATAGAAATTCTTAATGAGGTGTAATCTAGATGACGTAAAGATTGCTGGATATTGTTGGGCGAGGTGTATCTAATTAATTATTCATTAATGTTTTAGCATCTATTTACTTAATGTTAAATAAAATATTAAGACTTAGGCTTGTTTACCTTAGAAATTCATAATAAATCTATAATAGGTCTAATCATGACAAATTGATGTTGTTGAACTGATCTCAACACGCCATAAAAAAAATTAATATTTATTTTATATATCTAATTTTTAATTTATTAGATTTTGTCATGTTTTGAAAAAAAATTTATTCTTACTTTATTTAATGAATGATGATTTTACACTTTATATAATACTTTATTCTTACTTTATTCCATGTCCAACAGACCTCATATGGAGTAATAAATAAATTGCAAAGCAGATATGAACAAAAAAATATATTATTGAGATAAGATTAGGAAAATATTTATTAAAAAAGAAATAAATAACAATGCCTCATTGAGATAATTAATTCGACAAAGGTCTGTCTGCTAGTGTGACCTTAGTTGTATTACAATGCCTCAAATTATCTTATTACAACTTTTATAATTTCACTCTTAAATTTAAAAGTTTAATTTCTTATTTTTAAACTTATTTACCGAGATACTTTGTAGAAATTTTGAATAAGGTACAACAAAGGTGAATCCAACATTGTTGGACTCAATTGAGTGAGTACTACAAAACAAGTATATGGTGTCATAATTTAAAAAATTTTATTTTCTTAAGTTTTTAATAATTTCAGAGATATTTTCAATCGTGCCTATTTGCATGATCGATCATACTATTCTAGATCTCTTTATTATCTAGGAACGAAACTCTTTTATGGTATGATTTTCATCTTAGTTAATATTTCACTATTATTTTATTATATTATAATGTAAATTAAAATCCAATTTTCTGTGACCTTGTATTTCTTAAATATTGATAAATTATATTTCATAAATTTATTAAAATTTTACTTTGATGCTTATTTATATATTATTAGGATATTAACTTTTACATTACTATGGTTTTTTTTTCCATAATTCATAGAAATTTCAAACAATGTTTAATGAAGAAAAAACAAAGATGAGTAAATCATCACAAAGAACTCTATATAATCAAATATTTAATTCTACCTTATTAAGTAATTTTTTTCTATGGTTTGATTTTTGATATGAAATAGTTCAATTGGTACAAGATTTGGTGATCATGGTTGTTATGATTAACCATTCTAGTGTATTGGATTGAACCTTTTTCGTACACTTCATATCATTAATTAGAAATTTTTCCTTGGTTTTATTATTTTATTACAAAAAACTAATTCTCCTCTTTTCTACCTTTTTATCACTTTTATTTTATTACCTTTCATTGCTCAGTTTATCTAAATCCAAGTTCATTTTAAATTTTCTTAATAATAAAATGATAATTTAGAAGCATTCATTCATTTTATAAGAATAATTTTGTAATTCACAATTCTTCCAAATGTTATCCGAAGGAGATGGAACATCATTTGTTCTACTCATCTTGATCAGCCCCAACATTTAAATATTACTTTTTTTTTTAATTTTTTTATAAAAGTATTTCTAACATTTTGGCATAATTTATGAGAAATTTTGATTCATTTTGATTTGATGGTTAGGGGTGTTGCACCACATCTTCTTAATATTTTTGAATGCTTCTTTGCAGAATGTTTGTCATTATTTCTCATATTTTTCTCTATTTTCGTTGTATTACTATGTAACCCTATATCTTATTTCAAGTAACTTTAAATTGTTTTTAATTTAGACATATTACGTAGCTCCAATTTATACCATTTCAATAAAAACATATGTATGTTAAATATTATTTTAATAATGTTTTATTATTTATGCTTATTTAATTGGTTATTTGCATAAATTCTAAGCAAGAATTGATCGACCAAAAAACACTTAGATGGGCTCATCTGGATGAAATATTTGTAATTTAACTTTAATTTGTTATATTTTTTTAATTTTTTTGAATGTTGTGTTAGATAGTTTGATTTGTATAAGATTTGGTGATTTAAAATATTATGCATGGTCTCCTTAGTATTTAAGAATTCAACATTCTAACATAGAATTTTGACTGTAATTATCCAAAGTAATTTCAAGAGGTTTTTAGCATTTTACGAAATGTTTAGGTTCATACGTAAAAATAAAGATTGTTATATTAAAAAGTTTCAGATATTAAGTATGCTAAAAAATGGTACACTTGATGTCTTTAGTGCCTTTAAATAAGACTATCCTATAATCCTTATCTTATTTCTTTGAATTCTTTTACATCTATTTGGTATTATTACAATTAAATTCTAAATCTCTTCTCATGCCACCTTTGCAACACTTTTAACTTATCTAATTTCATTTTTAATTTATATTTACTTAATTTTAGAATAATAATTTATTAATGTTTAAGCTTATTTGTCTTAGTAATTTACAATAAACAAAAAAGTAGTGTGATCTACAAAAAATAAATGTCGATGGACCCATCTCGGTAACCTCTATAAATTTATATATTCATTTTTTATTTTTAAAAATAATATAGCTATTTTGTACATTACACAAGACATTTTGATTCATTCTAAATTTTATGATTCGGGATTGTATGCTTGACCCTCTTTTAAACATAGAATGCAAATATCTTGAAAACGTTATTTATTTATTCAAATGTTTTCTTTGAATTGTTATATTAATAAGTAATCCTACACCTAATCTTAAGTTACCATTAAATTTAAATTATTTTTTTGTATTCAATTAGTTTAATTAATCTAATTTCAACTTCTATGTAAAATACTAAATATTAAAAAATTATTTATGCATATTTTCTTTCCAATTTGTAGTAATTTTGAATAATATTTTCTCTAAATGAAACAAATATTGTTGGACCCATTTGAATTATTTCTATCCAATTAAATATTTTATTTTTTATATCTTTAGATTTATTTATTTATTTATTTAGGGAAGTTTTTAAGAACTTTTAATTCATATCTAATTTGTTATTCAAGGTTATTGTATTTTTTTTTTCTTAGTATCGCTGTGGACAAATTTTTTCTTTAATTTATGTCATTTCTAATTATCTTCTCTTGTGCAACCCTTATCTTTTATTTCAATTTGCAGTAATACTTCATTTTCTCTCATGTAACCCTTATCTTTTATATTTATATTTATATTTTTTAAAAAAGTTCTAGCTAGTAAGATATCTTTTTTAGACATTTTGACTCATTGTAAATTTCATGATAAAGATTCTCATGCGTCACCTTCTTTTTTTCTTAGAATGCAACTATATGAAAACTTTTTGCCCTTTCCTTCAGTTATTTTTCTTTGAAATTGTTAAATGACTAAATCTAAATCTACTCAAATTTTCACCATTAAACTTCTTTTTTTATTTATATTTCATTTGCTTATTTAATGAAATTTCAAATTTAATATTTATATATTAAATACTAAAAAGGTTATTTATGCATCTTTTTAACGATGTCCGATTGAGATTGAACTGTTATTACTTTACAAATTTCAAAGATTTCAGTCAAATTAAGTAATTATTTTTATATTTTTAAAAATTTTATTTTTAACTATTTAGAAATGATTCTTAAGAACCCTTATTTCCTACTTTATTTCATTATCTAGATTGTTGTATTTAAATTTCTTAATCTCATCAAAAGCAATTTTTAATAATAATTTGTCTCATTTCGAACTAACCACTCCTATATGACCCATATTTTTACTTCATTTGGTTATAATACTTAATTTTATATGACATCAACCTTAATATATATTTAGTTAATATTGAAATAATAATTGATTATCTCTTCTTCTTATTTATTTTTTTAATTCAAAGAAATTCTTAACAAGATCTAATTAATATGAAGCAAAGAAAAATGGACATGATTTCATAATATGTATCCAATTAAGTATTTATTTTTATATTTCCACTTTAAGTTTGATATAGTACTTAAAAAATTTAAGTATCAAATCATGTCACTTCTACATTACATTTTATTTTGTTATATTACATTTCTTCAAGTTGACTTATTTACATTGTAAAGAAATCCTAATCCATACCTTATTTGATTTCATTATCGTACAATACATACATTTATCTAATATCAAGTTTAATATATTTATTTTCTTAATATTAAAAAAATAATTTCTTGTTAGTTTTTCATATTTTCCTTGGAAATTCATAGAAATTCTTAATGAGGTGTAATCTAGATGACGTAAAGATTGCTGGATATTGTTGGGCGAGGTGTATCTAATTAATTATTCATTAATGTTTTAGCATCTATTTACTTAATGTTAAATAAAATATTAAGACTTAGGCTTGTTTACCTTAGAAATTCATAATAAATCTATAATAGGTCTAATCATGACAAATTGATGTTGTTGAACTGATCTCAACACGCCATAAAAAAAATTAATATTTATTTTATATATCTAATTTTTAATTTATTAGATTTTGTCATGTTTTGAAAAAAAATTTATTCTTACTTTATTTAATGAATGATGATTTTACACTTTATATAATACTTTATTCTTACTTTATTCCATGTCCAACAGACCTCATATGGAGTAATAAATAAATTGCAAAGCAGATATGAACAAAAAAATATATTATTGAGATAAGATTAGGAAAATATTTATTAAAAAAGAAATAAATAACAATGCCTCATTGAGATAATTAATTCGACAAAGGTCTGTCTGCTAGTGTGACCTTAGTTGTATTACAATGCCTCAAATTATCTTATTACAACTTTTATAATTTCACTCTTAAATTTAAAAGTTTAATTTCTTATTTTTAAACTTATTTACCGAGATACTTTGTAGAAATTTTGAATAAGGTACAACAAAGGTGAATCCAACATTGTTGGACTCAATTGAGTGAGTACTACAAAACAAGTATATGGTGTCATAATTTAAAAAATTTTATTTTCTTAAGTTTTTAATAATTTCAGAGATATTTTCAATCGTGCCTATTTGCATGATCGATCATACTATTCTAGATCTCTTTATTATCTAGGAACGAAACTCTTTTATGGTATGATTTTCATCTTAGTTAATATTTCACTATTATTTTATTATATTATAATGTAAATTAAAATCCAATTTTCTGTGACCTTGTATTTCTTAAATATTGATAAATTATATTTCATAAATTTATTAAAATTTTACTTTGATGCTTATTTATATATTATTAGGATATTAACTTTTACATTACTATGGTTTTTTTTTCCATAATTCATAGAAATTTCAAACAATGTTTAATGAAGAAAAAACAAAGATGAGTAAATCATCACAAAGAACTCTATATAATCAAATATTTAATTCTACCTTATTAAGTAATTTTTTTCTATGGTTTGATTTTTGATATGAAATAGTTCAATTGGTACAAGATTTGGTGATCATGGTTGTTATGATTAACCATTCTAGTGTATTGGATTGAACCTTTTTCGTACACTTCATATCATTAATTAGAAATTTTTCCTTGGTTTTATTATTTTATTACAAAAAACTAATTCTCCTCTTTTCTACCTTTTTATCACTTTTATTTTATTACCTTTCATTGCTCAGTTTATCTAAATCCAAGTTCATTTTAAATTTTCTTAATAATAAAATGATAATTTAGAAGCATTCATTCATTTTATAAGAATAATTTTGTAATTCACAATTCTTCCAAATGTTATCCGAAGGAGATGGAACATCATTTGTTCTACTCATCTTGATCAGCCCCAACATTTAAATATTACTTTTTTTTTTAATTTTTTTATAAAAGTATTTCTAACATTTTGGCATAATTTATGAGAAATTTTGATTCATTTTGATTTGATGGTTAGGGGTGTTGCACCACATCTTCTTAATATTTTTGAATGCTTCTTTGCAGAATGTTTGTCATTATTTCTCATATTTTTCTCTATTTTCGTTGTATTACTATGTAACCCTATATCTTATTTCAAGTAACTTTAAATTGTTTTTAATTTAGACATATTACGTAGCTCCAATTTATACCATTTCAATAAAAACATATGTATGTTAAATATTATTTTAATAATGTTTTATTATTTATGCTTATTTAATTGGTTATTTGCATAAATTCTAAGCAAGAATTGATCGACCAAAAAACACTTAGATGGGCTCATCTGGATGAAATATTTGTAATTTAACTTTAATTTGTTATATTTTTTTAATTTTTTTGAATGTTGTGTTAGATAGTTTGATTTGTATAAGATTTGGTGATTTAAAATATTATGCATGGTCTCCTTAGTATTTAAGAATTCAACATTCTAACATAGAATTTTGACTGTAATTATCCAAAGTAATTTCAAGAGGTTTTTAGCATTTTACGAAATGTTTAGGTTCATACGTAAAAATAAAGATTGTTATATTAAAAAGTTTCAGATATTAAGTATGCTAAAAAATGGTACACTTGATGTCTTTAGTGCCTTTAAATAAGACTATCCTATAATCCTTATCTTATTTCTTTGAATTCTTTTACATCTATTTGGTATTATTACAATTAAATTCTAAATCTCTTCTCATGCCACCTTTGCAACACTTTTAACTTATCTAATTTCATTTTTAATTTATATTTACTTAATTTTAGAATAATAATTTATTAATGTTTAAGCTTATTTGTCTTAGTAATTTACAATAAACAAAAAAGTAGTGTGATCTACAAAAAATAAATGTCGATGGACCCATCTCGGTAACCTCTATAAATTTATATATTCATTTTTTATTTTTAAAAATAATATAGCTATTTTGTACATTACACAAGACATTTTGATTCATTCTAAATTTTATGATTCGGGATTGTATGCTTGACCCTCTTTTAAACATAGAATGCAAATATCTTGAAAACGTTATTTATTTATTCAAATGTTTTCTTTGAATTGTTATATTAATAAGTAATCCTACACCTAATCTTAAGTTACCATTAAATTTAAATTATTTTTTTGTATTCAATTAGTTTAATTAATCTAATTTCAACTTCTATGTAAAATACTAAATATTAAAAAATTATTTATGCATATTTTCTTTCCAATTTGTAGTAATTTTGAATAATATTTTCTCTAAATGAAACAAATATTGTTGGACCCATTTGAATTATTTCTATCCAATTAAATATTTTATTTTTTATATCTTTAGATTTATTTATTTATTTATTTAGGGAAGTTTTTAAGAACTTTTAATTCATATCTAATTTGTTATTCAAGGTTATTGTATTTTTTTTTTCTTAGTATCGCTGTGGACAAATTTTTTCTTTAATTTATGTCATTTCTAATTATCTTCTCTTGTGCAACCCTTATCTTTTATTTCAATTTGCAGTAATACTTCATTTTCTCTCATGTAACCCTTATCTTTTATATTTATATTTATATTTTTTAAAAAAGTTCTAGCTAGTAAGATATCTTTTTTAGACATTTTGACTCATTGTAAATTTCATGATAAAGATTCTCATGCGTCACCTTCTTTTTTTCTTAGAATGCAACTATATGAAAACTTTTTGCCCTTTCCTTCAGTTATTTTTCTTTGAAATTGTTAAATGACTAAATCTAAATCTACTCAAATTTTCACCATTAAACTTCTTTTTTTATTTATATTTCATTTGCTTATTTAATGAAATTTCAAATTTAATATTTATATATTAAATACTAAAAAGGTTATTTATGCATCTTTTTAACGATGTCCGATTGAGATTGAACTGTTATTACTTTACAAATTTCAAAGATTTCAGTCAAATTAAGTAATTATTTTTATATTTTTAAAAATTTTATTTTTAACTATTTAGAAATGATTCTTAAGAACCCTTATTTCCTACTTTATTTCATTATCTAGATTGTTGTATTTAAATTTCTTAATCTCATCAAAAGAAATTTTTAATAATAATTTGTCTCATTTCGAACTAACCACTCCTATATGACCCATATTTTTTCTTCATTTGGTTATAATACTTAATTTTATATGACATCAACCTTAATATATATTTAGTTAATATTGAAATAATAATTGATTATCTCTTCTTCTTATTTATTTTTTTAATTCAAAGAAATTCTTAACAAGATCTAATTAATATGAAGCAAAGAAAAATGGACATGATTTCATAATATGTATCCAATTAAGTATTTATTTTTATATTTCCACTTTAAGTTTGATATAGTACTTAAAAAATTTAAGTATCAAATCATGTCACTTCTACATTACATTTTATTTTGTTATATTACATTTCTTCAAGTTGACTTATTTACATTGTAAAGAAATCCTAATCCATACCTTATTTGATTTCATTATCGTACAATACATACATTTATCTAATATCAAGTTTAATATATTTATTTACTTAATATTAAAAAAATAATTTCTTGTTAGTTTTTCATATTTTCCTTGGAAATTCATAGAAATTCTTAATGAGGTGTAATCTAGATGACGTAAAGATTGCTGGATATTGTTGGGCGAGGTGTATCTAATTAATTATTCATTAATGTTTTAGCATCTATTTACTTAATGTTAAATAAAATATTAAGACTTAGGCTTGTTTACCTTAGAAATTCATAATAAATCTATAATAGGTCTAATCATGACAAATTGATGTTGTTGAACTGATCTCAACACGCCATAAAAAAAATTAATATTTATTTTATATATCTAATTTTTAATTTATTAGATTTTGTCATGTTTTGAAAAAAAATTTATTCTTACTTTATTTAATGAATGATGATTTTACACTTTATATAATACTTTATTCTTACTTTATTCCATGTCCAACAGACCTCATATGGAGTAATAAATAAATTGCAAAGCAGATATGAACAAAAAAATATATTATTGAGATAAGATTAGGAAAATATTTATTAAAAAAGAAATAAATAACAATGCCTCATTGAGATAATTAATTCGACAAAGGTCTGTCTGCTAGTGTGACCTTAGTTGTATTACAATGCCTCAAATTATCTTATTACAACTTTTATAATTTCACTCTTAACTTTAAAAGTTTAATTTCTTATTTTTAAACTTATTTACCGAGATACTTTGTAGAAATTTTGAATAAGGTACAACAAAGGTGAATCCAACATTGTTGGACTCAATTGAGTGAGTACTACAAAACAAGTATATGGTGTCATAATTTAAAAAATTTTATTTTCTTAAGTTTTTAATAATTTCAGAGATATTTTCAATCGTGCCTATTTGCATGATCGATCATACTATTCTAGATCTCTTTATTATCTAGGAACGAAACTCTTTTATGGTATGATTTTCATCTTAGTTAATATTTCACTATTATTTTATTATATTATAATGTAAATTAAAATCCAATTTTCTGTGACCTTGTATTTCTTAAATATTGATAAATTATATTTCATAAATTTATTAAAATTTTACTTTGATGCTTATTTATATATTATTAGGATATTAACTTTTACATTACTATGGTTTTTTTTTCCATAATTCATAGAAATTTCAAACAATGTTTAATGAAGAAAAAACAAAGATGAGTAAGTCATCACAAAGAACTCTATATAATCAAATATTTAATTCTACCTTATTAAGTAATTTTTTTCTATGGTTTGATTTTTGATATGAAATAGTTCAATTGGTACAAGATTTGGTGATCATGGTTGTTATGATTAACCATTCTAGTGTATTGGATTGAACCTTTTTCGTACACTTCATATCATTAATTAGAAATTTTTCCTTGGTTTTATTATTTTATTACAAAAAACTAATTCTCCTCTTTTCTACCTTTTTATCACTTTTATTTTATTACCTTTCATTGCTCAGTTTATCTAAATCCAAGTTCATTTTAAATTTTCTTAATAATAAAATGATAATTTAGAAGCATTCATTCATTTTATAAGAATAATTTTGTAATTCACAATTCTTCCAAATGTTATCCGAAGGAGATGGAACATCATTTGTTCTACTCATCTTGATCAGCCCCAACATTTAAATATTACTTTTTTTTTTAATTTTTTTATAAAAGTATTTCTAACATTTTGGCATAATTTATGAGAAATTTTGATTCATTTTGATTTGATGGTTAGGGGTGTTGCACCACATCTTCTTAATATTTTTGAATGCTTCTTTGCAGAATGTTTGTCATTATTTCTCATATTTTTCTCTATTTTCGTTGTATTACTATGTAACCCTATATCTTATTTCAAGTAACTTTAAATTTTTTTTAATTTAGACATATTACGTAGCTCCAATTTATACCATTTCAATAAAAACATATGTATGTTAAATATTATTTTAATAATGTTTTATTATTTATGCTTATTTAATTGGTTATTTGCATAAATTCTAAGCAAGAATTGATCGACCAAAAAACACTTAGATGGGCTCATCTGGATGAAATATTTGTAATTTAACTTTAATTTGTTATATTTTTTTAATTTTTTTGAATGTTGTGTTAGATAGTTTGATTTGTATAAGATTTGGTGATTTAAAATATTATGCATGGTCTCCTTAGTATTTAAGAATTCAACATTCTAACATAGAATTTTGACTGTAATTATCCAAAGTAATTTCAAGAGGTTTTTAGCATTTTACGAAATGTTTAGGTTCATACGTAAAAATAAAGATTGTTATATTAAAAAGTTTCAGATATTAAGTATGCTAAAAAATGGTACACTTGATGTCTTTAGTGCCTTTAAATAAGACTATCCTATAATCCTTATCTTATTTCTTTGAATTCTTTTACATCTATTTGGTATTATTACAATTAAATTCTAAATCTCTTCTCATGCCACCTTTGCAACACTTTTAACTTATCTAATTTCATTTTTAATTTATATTTACTTAATTTTAGAATAATAATTTATTAATGTTTAAGCTTATTTGTCTTAGTAATTTACAATAAACAAAAAAGTAGTGTGATCTACAAAAAATAAATGTCGATGGACCCATCTCGGTAACCTCTATAAATTTATATATTCATTTTTTATTTTTAAAAATAATATAGCTATTTTGTACATTACACAAGACATTTTGATTCATTCTAAATTTTATGATTCGGGATTGTATGCTTGACCCTCTTTTAAACATAGAATGCAAATATCTTGAAAACGTTATTTATTTATTCAAATGTTTTCTTTGAATTGTTATATTAATAAGTAATCCTACACCTAATCTTAAGTTACCATTAAATTTAAATTATTTTTTTGTATTCAATTAGTTTAATTAATCTAATTTCAACTTCTATGTAAAATACTAAATATTAAAAAATTATTTATGCATATTTTCTTTCCAATTTGTAGTAATTTTGAATAATATTTTCTCTAAATGAAACAAATATTGTTGGACCCATTTGAATTATTTCTATCCAATTAAATATTTTATTTTTTATATCTTTAGATTTATTTATTTATTTATTTAGGGAAGTTTTTAAGAACTTTTAATTCATATCTAATTTGTTATTCAAGGTTATTGTATTTTTTTTTTCTTAGTATCGCTGTGGACAAATTTTTTCTTTAATTTATGTCATTTCTAATTATCTTCTCTTGTGCAACCCTTATCTTTTATTTCAATTTGCAGTAATACTTCATTTTCTCTCATGTAACCCTTATCTTTTATATTTATATTTATATTTTTTAAAAAAGTTCTAGCTAGTAAGATATCTTTTTTAGACATTTTGACTCATTGTAAATTTCATGATAAAGATTCTCATGCGTCACCTTCTTTTTTTCTTAGAATGCAACTATATGAAAACTTTTTGCCCTTTCCTTCAGTTATTTTTCTTTGAAATTGTTAAATGACTAAATCTAAATCTACTCAAATTTTCACCATTAAACTTCTTTTTTTATTTATATTTCATTTGCTTATTTAATGAAATTTCAAATTTAATATTTATATATTAAATACTAAAAAGGTTATTTATGCATCTTTTTAACGATGTCCGATTGAGATTGAACTGTTATTACTTTACAAATTTCAAAGATTTCAGTCAAATTAAGTAATTATTTTTATATTTTTAAAAATTTTATTTTTAACTATTTAGAAATGATTCTTAAGAACCCTTATTTCCTACTTTATTTCATTATCTAGATTGTTGTATTTAAATTTCTTAATCTCATCAAAAGAAATTTTTAATAATAATTTGTCTCATTTCGAACTAACCACTCCTATATGACCCATATTTTTTCTTCATTTGGTTATAATACTTAATTTTATATGACATCAACCTTAATATATATTTAGTTAATATTGAAATAATAATTGATTATCTCTTCTTCTTATTTATTTTTTTAATTCAAAGAAATTCTTAACAAGATCTAATTAATATGAAGCAAAGAAAAATGGACATGATTTCATAATATGTATCCAATTAAGTATTTATTTTTATATTTCCACTTTAAGTTTGATATAGTACTTAAAAAATTTAAGTATCAAATCATGTCACTTCTACATTACATTTTATTTTGTTATATTACATTTCTTCAAGTTGACTTATTTACATTGTAAAGAAATCCTAATCCATACCTTATTTGATTTCATTATCGTACAATACATACATTTATCTAATATCAAGTTTAATATATTTATTTACTTAATATTAAAAAAATAATTTCTTGTTAGTTTTTCATATTTTCCTTGGAAATTCATAGAAATTCTTAATGAGGTGTAATCTAGATGACGTAAAGATTGCTGGATATTGTTGGGCGAGGTGTATCTAATTAATTATTCATTAATGTTTTAGCATCTATTTACTTAATGTTAAATAAAATATTAAGACTTAGGCTTGTTTACCTTAGAAATTCATAATAAATCTATAATAGGTCTAATCATGACAAATTGATGTTGTTGAACTGATCTCAACACGCCATAAAAAAAATTAATATTTATTTTATATATCTAATTTTTAATTTATTAGATTTTGTCATGTTTTGAAAAAAAATTTATTCTTACTTTATTTAATGAATGATGATTTTACACTTTATATAATACTTTATTCTTACTTTATTCCATGTCCAACAGACCTCATATGGAGTAATAAATAAATTGCAAAGCAGATATGAACAAAAAAATATATTATTGAGATAAGATTAGGAAAATATTTATTAAAAAAGAAATAAATAACAATGCCTCATTGAGATAATTAATTCGACAAAGGTCTGTCTGCTAGTGTGACCTTAGTTGTATTACAATGCCTCAAATTATCTTATTACAACTTTTATAATTTCACTCTTAACTTTAAAAGTTTAATTTCTTATTTTTAAACTTATTTACCGAGATACTTTGTAGAAATTTTGAATAAGGTACAACAAAGGTGAATCCAACATTGTTGGACTCAATTGAGTGAGTACTACAAAACAAGTATATGGTGTCATAATTTAAAAAATTTTATTTTCTTAAGTTTTTAATAATTTCAGAGATATTTTCAATCGTGCCTATTTGCATGATCGATCATACTATTCTAGATCTCTTTATTATCTAGGAACGAAACTCTTTTATGGTATGATTTTCATCTTAGTTAATATTTCACTATTATTTTATTATATTATAATGTAAATTAAAATCCAATTTTCTGTGACCTTGTATTTCTTAAATATTGATAAATTATATTTCATAAATTTATTAAAATTTTACTTTGATGCTTATTTATATATTATTAGGATATTAACTTTTACATTACTATGGTTTTTTTTTCCATAATTCATAGAAATTTCAAACAATGTTTAATGAAGAAAAAACAAAGATGAGTAAGTCATCACAAAGAACTCTATATAATCAAATATTTAATTCTACCTTATTAAGTAATTTTTTTCTATGGTTTGATTTTTGATATGAAATAGTTCAATTGGTACAAGATTTGGTGATCATGGTTGTTATGATTAACCATTCTAGTGTATTGGATTGAACCTTTTTCGTACACTTCATATCATTAATTAGAAATTTTTCCTTGGTTTTATTATTTTATTACAAAAAACTAATTCTCCTCTTTTCTACCTTTTTATCACTTTTATTTTATTACCTTTCATTGCTCAGTTTATCTAAATCCAAGTTCATTTTAAATTTTCTTAATAATAAAATGATAATTTAGAAGCATTCATTCATTTTATAAGAATAATTTTGTAATTCACAATTCTTCCAAATGTTATCCGAAGGAGATGGAACATCATTTGTTCTACTCATCTTGATCAGCCCCAACATTTAAATATTACTTTTTTTTTTAATTTTTTTATAAAAGTATTTCTAACATTTTGGCATAATTTATGAGAAATTTTGATTCATTTTGATTTGATGGTTAGGGGTGTTGCACCACATCTTCTTAATATTTTTGAATGCTTCTTTGCAGAATGTTTGTCATTATTTCTCATATTTTTCTCTATTTTCGTTGTATTACTATGTAACCCTATATCTTATTTCAAGTAACTTTAAATTTTTTTTAATTTAGACATATTACGTAGCTCCAATTTATACCATTTCAATAAAAACATATGTATGTTAAATATTATTTTAATAATGTTTTATTATTTATGCTTATTTAATTGGTTATTTGCATAAATTCTAAGCAAGAATTGATCGACCAAAAAACACTTAGATGGGCTCATCTGGATGAAATATTTGTAATTTAACTTTAATTTGTTATATTTTTTTAATTTTTTTGAATGTTGTGTTAGATAGTTTGATTTGTATAAGATTTGGTGATTTAAAATATTATGCATGGTCTCCTTAGTATTTAAGAATTCAACATTCTAATATAGAATTTTGACTGTAATTATCCAAAGTAATTTCAAGAGGTTTTTAGCATTTTACGAAATGTTTAGGTTCATACGTAAAAATAAAGATTGTTATATTAAAAAGTTTCAGATATTAAGTATGCTAAAAAATGGTACACTTGATGTCTTTAGTGCCTTTAAATAAGACTATCCTATAATCCTTATCTTATTTCTTTGAATTCTTTTACATCTATTTGGTATTATTACAATTAAATTCTAAATCTCTTCTCATGCCACCTTTGCAACACTTTTAACTTATCTAATTTCATTTTTAATTTATATTTACTTAATTTTAGAATAATAATTTATTAATGTTTAAGCTTATTTGTCTTAGTAATTTACAATAAACAAAAAAGTAGTGTGATCTACAAAAAATAAATGTCGATGGACCCATCTCGGTAACCTCTATAAATTTATATATTCATTTTTTATTTTTAAAAATAATATAGCTATTTTGTACATTTCACAAGACATTTTGATTCATTCTAAATTTTATGATTCGGGATTGTATGCTTGACCCTCTTTTAAACATAGAATGCAAATATCTTGAAAACGTTATTTATTTATTCAAATGTTTTCTTTGAATTGTTATATTAATAAGTAATCCTACACCTAATCTTAAGTTACCATTAAATTTAATTTATTTTTTTGTATTCAATTAGTTTAATGAATCTAATTTCAACTTCTATGTAAAATACTAAATATTAAAAAATTATTTATGCATATTTTCTTTCCAATTTGTAGTAATTTTGAATAATATTTTCTCTAAATGAAACAAATATTGTTGGACCCATTTGAATTATTTCTATCCAATTAAATATTTTATTTTTTATATCTTTAGATTTATTTATTTATTTATTTAGGGAAGTTTTTAAGAACTTTTAATTCATATCTAATTTGTTATTCAAGGTTATTGTATTTTTTTTTTCTTAGTATCGCTGTGGACAAATTTTTTCTTTAATTTATGTCATTTCTAATTATCTTCTCTTGTGCAACCCTTATCTTTTATTTCAATTTGCAGTAATACTTCATTTTCTCTCATGTAACCCTTATCTTTTATATTTATATTTATATTTTTTAAAAAAGTTCTAGCTAGTAAGATATCTTTTTTAGACATTTTGACTCATTGTAAATTTCATGATAAAGATTCTCATGCGTCACCTTCTTTTTTTCTTAGAATGCAACTATATGAAAACTTTTTGCCCTTTCCTTCAGTTATTTTTCTTTGAAATTGTTAAATGACTAAATCTAAATCTACTCAAATTTTCACCATTAAACTTCTTTTTTTATTTATATTTCATTTGCTTATTTAATGAAATTTCAAATTTAATATTTATATATTAAATACTAAAAAGGTTATTTATGCATCTTTTTAACGATGTCCGATTGAGATTGAACTGTTATTACTTTACAAATTTCAAAGATTTCAGTCAAATTAAGTAATTATTTTTATATTTTTAAAAATTTTATTTTTAACTATTTAGGAATGATTCTTAAGAACCCTTATTTCCTACTTTATTTCATTATCTAGATTGTTGTATTTAAATTTCTTAATCTCATCAAAAGAAATTTTTAATAATAATTTGTCTCATTTCGAACTAACCACTCCTATATGACCCATATTTTTTCTTCATTTGGTTATAATACTTAATTTTATATGACATCAACCTTAATATATATTTAGTTAATATTGAAATAATAATTGATTATCTCTTCTTCTTATTTATTTTTTTAATTCAAAGAAATTCTTAACAAGATCTAATTAATATGAAGCAAAGAAAAATGGACATGATTTCATAATATGTATCCAATTAAGTATTTATTTTTATATTTCCACTTTAAGTTTGATATAGTACTTAAAAAATTTAAGTATCAAATCATGTCACTTCTACATTACATTTTATTTTGTTATATTACATTTCTTCAAGTTGACTTATTTACATTGTAAAGAAATCCTAATCCATACCTTATTTGATTTCATTATCGTACAATACATACATTTATCTAATATCAAGTTTAATATATTTATTTACTTAATATTAAAAAAATAATTTCTTGTTAGTTTTTCATATTTTCCTTGGAAATTCATAGAAATTCTTAATGAGGTGTAATCTAGATGACGTAAAGATTGCTGGATATTGTTGGGCGAGGTGTATCTAATTAATTATTCATTAATGTTTTAGCATCTATTTACTTAATGTTAAATAAAATATTAAGACTTAGGCTTGTTTACCTTAGAAATTCATAATAAATCTATAATAGGTCTAATCATGACAAATTGATGTTGTTGAACTGATCTCAACACGCCATAAAAAAAATTAATATTTATTTTATATATCTAATTTTTAATTTATTAGATTTTGTCATGTTTTGAAAAAAAATTTATTCTTACTTTATTTAATGAATGATGATTTTACACTTTATATAATACTTTATTCTTACTTTATTCCATGTCCAACAGACCTCATATGGAGTAATAAATAAATTGCAAAGCAGATATGAACAAAAAAATATATTATTGAGATAAGATTAGGAAAATATTTATTAAAAAAGAAATAAATAACAATGCCTCATTGAGATAATTAATTCGACAAAGGTCTGTCTGCTAGTGTGACCTTAGTTGTATTACAATGCCTCAAATTATCTTATTACAACTTTTATAATTTCACTCTTAAATTTAAAAGTTTAATTTCTTATTTTTAAACTTATTTACCGAGATACTTTGTAGAAATTTTGAATAAGGTACAACAAAGGTGAATCCAACATTGTTGGACTCAATTGAGTGAGTACTACAAAACAAGTATATGGTGTCATAATTTAAAAAATTTTATTTTCTTAAGTTTTCAATAATTTCAGAGATATTTTCATTCGTGCCTATTTGCATGATCGATCATACTATTCTAGATCTCTTTATTATCTAGGAACGAAACTCTTTTATGGTATGATTTTCATCTTAGTTAATATTTCACTATTATTTTATTATATTATAATGTAAATTAAAATCCAATTTTCTGTGACCTTGTATTTCTTAAATATTGATAAATTATATTTCATAAATTTATTAAAATTTTACTTTGATGCTTATTTATATATTATTAGGATATTAACTTTTACATTACTATGGTTTTTTTTTCCATAATTCATAGAAATTTCAAACAATGTTTAATGAAGAAAAAACAAAGATGAGTAAATCATCACAAAGAACTCTATATAATCAAATATTTAATTCTACCTTATTAAGTAATTTTTTTCTATGGTTTGATTTTTGATATGAAATAGTTCAATTGGTACAAGATTTGGTGATCATGGTTGTTATGATTAACCATTCTAGTGTATTGGATTGAACCTTTTTCGTACACTTCATATCATTAATTAGAAATTTTTCCTTGGTTTTATTATTTTATTACAAAAAACTAATTCTCCTCTTTTCTACCTTTTTATCACTTTTATTTTATTACCTTTCATTGCTCAGTTTATCTAAATCCAAGTTCATTTTAAATTTTCTTAATAATAAAATGATAATTTAGAAGCATTCATTCATTTTATAAGAATAATTTTGTAATTCACAATTCTTCCAAATGTTATCCGAAGGAGATGGAACATCATTTGTTCTACTCATCTTGATCAGCCCCAACATTTAAATATTACTTTTTTTTTTAATTTTTTTATAAAAGTATTTCTAACATTTTGGCATAATTTATGAGAAATTTTGATTCATTTTGATTTGATGGTTAGGGGTGTTGCACCACATCTTCTTAATATTTTTGAATGCTTCTTTGCAGAATGTTTGTCATTATTTCTCATATTTTTCTCTATTTTCGTTGTATTACTATGTAACCCTATATCTTATTTCAAGTAACTTTAAATTTTTTTTAATTTAGACATATTACGTAGCTCCAATTTATACCATTTCAATAAAAACATATGTATGTTAAATATTATTTTAATAATGTTTTATTATTTATGCTTATTTAATTGGTTATTTGCATAAATTCTAAGCAAGAATTGATCGACCAAAAAACACTTAGATGGGCTCATCTGGATGAAATATTTGTAATTTAACTTTAATTTGTTATATTTTTTTAATTTTTTTGAATGTTGTGTTAGATAGTTTGATTTGTATAAGATTTGGTGATTTAAAATATTATGCATGGTCTCCTTAGTATTTAAGAATTCAACATTCTAATATAGAATTTTGACTGTAATTATCCAAAGTAATTTCAAGAGGTTTTTAGCATTTTACGAAATGTTTAGGTTCATACGTAAAAATAAAGATTGTTATATTAAAAAGTTTCAGATATTAAGTATGCTAAAAAATGGTACACTTGATGTCTTTAGTGCCTTTAAATAAGACTATCCTATAATCCTTATCTTATTTCTTTGAATTCTTTTACATCTATTTGGTATTATTACAATTAAATTCTAAATCTCTTCTCATGCCACCTTTGCAACACTTTTAACTTATCTAATTTCATTTTTAATTTATATTTACTTAATTTTAGAATAATAATTTATTAATGTTTAAGCTTATTTGTCTTAGTAATTTACAATAAACAAAAAAGTAGTGTGATCTACAAAAAATAAATGTCGATGGACCCATCTCGGTAACCTCTATAAATTTATATATTCATTTTTTATTTTTAAAAATAATATAGCTATTTTGTACATTTCACAAGACATTTTGATTCATTCTAAATTTTATGATTCGGGATTGTATGCTTGACCCTCTTTTAAACATAGAATGCAAATATCTTGAAAACGTTATTTATTTATTCAAATGTTTTCTTTGAATTGTTATATTAATAAGTAATCCTACACCTAATCTTAAGTTACCATTAAATTTAATTTATTTTTTTGTATTCAATTAGTTTAATTAATCTAATTTCAACTTCTATGTAAAATACTAAATATTAAAAAATTATTTATGCATATTTTCTTTCCAATTTGTAGTAATTTTGAATAATATTTTCTCTAAATGAAACAATTATTGTTGGACCCATTTGAATTATTTCTATCCAATTAAATATTTTATTTTTTATATCTTTAGATTTATTTATTTATTTATTTAGGGAAGTTTTTAAGAACTTTTAATTCATATCTAATTTGTTATTCAAGGTTATTGTATTTTTTTTTTCTTAGTATCGCTGTGGACAAATTTTTTCTTTAATTTATGTCATTTCTAATTATCTTCTCTTGTGCAACCCTTATCTTTTATTTCAATTTGCAGTAATACTTCATTTTCTCTCATGTAACCCTTATCTTTTATATTTATATTTATATTTTTTAAAAAAGTTCTAGCTAGTAAGATATCTTTTTTAGACATTTTGACTCATTGTAAATTTCATGATAAAGATTCTCATGCGTCACCTTCTTTTTTTCTTAGAATGCAACTATATGAAAACTTTTTGCCCTTTCCTTCAGTTATTTTTCTTTGAAATTGTTAAATGACTAAATCTAAATCTACTCAAATTTTCACCATTAAACTTCTTTTTTTATTTATATTTCATTTGCTTATTTAATGAAATTTCAAATTTAATATTTATATATTAAATACTAAAAAGGTTATTTATGCATCTTTTTAACGATGTCCGATTGAGATTGAACTGTTATTACTTTACAAATTTCAAAGATTTCAGTCAAAATAAGTAATTATTTTTATATTTTTAAAAATTTTATTTTTAACTATTTAGAAATGATTCTTAAGAACCCTTATTTCCTACTTTATTTCATTATCTAGATTGTTGTATTTAAATTTCTTAATCTCATCAAAAGAAATTTTTAATAATAATTTGTCTCATTTCGAACTAACCACTCCTATATGACCCATATTTTTACTTCATTTGGTTATAATACTTAATTTTATATGACATCAACCTTAATATATATTTAGTTAATATTGAAATAATAATTGATTATCTCTTCTTCTTATTTATTTTTTTAATTCAAAGAAATTCTTAACAAGATCTAATTAATATGAAGCAAAGAAAAATGGACATGATTTCATAATATGTATCCAATTAAGTATTTATTTTTATATTTCCACTTTAAGTTTGATATAGTACTTAAAAAATTTAAGTATCAAATCATGTCACTTCTACATTACATTTTATTTTGTTATATTACATTTCTTCAAGTTGACTTATTTACATTGTAAAGAAATCCTAATCCATACCTTATTTGATTTCATTATCGTACAATACATACATTTATCTAATATCAAGTTTAATATATTTATTTACTTAATATTAAAAAAATAATTTCTTGTTAGTTTTTCATATTTTCCTTGGAAATTCATAGAAATTCTTAATGAGGTGTAATCTAGATGACGTAAAGATTGCTGGATATTGTTGGGCGAGGTGTATCTAATTAATTATTCATTAATGTTTTAGCATCTATTTACTTAATGTTAAATAAAATATTAAGACTTAGGCTTGTTTACCTTAGAAATTCATAATAAATCTATAATAGGTCTAATCATGACAAATTGATGTTGTTGAACTGATCTCAACACGCCATAAAAAAAATTAATATTTATTTTATATATCTAATTTTTAATTTATTAGATTTTGTCATGTTTTGAAAAAAAATTTATTCTTACTTTATTTAATGAATGATGATTTTACACTTTATATAATACTTTATTCTTACTTTATTCCATGTCCAACAGACCTCATATGGAGTAATAAATAAATTGCAAAGCAGATATGAACAAAAAAATATATTATTGAGATAAGATTAGGAAAATATTTATTAAAAAAGAAATAAATAACAATGCCTCATTGAGATAATTAATTCGACAAAGGTCTGTCTGCTAGTGTGACCTTAGTTGTATTACAATGCCTCAAATTATCTTATTACAACTTTTATAATTTCACTCTTAAATTTAAAAGTTTAATTTCTTATTTTTAAACTTATTTACCGAGATACTTTGTAGAAATTTTGAATAAGGTACAACAAAGGTGAATCCAACATTGTTGGACTCAATTGAGTGAGTACTACAAAACAAGTATATGGTGTCATAATTTAAAAAATTTTATTTTCTTAAGTTTTCAATAATTTCAGAGATATTTTCATTCGTGCCTATTTGCATGATCGATCATACTATTCTAGATCTCTTTATTATCTAGGAACGAAACTCTTTTATGGTATGATTTTCATCTTAGTTAATATTTCACTATTATTTTATTATATTATAATGTAAATTAAAATCCAATTTTCTGTGACCTTGTATTTCTTAAATATTGATAAATTATATTTCATAAATTTATTAAAATTTTACTTTGATGCTTATTTATATATTATTAGGATATTAACTTTTACATTACTATGGTTTTTTTTTCCATAATTCATAGAAATTTCAAACAATGTTTAATGAAGAAAAAACAAAGATGAGTAAATCATCACAAAGAACTCTATATAATCAAATATTTAATTCTACCTTATTAAGTAATTTTTTTCTATGGTTTGATTTTTGATATGAAATAGTTCAATTGGTACAAGATTTGGTGATCATGGTTGTTATGATTAACCATTCTAGTGTATTGGATTGAACCTTTTTCGTACACTTCATATCATTAATTAGAAATTTTTCCTTGGTTTTATTATTTTATTACAAAAAACTAATTCTCCTCTTTTCTACCTTTTTATCACTTTTATTTTATTACCTTTCATTGCTCAGTTTATCTAAATCCAAGTTCATTTTAAATTTTCTTAATAATAAAATGATAATTTAGAAGCATTCATTCATTTTATAAGAATAATTTTGTAATTCACAATTCTTCCAAATGTTATCCGAAGGAGATGGAACATCATTTGTTCTACTCATCTTGATCAGCCCCAACATTTAAATATTACTTTTTTTTTTAATTTTTTTATAAAAGTATTTCTAACATTTTGGCATAATTTATGAGAAATTTTGATTCATTTTGATTTGATGGTTAGGGGTGTTGCACCACATCTTCTTAATATTTTTGAATGCTTCTTTGCAGAATGTTTGTCATTATTTCTCATATTTTTCTCTATTTTCGTTGTATTACTATGTAACCCTATATCTTATTTCAAGTAACTTTAAATTTTTTTTAATTTAGACATATTACGTAGCTCCAATTTATACCATTTCAATAAAAACATATGTATGTTAAATATTATTTTAATAATGTTTTATTATTTATGCTTATTTAATTGGTTATTTGCATAAATTCTAAGCAAGAATTGATCGACCAAAAAACACTTAGATGGGCTCATCTGGATGAAATATTTGTAATTTAACTTTAATTTGTTATATTTTTTTAATTTTTTTGAATGTTGTGTTAGATAGTTTGATTTGTATAAGATTTGGTGATTTAAAATATTATGCATGGTCTCCTTAGTATTTAAGAATTCAACATTCTAATATAGAATTTTGACTGTAATTATCCAAAGTAATTTCAAGAGGTTTTTAGCATTTTACGAAATGTTTAGGTTCATACGTAAAAATAAAGATTGTTATATTAAAAAGTTTCAGATATTAAGTATGCTAAAAAATGGTACACTTGATGTCTTTAGTGCCTTTAAATAAGACTATCCTATAATCCTTATCTTATTTCTTTGAATTCTTTTACATCTATTTGGTATTATTACAATTAAATTCTAAATCTCTTCTCATGCCACCTTTGCAACACTTTTAACTTATCTAATTTCATTTTTAATTTATATTTACTTAATTTTAGAATAATAATTTATTAATGTTTAAGCTTATTTGTCTTAGTAATTTACAATAAACAAAAAAGTAGTGTGATCTACAAAAAATAAATGTCGATGGACCCATCTCGGTAACCTCTATAAATTTATATATTCATTTTTTATTTTTAAAAATAATATAGCTATTTTGTACATTTCACAAGACATTTTGATTCATTCTAAATTTTATGATTCGGGATTGTATGCTTGACCCTCTTTTAAACATAGAATGCAAATATCTTGAAAACGTTATTTATTTATCCAAATGTTTTCTTTGAATTGTTATATTAATAAGTAATCCTACACCTAATCTTAAGTTACCATTAAATTTAATTTATTTTTTTGTATTCAATTAGTTTAATTAATCTAATTTCAACTTCTATGTAAAATACTAAATATTAAAAAATTATTTATGCATATTTTCTTTCCAATTTGTAGTAATTTTGAATAATATTTTCTCTAAATGAAACAATTATTGTTGGACCCATTTGAATTATTTCTATCCAATTAAATATTTTATTTTTTATATCTTTAGATTTATTTATTTATTTATTTAGGGAAGTTTTTAAGAACTTTTAATTCATATCTAATTTGTTATTCAAGGTTATTGTATTTTTTTTTTCTTAGTATCGCTGTGGACAAATTTTTTCTTTAATTTATGTCATTTCTAATTATCTTCTCTTGTGCAACCCTTATCTTTTATTTCAATTTGCAGTAATACTTCATTTTCTCTCATGTAACCCTTATCTTTTATATTTATATTTATATTTTTTAAAAAAGTTCTAGCTAGTAAGATATCTTTTTTAGACATTTTGACTCATTGTAAATTTCATGATAAAGATTCTCATGCGTCACCTTCTTTTTTTCTTAGAATGCAACTATATGAAAACTTTTTGCCCTTTCCTTCAGTTATTTTTCTTTGAAATTGTTAAATGACTAAATCTAAATCTACTCAAATTTTCACCATTAAACTTCTTTTTTTATTTATATTTCATTTGCTTATTTAATGAAATTTCAAATTTAATATTTATATATTAAATACTAAAAAGGTTATTTATGCATCTTTTTAACGATGTCCGATTGAGATTGAACTGTTATTACTTTACAAATTTCAAAGATTTCAGTCAAATTAAGTAATTATTTTTATATTTTTAAAAATTTTATTTTTAACTATTTAGAAATGATTCTTAAGAACCCTTATTTCCTACTTTATTTCATTATCTAGATTGTTGTATTTAAATTTCTTAATCTCATCAAAAGAAATTTTTAATAATAATTTGTCTCATTTCGAACTAACCACTCCTATATGACCCATATTTTTACTTCATTTGGTTATAATACTTAATTTTATATGACATCAACCTTAATATATATTTAGTTAATATTGAAATAATAATTGATTATCTCTTCTTCTTATTTATTTTTTTAATTCAAAGAAATTCTTAACAAGATCTAATTAATATGAAGCAAAGAAAAATGGACATGATTTCATAATATGTATCCAATTAAGTATTTATTTTTATATTTCCACTTTAAGTTTGATATAGTACTTAAAAAATTTAAGTATCAAATCATGTCACTTCTACATTACATTTTATTTTGTTATATTACATTTCTTCAAGTTGACTTATTTACATTGTAAAGAAATCCTAATCCATACCTTATTTGATTTCATTATCGTACAATACATACATTTATCTAATATCAAGTTTAATATATTTATTTACTTAATATTAAAAAAATAATTTCTTGTTAGTTTTTCATATTTTCCTTGGAAATTCATAGAAATTCTTAATGAGGTGTAATCTAGATGACGTAAAGATTGCTGGATATTGTTGGGCGAGGTGTATCTAATTAATTATTCATTAATGTTTTAGCATCTATTTACTTAATGTTAAATAAAATATTAAGACTTAGGCTTGTTTACCTTAGAAATTCATAATAAATCTATAATAGGTCTAATCATGACAAATTGATGTTGTTGAACTGATCTCAACACGCCATAAAAAAAATTAATATTTATTTTATATATCTAATTTTTAATTTATTAGATTTTGTCATGTTTTGAAAAAAAATTTATTCTTACTTTATTTAATGAATGATGATTTTACACTTTATATAATACTTTATTCTTACTTTATTCCATGTCCAACAGACCTCATATGGAGTAATAAATAAATTGCAAAGCAGATATGAACAAAAAAATATATTATTGAGATAAGATTAGGAAAATATTTATTAAAAAAGAAATAAATAACAATGCCTCATTGAGATAATTAATTCGACAAAGGTCTGTCTGCTAGTGTGACCTTAGTTGTATTACAATGCCTCAAATTATCTTATTACAACTTTTATAATTTCACTCTTAAATTTAAAAGTTTAATTTCTTATTTTTAAACTTATTTACCGAGATACTTTGTAGAAATTTTGAATAAGGTACAACAAAGGTGAATCCAACATTGTTGGACTCAATTGAGTGAGTACTACAAAACAAGTATATGGTGTCATAATTTAAAAAATTTTATTTTCTTAAGTTTTCAATAATTTCAGAGATATTTTCATTCGTGCCTATTTGCATGATCGATCATACTATTCTAGATCTCTTTATTATCTAGGAACGAAACTCTTTTATGGTATGATTTTCATCTTAGTTAATATTTCACTATTATTTTATTATATTATAATGTAAATTAAAATCCAATTTTCTGTGACCTTGTATTTCTTAAATATTGATAAATTATATTTCATAAATTTATTAAAATTTTACTTTGATGCTTATTTATATATTATTAGGATATTAACTTTTACATTACTATGGTTTTTTTTTTCATAATTCATAGAAATTTCAAACAATGTCTAATGAAGAAAAAACAAAGATGAGTAAATCATCACAAAGAACTCTATATAATCAAATATTTAATTCTACCTTATTAAGTAATTTTTTTCTATGGTTTGATTTTTGATATGAAATAGTTCAGGTACACATAAGATTTGGTGATCATGGTTGTTATGATTAACCATTCTAGTGTATTGGATTGAACCTTTTTCGTACACTTCATATCATTAATTAGAAATTTTTCCTTGGTTTTATTATTTTATTACAAAAAACTAATTCTCCTCTTTTCTACCTTTTTATCACTTTTATTTTATTACCTTTCATTGCTCAGTTTATCTAAATCCAAGTTCATTTTAAATTTTCTTAATAATAAAATGATAATTTAGAAGCATTCATTCATTTTATAAGAATAATTTTGTAATTCACAATTCTTCCAAATGTTATCCGAAGGAGATGGAACATCATTTGTTCTACTCATCTTGATCAGCCCCAACATTTAAATATTACTTTTTTTTTTAATTTTTTTATAAAAGTATTTCTAACATTTTGGCATAATTTATGAGAAATTTTGATTCATTTTGATTTGATGGTTAGGGGTGTTGCACCACATCTTCTTAATATTTTTGAATGCTTCTTTGCAGAATGTTTGTCTTTATTTCTCATATTTTTCTCTATTTTCGTTGTATTACTATGTAACCCTATATCTTATTTCAAGTAACTTTAAATTTTTTTTAATTTAGACATATTACGTAGCTCCAATTTATACCATTTCAATAAAACATATGTATGTTAAATATTATTTTAATAATGTTTTATTATTTATGCTTATTTAATTGGTTATTTGCATAAATTCTAAGCAAGAATTGATCGACCAAAAAACACTTAGATGGGCTCATCTGGATGAAATATTTGTAATTTAACTTTAATTTGTTATATTTTTTTAATTTTTTTGAATGTTGTGTTAGATAGTTTGATTTGTATAAGATTTGGTGATTTAAAATATTATGCATGTCTCCTTAGTATTTAAGAATTCAACATTCTAATATAGAATTTTGACTGTAATTATCCAAAGTAATTTCAAGAGGTTTTTAGCATTTTACGAAATGTTTAGGTTCATACGTAAAAATAAAGATTGTTATATTAAAAAGTTTCAGATATTAAGTATGCTAAAAAATGGTACACTTGATGTCTTTAGTGCCTTTAAATAAGACTATCCTATAATCCTTATCTTATTTCTTTGAATTCTTTTACATCTATTTGGTATTATTACAATTAAATTCTAAATCTCTTCTCATGCCACCTTTGCAACACTTTTAACTTATCTAATTTCATTTTTAATTTATATTTACTTAATTTTAGAATAATAATTTATTAATGTTTAAGCTTATTTGTCTTAGTAATTTACAATAAACAAAAAAGTAGTGTGATCTACAAAAAATAAATGTCGATGGACCCATCTCGGTAACCTCTATAAATTTATATATTCATTTTTTATTTTTAAAAATAATATAGCTATTTTGTACATTTCACAAGACATTTTGATTCATTCTAAATTTTATGATTCGGGATTGTATGCTTGACCCTCTTTTAAACATAGAATGCAAATATCTTGAAAACGTTATTTATTTATCCAAATGTTTTCTTTGAATTGTTATATTAATAAGTAATCCTACACCTAATCTTAAGTTACCATTAAATTTAATTTATTTTTTTGTATTCAATTAGTTTAATTAATCTAATTTCAACTTCTATGTAAAATACTAAATATTAAAAAATTATTTATGCATATTTTCTTTCCAATTTGTAGTAATTTTGAATAATATTTTCTCTAAATGAAACAATTATTGTTGGACCCATTTGAATTATTTCTATCCAATTAAATATTTTATTTTTTATATCTTTAGATTTATTTATTTATTTATTTAGGGAAGTTTTTAAGAACTTTTAATTCATATCTAATTTGTTATTCAAGGTTATTGTATTTTTTTTTTCTTAGTATCGCTGTGGACAAATTTTTTCTTTAATTTATGTCATTTCTAATTATCTTCTCTTGTGCAACCCTTATCTTTTATTTCAATTTGCAGTAATACTTCATTTTCTCTCATGTAACCCTTATCTTTTATATTTATATTTATATTTTTTAAAAAAGTTCTAGCTAGTAAGATATCTTTTTTAGACATTTTGACTCATTGTAAATTTCATGATAAAGATTCTCATGCGTCACCTTCTTTTTTTCTTAGAATGCAACTATATGAAAACTTTTTGCCCTTTCCTTCAGTTATTTTTCTTTGAAATTGTTAAATGACTAAATCTAAATCTACTCAAATTTTCACCATTAAACTTCTTTTTTTATTTATATTTCATTTGCTTATTTAATGAAATTTCAAATTTAATATTTATATATTAAATACTAAAAAGGTTATTTATGCATCTTTTTAACGATGTCCGATTGAGATTGAACTGTTATTACTTTACAAATTTCAAAGATTTCAGTCAAAATAAGTAATTATTTTTATATTTTTAAAAATTTTATTTTTAACTATTTAGAAATGATTCTTAAGAACCCTTATTTCCTACTTTATTTCATTATCTAGATTGTTGTATTTAAATTTCTTAATCTCATCAAAAGAAATTTTTAATAATAATTTGTCTCATTTCGAACTAACCACTCCTATAATGACCCATATTTTTACTTCATTTGGTTATAATACTTAATTTTATATGACATCAACCTTAATATATATTTAGTTAATATTGAAATAATAATTGATTATCTCTTCTTCTTATTTATTTTTTTAATTCAAAGAAATTCTTAACAAGATCTAATTAATATGAAGCAAAGAAAAATGGACATGATTTCATAATATGTATCCAATTAAGTATTTATTTTTATATTTCCACTTTAAGTTTGATATAGTACTTAAAAAATTTAAGTATCAAATCATGTCACTTCTACATTACATTTTATTTTGTTATATTACATTTCTTCAAGTTGACTTATTTACATTGTAAAGAAATCCTAATCCATACCTTATTTGATTTCATTATCGTACAATACATACATTTATCTAATATCAAGTTTAATATATTTATTTACTTAATATTAAAAAAATAATTTCTTGTTAGTTTTTCATATTTTCCTTGGAAATTCATAGAAATTCTTAATGAGGTGTAATCTAGATGACGTAAAGATTGCTGGATATTGTTGGGCGAGGTGTATCTAATTAATTATTCATTAATGTTTTAGCATCTATTTACTTAATGTTAAATAAAATATTAAGACTTAGGCTTGTTTACCTTAGAAATTCATAATAAATCTATAATAGGTCTAATCATGACAAATTGATGTTGTTGAACTGATCTCAACACGCCATAAAAAAAATTAATATTTATTTTATATATCTAATTTTTAATTTATTAGATTTTGTCATGTTTTGAAAAAAAATTTATTCTTACTTTATTTAATGAATGATGATTTTACACTTTATATAATACTTTATTCTTACTTTATTCCATGTCCAACAGACCTCATATGGAGTAATAAATAAATTGCAAAGCAGATATGAACAAAAAAATATATTATTGAGATAAGATTAGGAAAATATTTATTAAAAAAGAAATAAATAACAATGCCTCATTGAGATAATTAATTCGACAAAGGTCTGTCTGCTAGTGTGACCTTAGTTGTATTACAATGCCTCAAATTATCTTATTACAACTTTTATAATTTCACTCTTAAATTTAAAAGTTTAATTTCTTATTTTTAAACTTATTTACCGAGATACTTTGTAGAAATTTTGAATAAGGTACAACAAAGGTGAATCCAACATTGTTGGACTCAATTGAGTGAGTACTACAAAACAAGTATATGGTGTCATAATTTAAAAAATTTTATTTTCTTAAGTTTTTAATAATTTCAGAGATATTTTCATTCGTGCCTATTTGCATGATCGATCATACTATTCTAGATCTCTTTATTATCTAGGAACGAAACTCTTTTATGGTATGATTTTCATCTTAGTTAATATTTCACTATTATTTTATTATATTATAATGTAAATTAAAATCCAATTTTCTGTGACCTTGTATTTCTTAAATATTGATAAATTATATTTCATAAATTTATTAAAATTTTACTTTGATGCTTATTTATATATTATTAGGATATTAACTTTTACATTACTATGGTTTTTTTTTTCCATAATTCATAGAAATTTCAAACAATGTTTAATGAAGAAAAAACAAAGATGAGTAAATCATCACAAAGAACTCTATATAATCAAATATTTAATTCTACCTTATTAAGTAATTTTTTTCTATGGTTTGATTTTTGATATGAAATAGTTCAATTGGTACAAGATTTGGTGATCATGGTTGTTATGATTAACCATTCTAGTGTATTGGATTGAACCTTTTTCGTACACTTCATATCATTAATTAGAAATTTTTCCTTGGTTTTATTATTTTATTACAAAAAACTAATTCTCCTCTTTTCTACCTTTTTATCACTTTTATTTTATTACCTTTCATTGCTCAGTTTATCTAAATCCAAGTTCATTTTAAATTTTCTTAATAATAAAATGATAATTTAGAAGCATTCATTCATTTTATAAGAATAATTTTGTAATTCACAATTCTTCCAAATGTTATCCGAAGGAGATGGAACATCATTTGTTCTACTCATCTTGATCAGCCCCAACATTTAAATATTACTTTTTTTTTTAATTTTTTTATAAAAGTATTTCTAACATTTTGGCATAATTTATGAGAAATTTTGATTCATTTTGATTTGATGGTTAGGGGTGTTGCACCACATCTTCTTAATATTTTTGAATGCTTCTTTGCAGAATGTTTGTCTTTATTTCTCATATTTTTCTCTATTTTCGTTGTATTACTATGTAACCCTATATCTTATTTCAAGTAACTTTAAATTTTTTTTAATTTAGACATATTACGTAGCTCCAATTTATACCATTTCAATAAAAACATATGTATGTTAAATATTATTTTAATAATGTTTTATTATTTATGCTTATTTAATTGGTTATTTGCATAAATTCTAAGCAAGAATTGATCGACCAAAAAACACTTAGATGGGCTCATCTGGATGAAATATTTGTAATTTAACTTTAATTTGTTATATTTTTTTAATTTTTTTGAATGTTGTGTTAGATAGTTTGATTTGTATAAGATTTGGTGATTTAAAATATTATGCATGGTCTCCTTAGTATTTAAGAATTCAACATTCTAATATAGAATTTTGACTGTAATTATCCAAAGTAATTTCAAGAGGTTTTTAGCATTTTACGAAATGTTTAGGTTCATACGTAAAAATAAAGATTGTTATATTAAAAAGTTTCAGATATTAAGTATGCTAAAAAATGGTACACTTGATGTCTTTAGTGCCTTTAAATAAGACTATCCTATAATCCTTATCTTATTTCTTTGAATTCTTTTACATCTATTTGGTATTATTACAATTAAATTCTAAATCTCTTCTCATGCCACCTTTGCAACACTTTTAACTTATCTAATTTCATTTTTAATTTATATTTACTTAATTTTAGAATAATAATTTATTAATGTTTAAGCTTATTTGTCTTAGTAATTTACAATAAACAAAAAAGTAGTGTGATCTACAAAAAATAAATGTCGATGGACCCATCTCGGTAACCTCTATAAATTTATATATTCATTTTTTATTTTTAAAAATAATATAGCTATTTTGTACATTTCACAAGACATTTTGATTCATTCTAAATTTTATGATTCGGGATTGTATGCTTGACCCTCTTTTAAACATAGAATGCAAATATCTTGAAAACGTTATTTATTTATCCAAATGTTTTCTTTGAATTGTTATATTAATAAGTAATCCTACACCTAATCTTAAGTTACCATTAAATTTAATTTATTTTTTTGTATTCAATTAGTTTAATTAATCTAATTTCAACTTCTATGTAAAATACTAAATATTAAAAAATTATTTATGCATATTTTCTTTCCAATTTGTAGTAATTTTGAATAATATTTTCTCTAAATGAAACAATTATTGTTGGACCCATTTGAATTATTTCTATCCAATTAAATATTTTATTTTTTATATCTTTAGATTTATTTATTTATTTATTTAGGGAAGTTTTTAAGAACTTTTAATTCATATCTAATTTGTTATTCAAGGTTATTGTATTTTTTTTTTCTTAGTATCGCTGTGGACAAATTTTTTCTTTAATTTATGTCATTTCTAATTATCTTCTCTTGTGCAACCCTTATCTTTTATTTCAATTTGCAGTAATACTTCATTTTCTCTCATGTAACCCTTATCTTTTATATTTATATTTATATTTTTTAAAAAAGTTCTAGCTAGTAAGATATCTTTTTTAGACATTTTGACTCATTGTAAATTTCATGATAAAGATTCTCATGCGTCACCTTCTTTTTTTCTTAGAATGCAACTATATGAAAACTTTTTGCCCTTTCCTTCAGTTATTTTTCTTTGAAATTGTTAAATGACTAAATCTAAATCTACTCAAATTTTCACCATTAAACTTCTTTTTTTATTTATATTTCATTTGCTTATTTAATGAAATTTCAAATTTAATATTTATATATTAAATACTAAAAAGGTTATTTATGCATCTTTTTAACGATGTCCGATTGAGATTGAACTGTTATTACTTTACAAATTTCAAAGATTTCAGTCAAATTAAGTAATTATTTTTATATTTTTAAAAATTTTATTTTTAACTATTTAGAAATGATTCTTAAGAACCCTTATTTCCTACTTTATTTCATTATCTAGATTGTTGTATTTAAATTTCTTAATCTCATCAAAAGAAATTTTTAATAATAATTTGTCTCATTTCGAACTAACCACTCCTATATGACCCATATTTTTACTTCATTTGGTTATAATACTTAATTTTATATGACATCAACCTTAATATATATTTAGTTAATATTGAAATAATAATTGATTATCTCTTCTTCTTATTTATTTTTTTAATTCAAAGAAATTCTTAACAAGATCTAATTAATATGAAGCAAAGAAAAATGGACATGATTTCATAATATGTATCCAATTAAGTATTTATTTTTATATTTCCACTTTAAGTTTGATATAGTACTTAAAAAATTTAAGTATCAAATCATGTCACTTCTACATTACATTTTATTTTGTTATATTACATTTCTTCAAGTTGACTTATTTACATTGTAAAGAAATCCTAATCCATACCTTATTTGATTTCATTATCGTACAATACATACATTTATCTAATATCAAGTTTAATATATTTATTTACTTAATATTAAAAAAATAATTTCTTGTTAGTTTTTCATATTTTCCTTGGAAATTCATAGAAATTCTTAATGAGGTGTAATCTAGATGACGTAAAGATTGCTGGATATTGTTGGGCGAGGTGTATCTAATTAATTATTCATTAATGTTTTAGCATCTATTTACTTAATGTTAAATAAAATATTAAGACTTAGGCTTGTTTACCTTAGAAATTCATAATAAATCTATAATAGGTCTAATCATGACAAATTGATGTTGTTGAACTGATCTCAACACGCCATAAAAAAAATTAATATTTATTTTATATATCTAATTTTTAATTTATTAGATTTTGTCATGTTTTGAAAAAAAATTTATTCTTACTTTATTTAATGAATGATGATTTTACACTTTATATAATACTTTATTCTTACTTTATTCCATGTCCAACAGACCTCATATGGAGTAATAAATAAATTGCAAAGCAGATATGAACAAAAAAATATATTATTGAGATAAGATTAGGAAAATATTTATTAAAAAAGAAATAAATAACAATGCCTCATTGAGATAATTAATTCGACAAAGGTCTGTCTGCTAGTGTGACCTTAGTTGTATTACAATGCCTCAAATTATCTTATTACAACTTTTATAATTTCACTCTTAAATTTAAAAGTTTAATTTCTTATTTTTAAACTTATTTACCGAGATACTTTGTAGAAATTTTGAATAAGGTACAACAAAGGTGAATCCAACATTGTTGGACTCAATTGAGTGAGTACTACAAAACAAGTATATGGTGTCATAATTTAAAAAATTTTATTTTCTTAAGTTTTTAATAATTTCAGAGATATTTTCATTCGTGCCTATTTGCATGATCGATCATACTATTCTAGATCTCTTTATTATCTAGGAACGAAACTCTTTTATGGTATGATTTTCATCTTAGTTAATATTTCACTATTATTTTATTATATTATAATGTAAATTAAAATCCAATTTTCTGTGACCTTGTATTTCTTAAATATTGATAAATTATATTTCATAAATTTATTAAAATTTTACTTTGATGCTTATTTATATATTATTAGGATATTAACTTTTACATTACTATGGTTTTTTTTTCCATAATTCATAGAAATTTCAAACAATGTCTAATGAAGAAAAAACAAAGATGAGTAAATCATCACAAAGAACTCTATATAATCAAATATTTAATTCTACCTTATTAAGTAATTTTTTTCTATGGTTTGATTTTTGATATGAAATAGTTCAATTGGTACAAGATTTGGTGATCATGGTTGTTATGATTAACCATTCTAGTGTATTGGATTGAACCTTTTTCGTACACTTCATATCATTAATTAGAAATTTTTCCTTGGTTTTATTATTTTATTACAAAAAACTAATTCTCCTCTTTTCTACCTTTTTATCACTTTTATTTTATTACCTTTCATTGCTCAGTTTATCTAAATCCAAGTTCATTTTAAATTTTCTTAATAATAAAATGATAATTTAGAAGCATTCATTCATTTTATAAGAATAATTTTGTAATTCACAATTCTTCCAAATGTTATCCGAAGGAGATGGAACATCATTTGTTCTACTCATCTTGATCAGCCCCAACATTTAAATATTACTTTTTTTTTTAATTTTTTTATAAAAGTATTTCTAACATTTTGGCATAATTTATGAGAAATTTTGATTCATTTTGATTTGATGGTTAGGGGTGTTGCACCACATCTTCTTAATATTTTTGAATGCTTCTTTGCAGAATGTTTGTCTTTATTTCTCATATTTTTCTCTATTTTCGTTGTATTACTATGTAACCCTATATCTTATTTCAAGTAACTTTAAATTTTTTTTAATTTAGACATATTACGTAGCTCCAATTTATACCATTTCAATAAAAACATATGTATGTTAAATATTATTTTAATAATGTTTTATTATTTATGCTTATTTAATTGGTTATTTGCATAAATTCTAAGCAAGAATTGATCGACCAAAAAACACTTAGATGGGCTCATCTGGATGAAATATTTGTAATTTAACTTTAATTTGTTATATTTTTTTAATTTTTTTGAATGTTGTGTTAGATAGTTTGATTTGTATAAGATTTGGTGATTTAAAATATTATGCATGGTCTCCTTAGTATTTAAGAATTCAACATTCTAATATAGAATTTTGACTGTAATTATCCAAAGTAATTTCAAGAGGTTTTTAGCATTTTACGAAATGTTTAGGTTCATACGTAAAAATAAAGATTGTTATATTAAAAAGTTTCAGATATTAAGTATGCTAAAAAATGGTACACTTGATGTCTTTAGTGCCTTTAAATAAGACTATCCTATAATCCTTATCTTATTTCTTTGAATTCTTTTACATCTATTTGGTATTATTACAATTAAATTCTAAATCTCTTCTCATGCCACCTTTGCAACACTTTTAACTTATCTAATTTCATTTTTAATTTATATTTACTTAATTTTAGAATAATAATTTATTAATGTTTAAGCTTATTTGTCTTAGTAATTTACAATAAACAAAAAAGTAGTGTGATCTACAAAAAATAAATGTCGATGGACCCATCTCGGTAACCTCTATAAATTTATATATTCATTTTTTATTTTTAAAAATAATATAGCTATTTTGTACATTTCACAAGACATTTTGATTCATTCTAAATTTTATGATTCGGGATTGTATGCTTGACCCTCTTTTAAACATAGAATGCAAATATCTTGAAAACGTTATTTATTTATCCAAATGTTTTCTTTGAATTGTTATATTAATAAGTAATCCTACACCTAATCTTAAGTTACCATTAAATTTAATTTATTTTTTTGTATTCAATTAGTTTAATTAATCTAATTTCAACTTCTATGTAAAATACTAAATATTAAAAAATTATTTATGCATATTTTCTTTCCAATTTGTAGTAATTTTGAATAATATTTTCTCTAAATGAAACAATTATTGTTGGACCCATTTGAATTATTTCTATCCAATTAAATATTTTATTTTTTATATCTTTAGATTTATTTATTTATTTATTTAGGGAAGTTTTTAAGAACTTTTAATTCATATCTAATTTGTTATTCAAGGTTATTGTATTTTTTTTTTCTTAGTATCGCTGTGGACAAATTTTTTCTTTAATTTATGTCATTTCTAATTATCTTCTCTTGTGCAACCCTTATCTTTTATTTCAATTTGCAGTAATACTTCATTTTCTCTCATGTAACCCTTATCTTTTATATTTATATTTATATTTTTTAAAAAAGTTCTAGCTAGTAAGATATCTTTTTTAGACATTTTGACTCATTGTAAATTTCATGATAAAGATTCTCATGCGTCACCTTCTTTTTTTCTTAGAATGCAACTATATGAAAACTTTTTGCCCTTTCCTTCAGTTATTTTTCTTTGAAATTGTTAAATGACTAAATCTAAATCTACTCAAATTTTCACCATTAAACTTCTTTTTTTATTTATATTTCATTTGCTTATTTAATGAAATTTCAAATTTAATATTTATATATTAAATACTAAAAAGGTTATTTATGCATCTTTTTAACGATGTCCGATTGAGATTGAACTGTTATTACTTTACAAATTTCAAAGATTTCAGTCAAATTAAGTAATTATTTTTATATTTTTAAAAATTTTATTTTTAACTATTTAGAAATGATTCTTAAGAACCCTTATTTCCTACTTTATTTCATTATCTAGATTGTTGTATTTAAATTTCTTAATCTCATCAAAAGAAATTTTTAATAATAATTTGTCTCATTTCGAACTAACCACTCCTATATGACCCATATTTTTACTTCATTTGGTTATAATACTTAATTTTATATGACATCAACCTTAATATATATTTAGTTAATATTGAAATAATAATTGATTATCTCTTCTTCTTATTTATTTTTTTAATTCAAAGAAATTCTTAACAAGATCTAATTAATATGAAGCAAAGAAAAATGGACATGATTTCATAATATGTATCCAATTAAGTATTTATTTTTATATTTCCACTTTAAGTTTGATATAGTACTTAAAAAATTTAAGTATCAAATCATGTCACTTCTACATTACATTTTATTTTGTTATATTACATTTCTTCAAGTTGACTTATTTACATTGTAAAGAAATCCTAATCCATACCTTATTTGATTTCATTATCGTACAATACATACATTTATCTAATATCAAGTTTAATATATTTATTTACTTAATATTAAAAAAATAATTTCTTGTTAGTTTTTCATATTTTCCTTGGAAATTCATAGAAATTCTTAATGAGGTGTAATCTAGATGACGTAAAGATTGCTGGATATTGTTGGGCGAGGTGTATCTAATTAATTATTCATTAATGTTTTAGCATCTATTTACTTAATGTTAAATAAAATATTAAGACTTAGGCTTGTTTACCTTAGAAATTCATAATAAATCTATAATAGGTCTAATCATGACAAATTGATGTTGTTGAACTGATCTCAACACGCCATAAAAAAAATTAATATTTATTTTATATATCTAATTTTTAATTTATTAGATTTTGTCATGTTTTGAAAAAAAATTTATTCTTACTTTATTTAATGAATGATGATTTTACACTTTATATAATACTTTATTCTTACTTTATTCCATGTCCAACAGACCTCATATGGAGTAATAAATAAATTGCAAAGCAGATATGAACAAAAAAATATATTATTGAGATAAGATTAGGAAAATATTTATTAAAAAAGAAATAAATAACAATGCCTCATTGAGATAATTAATTCGACAAAGGTCTGTCTGCTAGTGTGACCTTAGTTGTATTACAATGCCTCAAATTATCTTATTACAACTTTTATAATTTCACTCTTAAATTTAAAAGTTTAATTTCTTATTTTTAAACTTATTTACCGAGATACTTTGTAGAAATTTTGAATAAGGTACAACAAAGGTGAATCCAACATTGTTGGACTCAATTGAGTGAGTACTACAAAACAAGTATATGGTGTCATAATTTAAAAAATTTTATTTTCTTAAGTTTTTAATAATTTCAGAGATATTTTCATTCGTGCCTATTTGCATGATCGATCATACTATTCTAGATCTCTTTATTATCTAGGAACGAAACTCTTTTATGGTATGATTTTCATCTTAGTTAATATTTCACTATTATTTTATTATATTATAATGTAAATTAAAATCCAATTTTCTGTGACCTTGTATTTCTTAAATATTGATAAATTATATTTCATAAATTTATTAAAATTTTACTTTGATGCTTATTTATATATTATTAGGATATTAACTTTTACATTACTATGGTTTTTTTTTCCATAATTCATAGAAATTTCAAACAATGTCTAATGAAGAAAAAACAAAGATGAGTAAATCATCACAAAGAACTCTATATAATCAAATATTTAATTCTACCTTATTAAGTAATTTTTTTCTATGGTTTGATTTTTGATATGAAATAGTTCAATTGGTACAAGATTTGGTGATCATGGTTGTTATGATTAACCATTCTAGTGTATTGGATTGAACCTTTTTCGTACACTTCATATCATTAATTAGAAATTTTTCCTTGGTTTTATTATTTTATTACAAAAAACTAATTCTCCTCTTTTCTACCTTTTTATCACTTTTATTTTATTACCTTTCATTGCTCAGTTTATCTAAATCCAAGTTCATTTTAAATTTTCTTAATAATAAAATGATAATTTAGAAGCATTCATTCATTTTATAAGAATAATTTTGTAATTCACAATTCTTCCAAATGTTATCCGAAGGAGATGGAACATCATTTGTTCTACTCATCTTGATCAGCCCCAACATTTAAATATTACTTTTTTTTTTAATTTTTTTATAAAAGTATTTCTAACATTTTGGCATAATTTATGAGAAATTTTGATTCATTTTGATTTGATGGTTAGGGGTGTTGCACCACATCTTCTTAATATTTTTGAATGCTTCTTTGCAGAATGTTTGTCTTTATTTCTCATATTTTTCTCTATTTTCGTTGTATTACTATGTAACCCTATATCTTATTTCAAGTAACTTTAAATTTTTTTTAATTTAGACATATTACGTAGCTCCAATTTATACCATTTCAATAAAAACATATGTATGTTAAATATTATTTTAATAATGTTTTATTATTTATGCTTATTTAATTGGTTATTTGCATAAATTCTAAGCAAGAATTGATCGACCAAAAAACACTTAGATGGGCTCATCTGGATGAAATATTTGTAATTTAACTTTAATTTGTTATATTTTTTTAATTTTTTTGAATGTTGTGTTAGATAGTTTGATTTGTATAAGATTTGGTGATTTAAAATATTATGCATGGTCTCCTTAGTATTTAAGAATTCAACATTCTAATATAGAATTTTGACTGTAATTATCCAAAGTAATTTCAAGAGGTTTTTAGCATTTTACGAAATGTTTAGGTTCATACGTAAAAATAAAGATTGTTATATTAAAAAGTTTCAGATATTAAGTATGCTAAAAAATGGTACACTTGATGTCTTTAGTGCCTTTAAATAAGACTATCCTATAATCCTTATCTTATTTCTTTGAATTCTTTTACATCTATTTGGTATTATTACAATTAAATTCTAAATCTCTTCTCATGCCACCTTTGCAACACTTTTAACTTATCTAATTTCATTTTTAATTTATATTTACTTAATTTTAGAATAATAATTTATTAATGTTTAAGCTTATTTGTCTTAGTAATTTACAATAAACAAAAAAGTAGTGTGATCTACAAAAAATAAATGTCGATGGACCCATCTCGGTAACCTCTATAAATTTATATATTCATTTTTTATTTTTAAAAATAATATAGCTATTTTGTACATTTCACAAGACATTTTGATTCATTCTAAATTTTATGATTCGGGATTGTATGCTTGACCCTCTTTTAAACATAGAATGCAAATATCTTGAAAACGTTATTTATTTATCCAAATGTTTTCTTTGAATTGTTATATTAATAAGTAATCCTACACCTAATCTTAAGTTACCATTAAATTTAATTTATTTTTTTGTATTCAATTAGTTTAATTAATCTAATTTCAACTTCTATGTAAAATACTAAATATTAAAAAATTATTTATGCATATTTTCTTTCCAATTTGTAGTAATTTTGAATAATATTTTCTCTAAATGAAACAATTATTGTTGGACCCATTTGAATTATTTCTATCCAATTAAATATTTTATTTTTTATATCTTTAGATTTATTTATTTATTTATTTAGGGAAGTTTTTAAGAACTTTTAATTCATATCTAATTTGTTATTCAAGGTTATTGTATTTTTTTTTTCTTAGTATCGCTGTGGACAAATTTTTTCTTTAATTTATGTCATTTCTAATTATCTTCTCTTGTGCAACCCTTATCTTTTATTTCAATTTGCAGTAATACTTCATTTTCTCTCATGTAACCCTTATCTTTTATATTTATATTTATATTTTTTAAAAAAGTTCTAGCTAGTAAGATATCTTTTTTAGACATTTTGACTCATTGTAAATTTCATGATAAAGATTCTCATGCGTCACCTTCTTTTTTTCTTAGAATGCAACTATATGAAAACTTTTTGCCCTTTCCTTCAGTTATTTTTCTTTGAAATTGTTAAATGACTAAATCTAAATCTACTCAAATTTTCACCATTAAACTTCTTTTTTTATTTATATTTCATTTGCTTATTTAATGAAATTTCAAATTTAATATTTATATATTAAATACTAAAAAGGTTATTTATGCATCTTTTTAACGATGTCCGATTGAGATTGAACTGTTATTACTTTACAAATTTCAAAGATTTCAGTCAAATTAAGTAATTATTTTTATATTTTTAAAAATTTTATTTTTAACTATTTAGAAATGATTCTTAAGAACCCTTATTTCCTACTTTATTTCATTATCTAGATTGTTGTATTTAAATTTCTTAATCTCATCAAAAGAAATTTTTAATAATAATTTGTCTCATTTCGAACTAACCACTCCTATATGACCCATATTTTTACTTCATTTGGTTATAATACTTAATTTTATATGACATCAACCTTAATATATATTTAGTTAATATTGAAATAATAATTGATTATCTCTTCTTCTTATTTATTTTTTTAATTCAAAGAAATTCTTAACAAGATCTAATTAATATGAAGCAAAGAAAAATGGACATGATTTCATAATATGTATCCAATTAAGTATTTATTTTTATATTTCCACTTTAAGTTTGATATAGTACTTAAAAAATTTAAGTATCAAATCATGTCACTTCTACATTACATTTTATTTTGTTATATTACATTTCTTCAAGTTGACTTATTTACATTGTAAAGAAATCCTAATCCATACCTTATTTGATTTCATTATCGTACAATACATACATTTATCTAATATCAAGTTTAATATATTTATTTACTTAATATTAAAAAAATAATTTCTTGTTAGTTTTTCATATTTTCCTTGGAAATTCATAGAAATTCTTAATGAGGTGTAATCTAGATGACGTAAAGATTGCTGGATATTGTTGGGCGAGGTGTATCTAATTAATTATTCATTAATGTTTTAGCATCTATTTACTTAATGTTAAATAAAATATTAAGACTTAGGCTTGTTTACCTTAGAAATTCATAATAAATCTATAATAGGTCTAATCATGACAAATTGATGTTGTTGAACTGATCTCAACACGCCATAAAAAAAATTAATATTTATTTTATATATCTAATTTTTAATTTATTAGATTTTGTCATGTTTTGAAAAAAAATTTATTCTTACTTTATTTAATGAATGATGATTTTACACTTTATATAATACTTTATTCTTACTTTATTCCATGTCCAACAGACCTCATATGGAGTAATAAATAAATTGCAAAGCAGATATGAACAAAAAAATATATTATTGAGATAAGATTAGGAAAATATTTATTAAAAAAGAAATAAATAACAATGCCTCATTGAGATAATTAATTCGACAAAGGTCTGTCTGCTAGTGTGACCTTAGTTGTATTACAATGCCTCAAATTATCTTATTACAACTTTTATAATTTCACTCTTAAATTTAAAAGTTTAATTTCTTATTTTTAAACTTATTTACCGAGATACTTTGTAGAAATTTTGAATAAGGTACAACAAAGGTGAATCCAACATTGTTGGACTCAATTGAGTGAGTACTACAAAACAAGTATATGGTGTCATAATTTAAAAAATTTTATTTTCTTAAGTTTTTAATAATTTCAGAGATATTTTCATTCGTGCCTATTTGCATGATCGATCATACTATTCTAGATCTCTTTATTATCTAGGAACGAAACTCTTTTATGGTATGATTTTCATCTTAGTTAATATTTCACTATTATTTTATTATATTATAATGTAAATTAAAATCCAATTTTCTGTGACCTTGTATTTCTTAAATATTGATAAATTATATTTCATAAATTTATTAAAATTTTACTTTGATGCTTATTTATATATTATTAGGATATTAACTTTTACATTACTATGGTTTTTTTTTCCATAATTCATAGAAATTTCAAACAATGTCTAATGAAGAAAAAACAAAGATGAGTAAATCATCACAAAGAACTCTATATAATCAAATATTTAATTCTACCTTATTAAGTAATTTTTTTCTATGGTTTGATTTTTGATATGAAATAGTTCAATTGGTACAAGATTTGGTGATCATGGTTGTTATGATTAACCATTCTAGTGTATTGGATTGAACCTTTTTCGTACACTTCATATCATTAATTAGAAATTTTTCCTTGGTTTTATTATTTTATTACAAAAAACTAATTCTCCTCTTTTCTACCTTTTTATCACTTTTATTTTATTACCTTTCATTGCTCAGTTTATCTAAATCCAAGTTCATTTTAAATTTTCTTAATAATAAAATGATAATTTAGAAGCATTCATTCATTTTATAAGAATAATTTTGTAATTCACAATTCTTCCAAATGTTATCCGAAGGAGATGGAACATCATTTGTTCTACTCATCTTGATCAGCCCCAACATTTAAATATTACTTTTTTTTTTAATTTTTTTATAAAAGTATTTCTAACATTTTGGCATAATTTATGAGAAATTTTGATTCATTTTGATTTGATGGTTAGGGGTGTTGCACCACATCTTCTTAATATTTTTGAATGCTTCTTTGCAGAATGTTTGTCTTTATTTCTCATATTTTTCTCTATTTTCGTTGTATTACTATGTAACCCTATATCTTATTTCAAGTAACTTTAAATTTTTTTTAATTTAGACATATTACGTAGCTCCAATTTATACCATTTCAATAAAAACATATGTATGTTAAATATTATTTTAATAATGTTTTATTATTTATGCTTATTTAATTGGTTATTTGCATAAATTCTAAGCAAGAATTGATCGACCAAAAAACACTTAGATGGGCTCATCTGGATGAAATATTTGTAATTTAACTTTAATTTGTTATATTTTTTTAATTTTTTTGAATGTTGTGTTAGATAGTTTGATTTGTATAAGATTTGGTGATTTAAAATATTATGCATGGTCTCCTTAGTATTTAAGAATTCAACATTCTAATATAGAATTTTGACTGTAATTATCCAAAGTAATTTCAAGAGGTTTTTAGCATTTTACGAAATGTTTAGGTTCATACGTAAAAATAAAGATTGTTATATTAAAAAGTTTCAGATATTAAGTATGCTAAAAAATGGTACACTTGATGTCTTTAGTGCCTTTAAATAAGACTATCCTATAATCCTTATCTTATTTCTTTGAATTCTTTTACATCTATTTGGTATTATTACAATTAAATTCTAAATCTCTTCTCATGCCACCTTTGCAACACTTTTAACTTATCTAATTTCATTTTTAATTTATATTTACTTAATTTTAGAATAATAATTTATTAATGTTTAAGCTTATTTGTCTTAGTAATTTACAATAAACAAAAAAGTAGTGTGATCTACAAAAAATAAATGTCGATGGACCCATCTCGGTAACCTCTATAAATTTATATATTCATTTTTTATTTTTAAAAATAATATAGCTATTTTGTACATTTCACAAGACATTTTGATTCATTCTAAATTTTATGATTCGGGATTGTATGCTTGACCCTCTTTTAAACATAGAATGCAAATATCTTGAAAACGTTATTTATTTATTCAAATGTTTTCTTTGAATTGTTATATTAATAAGTAATCCTACACCTAATCTTAAGTTACCATTAAATTTAATTTATTTTTTTGTATTCAATTAGTTTAATTAATCTAATTTCAACTTCTATGTAAAATACTAAATATTAAAAAATTATTTATGCATATTTTCTTTCCAATTTGTAGTAATTTTGAATAATATTTTCTCTAAATGAAACAATTATTGTTGGACCCATTTGAATTATTTCTATCCAATTAAATATTTTATTTTTTATATCTTTAGATTTATTTATTTATTTATTTAGGGAAGTTTTTAAGAACTTTTAATTCATATCTAATTTGTTATTCAAGGTTATTGTATTTTTTTTTTCTTAGTATCGCTGTGGACAAATTTTTTCTTTAATTTATGTCATTTCTAATTATCTTCTCTTGTGCAACCCTTATCTTTTATTTCAATTTGTAGTAATACTTCATTTTCTCTCATGTAACCCTTATCTTTTATATTTATATTTATATTTTTTAAAAAAGTTCTAGCTAGTAAGATATCTTTTTTAGACATTTTGACTCATTGTAAATTTCATGATAAAGATTCTCATGCGTCACCTTCTTTTTTTCTTAGAATGCAACTATATGAAAACTTTTTGCCCTTTCCTTCAGTTATTTTTCTTTGAAATTGTTAAATGACTAAATCTAAATCTACTCAAATTTTCACCATTAAACTTCTTTTTTTATTTATATTTCATTTGCTTATTTAATGAAATTTCAAATTTAATATTTATATATTAAATACTAAAAAGGTTATTTATGCATCTTTTTAACGATGTCCGATTGAGATTGAACTGTTATTACTTTACAAATTTCAAAGATTTCAGTCAAATTAAGTAATTATTTTTATATTTTTAAAAATTTTATTTTTAACTATTTAGAAATGATTCTTAAGAACCCTTATTTCCTACTTTATTTCATTATCTAGATTGTTGTATTTAAATTTCTTAATCTCATCAAAAGAAATTTTTAATAATAATTTGTCTCATTTCGAACTAACCACTCCTATATGACCCATATTTTTACTTCATTTGGTTATAATACTTAATTTTATATGACATCAACCTTAATATATATTTAGTTAATATTGAAATAATAATTGATTATCTCTTCTTCTTATTTATTTTTTTAATTCAAAGAAATTCTTAACAAGATCTAATTAATATGAAGCAAAGAAAAATGGACATGATTTCATAATATGTATCCAATTAAGTATTTATTTTTATATTTCCACTTTAAGTTTGATATAGTACTTAAAAAATTTAAGTATCAAATCATGTCACTTCTACATTACATTTTATTTTGTTATATTACATTTCTTCAAGTTGACTTATTTACATTGTAAAGAAATCCTAATCCATACCTTATTTGATTTCATTATCGTACAATACATACATTTATCTAATATCAAGTTTAATATATTTATTTACTTAATATTAAAAAAATAATTTCTTGTTAGTTTTTCATATTTTCCTTGGAAATTCATAGAAATTCTTAATGAGGTGTAATCTAGATGACGTAAAGATTGCTGGATATTGTTGGGCGAGGTGTATCTAATTAATTATTCATTAATGTTTTAGCATCTATTTACTTAATGTTAAATAAAATATTAAGACTTAGGCTTGTTTACCTTAGAAATTCATAATAAATCTATAATAGGTCTAATCATGACAAATTGATGTTGTTGAACTGATCTCAACACGCCATAAAAAAAATTAATATTTATTTTATATATCTAATTTTTAATTTATTAGATTTTGTCATGTTTTGAAAAAAAATTTATTCTTACTTTATTTAATGAATGATGATTTTACACTTTATATAATACTTTATTCTTACTTTATTCCATGTCCAACAGACCTCATATGGAGTAATAAATAAATTGCAAAGCAGATATGAACAAAAAAATATATTATTGAGATAAGATTAGGAAAATATTTATTAAAAAAGAAATAAATAACAATGCCTCATTGAGATAATTAATTCGACAAAGGTCTGTCTGCTAGTGTGACCTTAGTTGTATTACAATGCCTCAAATTATCTTATTACAACTTTTATAATTTCACTCTTAAATTTAAAAGTTTAATTTCTTATTTTTAAACTTATTTACCGAGATACTTTGTAGAAATTTTGAATAAGGTACAACAAAGGTGAATCCAACATTGTTGGACTCAATTGAGTGAGTACTACAAAACAAGTATATGGTGTCATAATTTAAAAAATTTTATTTTCTTAAGTTTTTAATAATTTCAGAGATATTTTCATTCGTGCCTATTTGCATGATCGATCATACTATTCTAGATCTCTTTATTATCTAGGAACGAAACTCTTTTATGGTATGATTTTCATCTTAGTTAATATTTCACTATTATTTTATTATATTATAATGTAAATTAAAATCCAATTTTCTGTGACCTTGTATTTCTTAAATATTGATAAATTATATTTCATAAATTTATTAAAATTTTACTTTGATGCTTATTTATATATTATTAGGATATTAACTTTTACATTACTATGGTTTTTTTTTCCATAATTCATAGAAATTTCAAACAATGTCTAATGAAGAAAAAACAAAGATGAGTAAATCATCACAAAGAACTCTATATAATCAAATATTTAATTCTACCTTATTAAGTAATTTTTTTCTATGGTTTGATTTTTGATATGAAATAGTTCAATTGGTACAAGATTTGGTGATCATGGTTGTTATGATTAACCATTCTAGTGTATTGGATTGAACCTTTTTCGTACACTTCATATCATTAATTAGAAATTTTTCCTTGGTTTTATTATTTTATTACAAAAAACTAATTCTCCTCTTTTCTACCTTTTTATCACTTTTATTTTATTACCTTTCATTGCTCAGTTTATCTAAATCCAAGTTCATTTTAAATTTTCTTAATAATAAAATGATAATTTAGAAGCATTCATTCATTTTATAAGAATAATTTTGTAATTCACAATTCTTCCAAATGTTATCCGAAGGAGATGGAACATCATTTGTTCTACTCATCTTGATCAGCCCCAACATTTAAATATTACTTTTTTTTTTAATTTTTTTATAAAAGTATTTCTAACATTTTGGCATAATTTATGAGAAATTTTGATTCATTTTGATTTGATGGTTAGGGGTGTTGCACCACATCTTCTTAATATTTTTGAATGCTTCTTTGCAGAATGTTTGTCTTTATTTCTCATATTTTTCTCTATTTTCGTTGTATTACTATGTAACCCTATATCTTATTTCAAGTAACTTTAAATTTTTTTTAATTTAGACATATTACGTAGCTCCAATTTATACCATTTCAATAAAAACATATGTATGTTAAATATTATTTTAATAATGTTTTATTATTTATGCTTATTTAATTGGTTATTTGCATAAATTCTAAGCAAGAATTGATCGACCAAAAAACACTTAGATGGGCTCATCTGGATGAAATATTTGTAATTTAACTTTAATTTGTTATATTTTTTTAATTTTTTTGAATGTTGTGTTAGATAGTTTGATTTGTATAAGATTTGGTGATTTAAAATATTATGCATGGTCTCCTTAGTATTTAAGAATTCAACATTCTAATATAGAATTTTGACTGTAATTATCCAAAGTAATTTCAAGAGGTTTTTAGCATTTTACGAAATGTTTAGGTTCATACGTAAAAATAAAGATTGTTATATTAAAAAGTTTCAGATATTAAGTATGCTAAAAAATGGTACACTTGATGTCTTTAGTGCCTTTAAATAAGACTATCCTATAATCCTTATCTTATTTCTTTGAATTCTTTTACATCTATTTGGTATTATTACAATTAAATTCTAAATCTCTTCTCATGCCACCTTTGCAACACTTTTAACTTATCTAATTTCATTTTTAATTTATATTTACTTAATTTTAGAATAATAATTTATTAATGTTTAAGCTTATTTGTCTTAGTAATTTACAATAAACAAAAAAGTAGTGTGATCTACAAAAAATAAATGTCGATGGACCCATCTCGGTAACCTCTATAAATTTATATATTCATTTTTTATTTTTAAAAATAATATAGCTATTTTGTACATTTCACAAGACATTTTGATTCATTCTAAATTTTATGATTCGGGATTGTATGCTTGACCCTCTTTTAAACATAGAATGCAAATATCTTGAAAACGTTATTTATTTATTCAAATGTTTTCTTTGAATTGTTATATTAATAAGTAATCCTACACCTAATCTTAAGTTACCATTAAATTTAATTTATTTTTTTGTATTCAATTAGTTTAATTAATCTAATTTCAACTTCTATGTAAAATACTAAATATTAAAAAATTATTTATGCATATTTTCTTTCCAATTTGTAGTAATTTTGAATAATATTTTCTCTAAATGAAACAATTATTGTTGGACCCATTTGAATTATTTCTATCCAATTAAATATTTTATTTTTTATATCTTTAGATTTATTTATTTATTTATTTAGGGAAGTTTTTAAGAACTTTTAATTCATATCTAATTTGTTATTCAAGGTTATTGTATTTTTTTTTTCTTAGTATCGCTGTGGACAAATTTTTTCTTTAATTTATGTCATTTCTAATTATCTTCTCTTGTGCAACCCTTATCTTTTATTTCAATTTGCAGTAATACTTCATTTTCTCTCATGTAACCCTTATCTTTTATATTTATATTTATATTTTTTAAAAAAGTTCTAGCTAGTAAGATATCTTTTTTAGACATTTTGACTCATTGTAAATTTCATGATAAAGATTCTCATGCGTCACCTTCTTTTTTTCTTAGAATGCAACTATATGAAAACTTTTTGCCCTTTCCTTCAGTTATTTTTCTTTGAAATTGTTAAATGACTAAATCTAAATCTACTCAAATTTTCACCATTAAACTTCTTTTTTTATTTATATTTCATTTGCTTATTTAATGAAATTTCAAATTTAATATTTATATATTAAATACTAAAAAGGTTATTTATGCATCTTTTTAACGATGTCCGATTGAGATTGAACTGTTATTACTTTACAAATTTCAAAGATTTCAGTCAAATTAAGTAATTATTTTTATATTTTTAAAAATTTTATTTTTAACTATTTAGAAATGATTCTTAAGAACCCTTATTTCCTACTTTATTTCATTATCTAGATTGTTGTATTTAAATTTCTTAATCTCATCAAAAGAAATTTTTAATAATAATTTGTCTCATTTCGAACTAACCACTCCTATATGACCCATATTTTTACTTCATTTGGTTATAATACTTAATTTTATATGACATCAACCTTAATATATATTTAGTTAATATTGAAATAATAATTGATTATCTCTTCTTCTTATTTATTTTTTTAATTCAAAGAAATTCTTAACAAGATCTAATTAATATGAAGCAAAGAAAAATGGACATGATTTCATAATATGTATCCAATTAAGTATTTATTTTTATATTTCCACTTTAAGTTTGATATAGTACTTAAAAAATTTAAGTATCAAATCATGTCACTTCTACATTACATTTTATTTTGTTATATTACATTTCTTCAAGTTGACTTATTTACATTGTAAAGAAATCCTAATCCATACCTTATTTGATTTCATTATCGTACAATACATACATTTATCTAATATCAAGTTTAATATATTTATTTACTTAATATTAAAAAAATAATTTCTTGTTAGTTTTTCATATTTTCCTTGGAAATTCATAGAAATTCTTAATGAGGTGTAATCTAGATGACGTAAAGATTGCTGGATATTGTTGGGCGAGGTGTATCTAATTAATTATTCATTAATGTTTTAGCATCTATTTACTTAATGTTAAATAAAATATTAAGACTTAGGCTTGTTTACCTTAGAAATTCATAATAAATCTATAATAGGTCTAATCATGACAAATTGATGTTGTTGAACTGATCTCAACACGCCATAAAAAAAATTAATATTTATTTTATATATCTAATTTTTAATTTATTAGATTTTGTCATGTTTTGAAAAAAAATTTATTCTTACTTTATTTAATGAATGATGATTTTACACTTTATATAATACTTTATTCTTACTTTATTCCATGTCCAACAGACCTCATATGGAGTAATAAATAAATTGCAAAGCAGATATGAACAAAAAAATATATTATTGAGATAAGATTAGGAAAATATTTATTAAAAAAGAAATAAATAACAATGCCTCATTGAGATAATTAATTCGACAAAGGTCTGTCTGCTAGTGTGACCTTAGTTGTATTACAATGCCTCAAATTATCTTATTACAACTTTTATAATTTCACTCTTAAATTTAAAAGTTTAATTTCTTATTTTTAAACTTATTTACCGAGATACTTTGTAGAAATTTTGAATAAGGTACAACAAAGGTGAATCCAACATTGTTGGACTCAATTGAGTGAGTACTACAAAACAAGTATATGGTGTCATAATTTAAAAAATTTTATTTTCTTAAGTTTTTAATAATTTCAGAGATATTTTCATTCGTGCCTATTTGCATGATCGATCATACTATTCTAGATCTCTTTATTATCTAGGAACGAAACTCTTTTATGGTATGATTTTCATCTTAGTTAATATTTCACTATTATTTTATTATATTATAATGTAAATTAAAATCCAATTTTCTGTGACCTTGTATTTCTTAAATATTGATAAATTATATTTCATAAATTTATTAAAATTTTACTTTGATGCTTATTTATATATTATTAGGATATTAACTTTTACATTACTATGGTTTTTTTTTCCATAATTCATAGAAATTTCAAACAATGTTTAATGAAGAAAAAACAAAGATGAGTAAATCATCACAAAGAACTCTATATAATCAAATATTTAATTCTACCTTATTAAGTAATTTTTTTCTATGGTTTGATTTTTGATATGAAATAGTTCAATTGGTACAAGATTTGGTGATCATGGTTGTTATGATTAACCATTCTAGTGTATTGGATTGAACCTTTTTCGTACACTTCATATCATTAATTAGAAATTTTTCCTTGGTTTTATTATTTTATTACAAAAAACTAATTCTCCTCTTTTCTACCTTTTTATCACTTTTATTTTATTACCTTTCATTGCTCAGTTTATCTAAATCCAAGTTCATTTTAAATTTTCTTAATAATAAAATGATAATTTAGAAGCATTCATTCATTTTATAAGAATAATTTTGTAATTCACAATTCTTCCAAATGTTATCCGAAGGAGATGGAACATCATTTGTTCTACTCATCTTGATCAGCCCCAACATTTAAATATTACTTTTTTTTTTAATTTTTTTATAAAAGTATTTCTAACATTTTGGCATAATTTATGAGAAATTTTGATTCATTTTGATTTGATGGTTAGGGGTGTTGCACCACATCTTCTTAATATTTTTGAATGCTTCTTTGCAGAATGTTTGTCATTATTTCTCATATTTTTCTCTATTTTCGTTGTATTACTATGTAACCCTATATCTTATTTCAAGTAACTTTAAATTTTTTTTAATTTAGACATATTACGTAGCTCCAATTTATACCATTTCAATAAAAACATATGTATGTTAAATATTATTTTAATAATGTTTTATTATTTATGCTTATTTAATTGGTTATTTGCATAAATTCTAAGCAAGAATTGATCGACCAAAAAACACTTAGATGGGCTCATCTGGATGAAATATTTGTAATTTAACTTTAATTTGTTATATTTTTTTAATTTTTTTGAATGTTGTGTTAGATAGTTTGATTTGTATAAGATTTGGTGATTTAAAATATTATGCATGGTCTCCTTAGTATTTAAGAATTCAACATTCTAATATAGAATTTTGACTGTAATTATCCAAAGTAATTTCAAGAGGTTTTTAGCATTTTACGAAATGTTTAGGTTCATACGTAAAAATAAAGATTGTTATATTAAAAAGTTTCAGATATTAAGTATGCTAAAAAATGGTACACTTGATGTCTTTAGTGCCTTTAAATAAGACTATCCTATAATCCTTATCTTATTTCTTTGAATTCTTTTACATCTATTTGGTATTATTACAATTAAATTCTAAATCTCTTCTCATGCCACCTTTGCAACACTTTTAACTTATCTAATTTCATTTTTAATTTATATTTACTTAATTTTAGAATAATAATTTATTAATGTTTAAGCTTATTTGTCTTAGTAATTTACAATAAACAAAAAAGTAGTGTGATCTACAAAAAATAAATGTCGATGGACCCATCTCGGTAACCTCTATAAATTTATATATTCATTTTTTATTTTTAAAAATAATATAGCTATTTTGTACATTTCACAAGACATTTTGATTCATTCTAAATTTTATGATTCGGGATTGTATGCTTGACCCTCTTTTAAACATAGAATGCAAATATCTTGAAAACGTTATTTATTTATTCAAATGTTTTCTTTGAATTGTTATATTAATAAGTAATCCTACACCTAATCTTAAGTTACCATTAAATTTAATTTATTTTTTTGTATTCAATTAGTTTAATTAATCTAATTTCAACTTCTATGTAAAATACTAAATATTAAAAAATTATTTATGCATATTTTCTTTCCAATTTGTAGTAATTTTGAATAATATTTTCTCTAAATGAAACAATTATTGTTGGACCCATTTGAATTATTTCTATCCAATTAAATATTTTATTTTTTATATCTTTAGATTTATTTATTTATTTATTTAGGGAAGTTTTTAAGAACTTTTAATTCATATCTAATTTGTTATTCAAGGTTATTGTATTTTTTTTTTCTTAGTATCGCTGTGGACAAATTTTTTCTTTAATTTATGTCATTTCTAATTATCTTCTCTTGTGCAACCCTTATCTTTTATTTCAATTTGCAGTAATACTTCATTTTCTCTCATGTAACCCTTATCTTTTATATTTATATTTATATTTTTTAAAAAAGTTCTAGCTAGTAAGATATCTTTTTTAGACATTTTGACTCATTGTAAATTTCATGATAAAGATTCTCATGCGTCACCTTCTTTTTTTCTTAGAATGCAACTATATGAAAACTTTTTGCCCTTTCCTTCAGTTATTTTTCTTTGAAATTGTTAAATGACTAAATCTAAATCTACTCAAATTTTCACCATTAAACTTCTTTTTTTATTTATATTTCATTTGCTTATTTAATGAAATTTCAAATTTAATATTTATATATTAAATACTAAAAAGGTTATTTATGCATCTTTTTAACGATGTCCGATTGAGATTGAACTGTTATTACTTTACAAATTTCAAAGATTTCAGTCAAATTAAGTAATTATTTTTATATTTTTAAAAATTTTATTTTTAACTATTTAGAAATGATTCTTAAGAACCCTTATTTCCTACTTTATTTCATTATCTAGATTGTTGTATTTAAATTTCTTAATCTCATCAAAAGAAATTTTTAATAATAATTTGTCTCATTTCGAACTAACCACTCCTATATGACCCATATTTTTACTTCATTTGGTTATAATACTTAATTTTATATGACATCAACCTTAATATATATTTAGTTAATATTGAAATAATAATTGATTATCTCTTCTTCTTATTTATTTTTTTAATTCAAAGAAATTCTTAACAAGATCTAATTAATATGAAGCAAAGAAAAATGGACATGATTTCATAATATGTATCCAATTAAGTATTTATTTTTATATTTCCACTTTAAGTTTGATATAGTACTTAAAAAATTTAAGTATCAAATCATGTCACTTCTACATTACATTTTATTTTGTTATATTACATTTCTTCAAGTTGACTTATTTACATTGTAAAGAAATCCTAATCCATACCTTATTTGATTTCATTATCGTACAATACATACATTTATCTAATATCAAGTTTAATATATTTATTTACTTAATATTAAAAAAATAATTTCTTGTTAGTTTTTCATATTTTCCTTGGAAATTCATAGAAATTCTTAATGAGGTGTAATCTAGATGACGTAAAGATTGCTGGATATTGTTGGGCGAGGTGTATCTAATTAATTATTCATTAATGTTTTAGCATCTATTTACTTAATGTTAAATAAAATATTAAGACTTAGGCTTGTTTACCTTAGAAATTCATAATAAATCTATAATAGGTCTAATCATGACAAATTGATGTTGTTGAACTGATCTCAACACGCCATAAAAAAAATTAATATTTATTTTATATATCTAATTTTTAATTTATTAGATTTTGTCATGTTTTGAAAAAAAATTTATTCTTACTTTATTTAATGAATGATGATTTTACACTTTATATAATACTTTATTCTTACTTTATTCCATGTCCAACAGACCTCATATGGAGTAATAAATAAATTGCAAAGCAGATATGAACAAAAAAATATATTATTGAGATAAGATTAGGAAAATATTTATTAAAAAAGAAATAAATAACAATGCCTCATTGAGATAATTAATTCGACAAAGGTCTGTCTGCTAGTGTGACCTTAGTTGTATTACAATGCCTCAAATTATCTTATTACAACTTTTATAATTTCACTCTTAAATTTAAAAGTTTAATTTCTTATTTTTAAACTTATTTACCGAGATACTTTGTAGAAATTTTGAATAAGGTACAACAAAGGTGAATCCAACATTGTTGGACTCAATTGAGTGAGTACTACAAAACAAGTATATGGTGTCATAATTTAAAAAATTTTATTTTCTTAAGTTTTTAATAATTTCAGAGATATTTTCATTCGTGCCTATTTGCATGATCGATCATACTATTCTAGATCTCTTTATTATCTAGGAACGAAACTCTTTTATGGTATGATTTTCATCTTAGTTAATATTTCACTATTATTTTATTATATTATAATGTAAATTAAAATCCAATTTTCTGTGACCTTGTATTTCTTAAATATTGATAAATTATATTTCATAAATTTATTAAAATTTTACTTTGATGCTTATTTATATATTATTAGGATATTAACTTTTACATTACTATGGTTTTTTTTTCCATAATTCATAGAAATTTCAAACAATGTCTAATGAAGAAAAAACAAAGATGAGTAAATCATCACAAAGAACTCTATATAATCAAATATTTAATTCTACCTTATTAAGTAATTTTTTTCTATGGTTTGATTTTTGATATGAAATAGTTCAATTGGTACAAGATTTGGTGATCATGGTTGTTATGATTAACCATTCTAGTGTATTGGATTGAACCTTTTTCGTACACTTCATATCATTAATTAGAAATTTTTCCTTGGTTTTATTATTTTATTACAAAAAACTAATTCTCCTCTTTTCTACCTTTTTATCACTTTTATTTTATTACCTTTCATTGCTCAGTTTATCTAAATCCAAGTTCATTTTAAATTTTCTTAATAATAAAATGATAATTTAGAAGCATTCATTCATTTTATAAGAATAATTTTGTAATTCACAATTCTTCCAAATGTTATCCGAAGGAGATGGAACATCATTTGTTCTACTCATCTTGATCAGCCCCAACATTTAAATATTACTTTTTTTTTTAATTTTTTTATAAAAGTATTTCTAACATTTTGGCATAATTTATGAGAAATTTTGATTCATTTTGATTTGATGGTTAGGGGTGTTGCACCACATCTTCTTAATATTTTTGAATGCTTCTTTGCAGAATGTTTGTCTTTATTTCTCATATTTTTCTCTATTTTCGTTGTATTACTATGTAACCCTATATCTTATTTCAAGTAACTTTAAATTTTTTTTAATTTAGACATATTACGTAGCTCCAATTTATACCATTTCAATAAAAACATATGTATGTTAAATATTATTTTAATAATGTTTTATTATTTATGCTTATTTAATTGGTTATTTGCATAAATTCTAAGCAAGAATTGATCGACCAAAAAACACTTAGATGGGCTCATCTGGATGAAATATTTGTAATTTAACTTTAATTTGTTATATTTTTTTAATTTTTTTGAATGTTGTGTTAGATAGTTTGATTTGTATAAGATTTGGTGATTTAAAATATTATGCATGGTCTCCTTAGTATTTAAGAATTCAACATTCTAATATAGAATTTTGACTGTAATTATCCAAAGTAATTTCAAGAGGTTTTTAGCATTTTACGAAATGTTTAGGTTCATACGTAAAAATAAAGATTGTTATATTAAAAAGTTTCAGATATTAAGTATGCTAAAAAATGGTACACTTGATGTCTTTAGTGCCTTTAAATAAGACTATCCTATAATCCTTATCTTATTTCTTTGAATTCTTTTACATCTATTTGGTATTATTACAATTAAATTCTAAATCTCTTCTCATGCCACCTTTGCAACACTTTTAACTTATCTAATTTCATTTTTAATTTATATTTACTTAATTTTAGAATAATAATTTATTAATGTTTAAGCTTATTTGTCTTAGTAATTTACAATAAACAAAAAAGTAGTGTGATCTACAAAAAATAAATGTCGATGGACCCATCTCGGTAACCTCTATAAATTTATATATTCATTTTTTATTTTTAAAAATAATATAGCTATTTTGTACATTTCACAAGACATTTTGATTCATTCTAAATTTTATGATTCGGGATTGTATGCTTGACCCTCTTTTAAACATAGAATGCAAATATCTTGAAAACGTTATTTATTTATTCAAATGTTTTCTTTGAATTGTTATATTAATAAGTAATCCTACACCTAATCTTAAGTTACCATTAAATTTAATTTATTTTTTTGTATTCAATTAGTTTAATTAATCTAATTTCAACTTCTATGTAAAATACTAAATATTAAAAAATTATTTATGCATATTTTCTTTCCAATTTGTAGTAATTTTGAATAATATTTTCTCTAAATGAAACAATTATTGTTGGACCCATTTGAATTATTTCTATCCAATTAAATATTTTATTTTTTATATCTTTAGATTTATTTATTTATTTATTTAGGGAAGTTTTTAAGAACTTTTAATTCATATCTAATTTGTTATTCAAGGTTATTGTATTTTTTTTTTCTTAGTATCGCTGTGGACAAATTTTTTCTTTAATTTATGTCATTTCTAATTATCTTCTCTTGTGCAACCCTTATCTTTTATTTCAATTTGCAGTAATACTTCATTTTCTCTCATGTAACCCTTATCTTTTATATTTATATTTATATTTTTTAAAAAAGTTCTAGCTAGTAAGATATCTTTTTTAGACATTTTGACTCATTGTAAATTTCATGATAAAGATTCTCATGCGTCACCTTCTTTTTTTCTTAGAATGCAACTATATGAAAACTTTTTGCCCTTTCCTTCAGTTATTTTTCTTTGAAATTGTTAAATGACTAAATCTAAATCTACTCAAATTTTCACCATTAAACTTCTTTTTTTATTTATATTTCATTTGCTTATTTAATGAAATTTCAAATTTAATATTTATATATTAAATACTAAAAAGGTTATTTATGCATCTTTTTAACGATGTCCGATTGAGATTGAACTGTTATTACTTTACAAATTTCAAAGATTTCAGTCAAATTAAGTAATTATTTTTATATTTTTAAAAATTTTATTTTTAACTATTTAGAAATGATTCTTAAGAACCCTTATTTCCTACTTTATTTCATTATCTAGATTGTTGTATTTAAATTTCTTAATCTCATCAAAAGAAATTTTTAATAATAATTTGTCTCATTTCGAACTAACCACTCCTATATGACCCATATTTTTACTTCATTTGGTTATAATACTTAATTTTATATGACATCAACCTTAATATATATTTAGTTAATATTGAAATAATAATTGATTATCTCTTCTTCTTATTTATTTTTTTAATTCAAAGAAATTCTTAACAAGATCTAATTAATATGAAGCAAAGAAAAATGGACATGATTTCATAATATGTATCCAATTAAGTATTTATTTTTATATTTCCACTTTAAGTTTGATATAGTACTTAAAAAATTTAAGTATCAAATCATGTCACTTCTACATTACATTTTATTTTGTTATATTACATTTCTTCAAGTTGACTTATTTACATTGTAAAGAAATCCTAATCCATACCTTATTTGATTTCATTATCGTACAATACATACATTTATCTAATATCAAGTTTAATATATTTATTTACTTAATATTAAAAAAATAATTTCTTGTTAGTTTTTCATATTTTCCTTGGAAATTCATAGAAATTCTTAATGAGGTGTAATCTAGATGACGTAAAGATTGCTGGATATTGTTGGGCGAGGTGTATCTAATTAATTATTCATTAATGTTTTAGCATCTATTTACTTAATGTTAAATAAAATATTAAGACTTAGGCTTGTTTACCTTAGAAATTCATAATAAATCTATAATAGGTCTAATCATGACAAATTGATGTTGTTGAACTGATCTCAACACGCCATAAAAAAAATTAATATTTATTTTATATATCTAATTTTTAATTTATTAGATTTTGTCATGTTTTGAAAAAAAATTTATTCTTACTTTATTTAATGAATGATGATTTTACACTTTATATAATACTTTATTCTTACTTTATTCCATGTCCAACAGACCTCATATGGAGTAATAAATAAATTGCAAAGCAGATATGAACAAAAAAATATATTATTGAGATAAGATTAGGAAAATATTTATTAAAAAAGAAATAAATAACAATGCCTCATTGAGATAATTAATTCGACAAAGGTCTGTCTGCTAGTGTGACCTTAGTTGTATTACAATGCCTCAAATTATCTTATTACAACTTTTATAATTTCACTCTTAAATTTAAAAGTTTAATTTCTTATTTTTAAACTTATTTACCGAGATACTTTGTAGAAATTTTGAATAAGGTACAACAAAGGTGAATCCAACATTGTTGGACTCAATTGAGTGAGTACTACAAAACAAGTATATGGTGTCATAATTTAAAAAATTTTATTTTCTTAAGTTTTTAATAATTTCAGAGATATTTTCATTCGTGCCTATTTGCATGATCGATCATACTATTCTAGATCTCTTTATTATCTAGGAACGAAACTCTTTTATGGTATGATTTTCATCTTAGTTAATATTTCACTATTATTTTATTATATTATAATGTAAATTAAAATCCAATTTTCTGTGACCTTGTATTTCTTAAATATTGATAAATTATATTTCATAAATTTATTAAAATTTTACTTTGATGCTTATTTATATATTATTAGGATATTAACTTTTACATTACTATGGTTTTTTTTTCCATAATTCATAGAAATTTCAAACAATGTTTAATGAAGAAAAAACAAAGATGAGTAAATCATCACAAAGAACTCTATATAATCAAATATTTAATTCTACCTTATTAAGTAATTTTTTTCTATGGTTTGATTTTTGATATGAAATAGTTCAATTGGTACAAGATTTGGTGATCATGGTTGTTATGATTAACCATTCTAGTGTATTGGATTGAACCTTTTTCGTACACTTCATATCATTACTTAGAAATTTTTCCTTGGTTTTATTATTTTATTACAAAAAACTAATTCTCCTCTTTTCTACCTTTTTATCACTTTTATTTTATTACCTTTCATTGCTCAGTTTATCTAAATCCAAGTTCATTTTAAATTTTCTTAATAATAAAATGATAATTTAGAAGCATTCATTCATTTTATAAGAATAATTTTGTAATTCACAATTCTTCCAAATGTTATCCGAAGGAGATGGAACATCATTTGTTCTACTCATCTTGATCAGCCCCAACATTTAAATATTACTTTTTTTTTTAATTTTTTTATAAAAGTATTTCTAACATTTTGGCATAATTTATGAGAAATTTTGATTCATTTTGATTTGATGGTTAGGGGTGTTGCACCACATCTTCTTAATATTTTTGAATGCTTCTTTGCAGAATGTTTGTCATTATTTCTCATATTTTTCTCTATTTTCGTTGTATTACTATGTAACCCTATATCTTATTTCAAGTAACTTTAAATTTTTTTTAATTTAGACATATTACGTAGCTCCAATTTATACCATTTCAATAAAAACATATGTATGTTAAATATTATTTTAATAATGTTTTATTATTTATGCTTATTTAATTGGTTATTTGCATAAATTCTAAGCAAGAATTGATCGACCAAAAAACACTTAGATGGGCTCATCTGGATGAAATATTTGTAATTTAACTTTAATTTGTTATATTTTTTTAATTTTTTTGAATGTTGTGTTAGATAGTTTGATTTGTATAAGATTTGGTGATTTAAAATATTATGCGTGGTCTCCTTAGTATTTAAGAATTCAACATTCTAATATAGAATTTTGACTGTAATTATCCAAAGTAATTTCAAGAGGTTTTTAGCATTTTACGAAATGTTTAGGTTCATACGTAAAAATAAAGATTGTTATATTAAAAAGTTTCAGATATTAAGTATGCTAAAAAATGGTACACTTGATGTCTTTAGTGCCTTTAAATAAGACTATCCTATAATCCTTATCTTATTTCTTTGAATTCTTTTACATCTATTTGGTATTATTACAATTAAATTCTAAATCTCTTCTCATGCCACCTTTGCAACACTTTTAACTTATCTAATTTCATTTTTAATTTATATTTACTTAATTTTAGAATAATAATTTATTAATGTTTAAGCTTATTTGTCTTAGTAATTTACAATAAACAAAAAAGTAGTGTGATCTACAAAAAATAAATGTCGATGGACCCATCTCGGTAACCTCTATAAATTTATATATTCATTTTTTATTTTTAAAAATAATATAGCTATTTTGTACATTTCACAAGACATTTTGATTCATTCTAAATTTTATGATTCGGGATTGTATGCTTGACCCTCTTTTAAACATAGAATGCAAATATCTTGAAAACGTTATTTATTTATTCAAATGTTTTCTTTGAATTGTTATATTAATAAGTAATCCTACACCTAATCTTAAGTTACCATTAAATTTAATTTATTTTTTTGTATTCAATTAGTTTAATTAATCTAATTTCAACTTCTATGTAAAATACTAAATATTAAAAAATTATTTATGCATATTTTCTTTCCAATTTGTAGTAATTTTGAATAATATTTTCTCTAAATGAAACAATTATTGTTGGACCCATTTGAATTATTTCTATCCAATTAAATATTTTATTTTTTATATCTTTAGATTTATTTATTTATTTATTTAGGGAAGTTTTTAAGAACTTTTAATTCATATCTAATTTGTTATTCAAGGTTATTGTATTTTTTTTTTCTTAGTATCGCTGTGGACAAATTTTTTCTTTAATTTATGTCATTTCTAATTATCTTCTCTTGTGCAACCCTTATCTTTTATTTCAATTTGCAGTAATACTTCATTTTCTCTCATGTAACCCTTATCTTTTATATTTATATTTATATTTTTTAAAAAAGTTCTAGCTAGTAAGATATCTTTTTTAGACATTTTGACTCATTGTAAATTTCATGATAAAGATTCTCATGCGTCACCTTCTTTTTTTCTTAGAATGCAACTATATGAAAACTTTTTGCCCTTTCCTTCAGTTATTTTTCTTTGAAATTGTTAAATGACTAAATCTAAATCTACTCAAATTTTCACCATTAAACTTCTTTTTTTATTTATATTTCATTTGCTTATTTAATGAAATTTCAAATTTAATATTTATATATTAAATACTAAAAAGGTTATTTATGCATCTTTTTAACGATGTCCGATTGAGATTGAACTGTTATTACTTTACAAATTTCAAAGATTTCAGTCAAATTAAGTAATTATTTTTATATTTTTAAAAATTTTATTTTTAACTATTTAGAAATGATTCTTAAGAACCCTTATTTCCTACTTTATTTCATTATCTAGATTGTTGTATTTAAATTTCTTAATCTCATCAAAAGAAATTTTTAATAATAATTTGTCTCATTTCGAACTAACCACTCCTATATGACCCATATTTTTACTTCATTTGGTTATAATACTTAATTTTATATGACATCAACCTTAATATATATTTAGTTAATATTGAAATAATAATTGATTATCTCTTCTTCTTATTTATTTTTTTAATTCAAAGAAATTCTTAACAAGATCTAATTAATATGAAGCAAAGAAAAATGGACATGATTTCATAATATGTATCCAATTAAGTATTTATTTTTATATTTCCACTTTAAGTTTGATATAGTACTTAAAAAATTTAAGTATCAAATCATGTCACTTCTACATTACATTTTATTTTGTTATATTACATTTCTTCAAGTTGACTTATTTACATTGTAAAGAAATCCTAATCCATACCTTATTTGATTTCATTATCGTACAATACATACATTTATCTAATATCAAGTTTAATATATTTATTTACTTAATATTAAAAAAATAATTTCTTGTTAGTTTTTCATATTTTCCTTGGAAATTCATAGAAATTCTTAATGAGGTGTAATCTAGATGACGTAAAGATTGCTGGATATTGTTGGGCGAGGTGTATCTAATTAATTATTCATTAATGTTTTAGCATCTATTTACTTAATGTTAAATAAAATATTAAGACTTAGGCTTGTTTACCTTAGAAATTCATAATAAATCTATAATAGGTCTAATCATGACAAATTGATGTTGTTGAACTGATCTCAACACGCCATAAAAAAAATTAATATTTATTTTATATATCTAATTTTTAATTTATTAGATTTTGTCATGTTTTGAAAAAAAATTTATTCTTACTTTATTTAATGAATGATGATTTTACACTTTATATAATACTTTATTCTTACTTTATTCCATGTCCAACAGACCTCATATGGAGTAATAAATAAATTGCAAAGCAGATATGAACAAAAAAATATATTATTGAGATAAGATTAGGAAAATATTTATTAAAAAAGAAATAAATAACAATGCCTCATTGAGATAATTAATTCGACAAAGGTCTGTCTGCTAGTGTGACCTTAGTTGTATTACAATGCCTCAAATTATCTTATTACAACTTTTATAATTTCACTCTTAAATTTAAAAGTTTAATTTCTTATTTTTAAACTTATTTACCGAGATACTTTGTAGAAATTTTGAATAAGGTACAACAAAGGTGAATCCAACATTGTTGGACTCAATTGAGTGAGTACTACAAAACAAGTATATGGTGTCATAATTTAAAAAATTTTATTTTCTTAAGTTTTTAATAATTTCAGAGATATTTTCATTCGTGCCTATTTGCATGATCGATCATACTATTCTAGATCTCTTTATTATCTAGGAACGAAACTCTTTTATGGTATGATTTTCATCTTAGTTAATATTTCACTATTATTTTATTATATTATAATGTAAATTAAAATCCAATTTTCTGTGACCTTGTATTTCTTAAATATTGATAAATTATATTTCATAAATTTATTAAAATTTTACTTTGATGCTTATTTATATATTATTAGGATATTAACTTTTACATTACTATGGTTTTTTTTTCCATAATTCATAGAAATTTCAAACAATGTTTAATGAAGAAAAAACAAAGATGAGTAAATCATCACAAAGAACTCTATATAATCAAATATTTAATTCTACCTTATTAAGTAATTTTTTTCTATGGTTTGATTTTTGATATGAAATAGTTCAATTGGTACAAGATTTGGTGATCATGGTTGTTATGATTAACCATTCTAGTGTATTGGATTGAACCTTTTTCGTACACTTCATATCATTAATTAGAAATTTTTCCTTGGTTTTATTATTTTATTACAAAAAACTAATTCTCCTCTTTTCTACCTTTTTATCACTTTTATTTTATTACCTTTCATTGCTCAGTTTATCTAAATCCAAGTTCATTTTAAATTTTCTTAATAATAAAATGATAATTTAGAAGCATTCATTCATTTTATAAGAATAATTTTGTAATTCACAATTCTTCCAAATGTTATCCGAAGGAGATGGAACATCATTTGTTCTACTCATCTTGATCAGCCCCAACATTTAAATATTACTTTTTTTTTTAATTTTTTTATAAAAGTATTTCTAACATTTTGGCATAATTTATGAGAAATTTTGATTCATTTTGATTTGATGGTTAGGGGTGTTGCACCACATCTTCTTAATATTTTTGAATGCTTCTTTGCAGAATGTTTGTCATTATTTCTCATATTTTTCTCTATTTTCGTTGTATTACTATGTAACCCTATATCTTATTTCAAGTAACTTTAAATTTTTTTTAATTTAGACATATTACGTAGCTCCAATTTATACCATTTCAATAAAAACATATGTATGTTAAATATTATTTTAATAATGTTTTATTATTTATGCTTATTTAATTGGTTATTTGCATAAATTCTAAGCAAGAATTGATCGACCAAAAAACACTTAGATGGGCTCATCTGGATGAAATATTTGTAATTTAACTTTAATTTGTTATATTTTTTTAATTTTTTTGAATGTTGTGTTAGATAGTTTGATTTGTATAAGATTTGGTGATTTAAAATATTATGCGTGGTCTCCTTAGTATTTAAGAATTCAACATTCTAATATAGAATTTTGACTGTAATTATCCAAAGTAATTTCAAGAGGTTTTTAGCATTTTACGAAATGTTTAGGTTCATACGTAAAAATAAAGATTGTTATATTAAAAAGTTTCAGATATTAAGTATGCTAAAAAATGGTACACTTGATGTCTTTAGTGCCTTTAAATAAGACTATCCTATAATCCTTATCTTATTTCTTTGAATTCTTTTACATCTATTTGGTATTATTACAATTAAATTCTAAATCTCTTCTCATGCCACCTTTGCAACACTTTTAACTTATCTAATTTCATTTTTAATTTATATTTACTTAATTTTAGAATAATAATTTATTAATGTTTAAGCTTATTTGTCTTAGTAATTTACAATAAACAAAAAAGTAGTGTGATCTACAAAAAATAAATGTCGATGGACCCATCTCGGTAACCTCTATAAATTTATATATTCATTTTTTATTTTTAAAAATAATATAGCTATTTTGTACATTTCACAAGACATTTTGATTCATTCTAAATTTTATGATTCGGGATTGTATGCTTGACCCTCTTTTAAACATAGAATGCAAATATCTTGAAAACGTTATTTATTTATTCAAATGTTTTCTTTGAATTGTTATATTAATAAGTAATCCTACACCTAATCTTAAGTTACCATTAAATTTAATTTATTTTTTTGTATTCAATTAGTTTAATTAATCTAATTTCAACTTCTATGTAAAATACTAAATATTAAAAAATTATTTATGCATATTTTCTTTCCAATTTGTAGTAATTTTGAATAATATTTTCTCTAAATGAAACAATTATTGTTGGACCCATTTGAATTATTTCTATCCAATTAAATATTTTATTTTTTATATCTTTAGATTTATTTATTTATTTATTTAGGGAAGTTTTTAAGAACTTTTAATTCATATCTAATTTGTTATTCAAGGTTATTGTATTTTTTTTTTCTTAGTATCGCTGTGGACAAATTTTTTCTTTAATTTATGTCATTTCTAATTATCTTCTCTTGTGCAACCCTTATCTTTTATTTCAATTTGCAGTAATACTTCATTTTCTCTCATGTAACCCTTATCTTTTATATTTATATTTATATTTTTTAAAAAAGTTCTAGCTAGTAAGATATCTTTTTTAGACATTTTGACTCATTGTAAATTTCATGATAAAGATTCTCATGCGTCACCTTCTTTTTTTCTTAGAATGCAACTATATGAAAACTTTTTGCCCTTTCCTTCAGTTATTTTTCTTTGAAATTGTTAAATGACTAAATCTAAATCTACTCAAATTTTCACCATTAAACTTCTTTTTTTATTTATATTTCATTTGCTTATTTAATGAAATTTCAAATTTAATATTTATATATTAAATACTAAAAAGGTTATTTATGCATCTTTTTAACGATGTCCGATTGAGATTGAACTGTTATTACTTTACAAATTTCAAAGATTTCAGTCAAATTAAGTAATTATTTTTATATTTTTAAAAATTTTATTTTTAACTATTTAGAAATGATTCTTAAGAACCCTTATTTCCTACTTTATTTCATTATCTAGATTGTTGTATTTAAATTTCTTAATCTCATCAAAAGAAATTTTTAATAATAATTTGTCTCATTTCGAACTAACCACTCCTATATGACCCATATTTTTACTTCATTTGGTTATAATACTTAATTTTATATGACATCAACCTTAATATATATTTAGTTAATATTGAAATAATAATTGATTATCTCTTCTTCTTATTTATTTTTTTAATTCAAAGAAATTCTTAACAAGATCTAATTAATATGAAGCAAAGAAAAATGGACATGATTTCATAATATGTATCCAATTAAGTATTTATTTTTATATTTCCACTTTAAGTTTGATATAGTACTTAAAAAATTTAAGTATCAAATCATGTCACTTCTACATTACATTTTATTTTGTTATATTACATTTCTTCAAGTTGACTTATTTACATTGTAAAGAAATCCTAATCCATACCTTATTTGATTTCATTATCGTACAATACATACATTTATCTAATATCAAGTTTAATATATTTATTTACTTAATATTAAAAAAATAATTTCTTGTTAGTTTTTCATATTTTCCTTGGAAATTCATAGAAATTCTTAATGAGGTGTAATCTAGATGACGTAAAGATTGCTGGATATTGTTGGGCGAGGTGTATCTAATTAATTATTCATTAATGTTTTAGCATCTATTTACTTAATGTTAAATAAAATATTAAGACTTAGGCTTGTTTACCTTAGAAATTCATAATAAATCTATAATAGGTCTAATCATGACAAATTGATGTTGTTGAACTGATCTCAACACGCCATAAAAAAAATTAATATTTATTTTATATATCTAATTTTTAATTTATTAGATTTTGTCATGTTTTGAAAAAAAATTTATTCTTACTTTATTTAATGAATGATGATTTTACACTTTATATAATACTTTATTCTTACTTTATTCCATGTCCAACAGACCTCATATGGAGTAATAAATAAATTGCAAAGCAGATATGAACAAAAAAATATATTATTGAGATAAGATTAGGAAAATATTTATTAAAAAAGAAATAAATAACAATGCCTCATTGAGATAATTAATTCGACAAAGGTCTGTCTGCTAGTGTGACCTTAGTTGTATTACAATGCCTCAAATTATCTTATTACAACTTTTATAATTTCACTCTTAAATTTAAAAGTTTAATTTCTTATTTTTAAACTTATTTACCGAGATACTTTGTAGAAATTTTGAATAAGGTACAACAAAGGTGAATCCAACATTGTTGGACTCAATTGAGTGAGTACTACAAAACAAGTATATGGTGTCATAATTTAAAAAATTTTATTTTCTTAAGTTTTTAATAATTTCAGAGATATTTTCATTCGTGCCTATTTGCATGATCGATCATACTATTCTAGATCTCTTTATTATCTAGGAACGAAACTCTTTTATGGTATGATTTTCATCTTAGTTAATATTTCACTATTATTTTATTATATTATAATGTAAATTAAAATCCAATTTTCTGTGACCTTGTATTTCTTAAATATTGATAAATTATATTTCATAAATTTATTAAAATTTTACTTTGATGCTTATTTATATATTATTAGGATATTAACTTTTACATTACTATGGTTTTTTTTTCCATAATTCATAGAAATTTCAAACAATGTTTAATGAAGAAAAAACAAAGATGAGTAAATCATCACAAAGAACTCTATATAATCAAATATTTAATTCTACCTTATTAAGTAATTTTTTTCTATGGTTTGATTTTTGATATGAAATAGTTCAATTGGTACAAGATTTGGTGATCATGGTTGTTATGATTAACCATTCTAGTGTATTGGATTGAACCTTTTTCGTACACTTCATATCATTAATTAGAAATTTTTCCTTGGTTTTATTATTTTATTACAAAAAACTAATTCTCCTCTTTTCTACCTTTTTATCACTTTTATTTTATTACCTTTCATTGCTCAGTTTATCTAAATCCAAGTTCATTTTAAATTTTCTTAATAATAAAATGATAATTTAGAAGCATTCATTCATTTTATAAGAATAATTTTGTAATTCACAATTCTTCCAAATGTTATCCGAAGGAGATGGAACATCATTTGTTCTACTCATCTTGATCAGCCCCAACATTTAAATATTACTTTTTTTTTTAATTTTTTTATAAAAGTATTTCTAACATTTTGGCATAATTTATGAGAAATTTTGATTCATTTTGATTTGATGGTTAGGGGTGTTGCACCACATCTTCTTAATATTTTTGAATGCTTCTTTGCAGAATGTTTGTCATTATTTCTCATATTTTTCTCTATTTTCGTTGTATTACTATGTAACCCTATATCTTATTTCAAGTAACTTTAAATTTTTTTTAATTTAGACATATTACGTAGCTCCAATTTATACCATTTCAATAAAAACATATGTATGTTAAATATTATTTTAATAATGTTTTATTATTTATGCTTATTTAATTGGTTATTTGCATAAATTCTAAGCAAGAATTGATCGACCAAAAAACACTTAGATGGGCTCATCTGGATGAAATATTTGTAATTTAACTTTAATTTGTTATATTTTTTTAATTTTTTTGAATGTTGTGTTAGATAGTTTGATTTGTATAAGATTTGGTGATTTAAAATATTATGCGTGGTCTCCTTAGTATTTAAGAATTCAACATTCTAATATAGAATTTTGACTGTAATTATCCAAAGTAATTTCAAGAGGTTTTTAGCATTTTACGAAATGTTTAGGTTCATACGTAAAAATAAAGATTGTTATATTAAAAAGTTTCAGATATTAAGTATGCTAAAAAATGGTACACTTGATGTCTTTAGTGCCTTTAAATAAGACTATCCTATAATCCTTATCTTATTTCTTTGAATTCTTTTACATCTATTTGGTATTATTACAATTAAATTCTAAATCTCTTCTCATGCCACCTTTGCAACACTTTTAACTTATCTAATTTCATTTTTAATTTATATTTACTTAATTTTAGAATAATAATTTATTAATGTTTAAGCTTATTTGTCTTAGTAATTTACAATAAACAAAAAAGTAGTGTGATCTACAAAAAATAAATGTCGATGGACCCATCTCGGTAACCTCTATAAATTTATATATTCATTTTTTATTTTTAAAAATAATATAGCTATTTTGTACATTTCACAAGACATTTTGATTCATTCTAAATTTTATGATTCGGGATTGTATGCTTGACCCTCTTTTAAACATAGAATGCAAATATCTTGAAAACGTTATTTATTTATTCAAATGTTTTCTTTGAATTGTTATATTAATAAGTAATCCTACACCTAATCTTAAGTTACCATTAAATTTAATTTATTTTTTTGTATTCAATTAGTTTAATTAATCTAATTTCAACTTCTATGTAAAATACTAAATATTAAAAAATTATTTATGCATATTTTCTTTCCAATTTGTAGTAATTTTGAATAATATTTTCTCTAAATGAAACAATTATTGTTGGACCCATTTGAATTATTTCTATCCAATTAAATATTTTATTTTTTATATCTTTAGATTTATTTATTTATTTATTTAGGGAAGTTTTTAAGAACTTTTAATTCATATCTAATTTGTTATTCAAGGTTATTGTATTTTTTTTTTCTTAGTATCGCTGTGGACAAATTTTTTCTTTAATTTATGTCATTTCTAATTATCTTCTCTTGTGCAACCCTTATCTTTTATTTCAATTTGCAGTAATACTTCATTTTCTCTCATGTAACCCTTATCTTTTATATTTATATTTATATTTTTTAAAAAAGTTCTAGCTAGTAAGATATCTTTTTTAGACATTTTGACTCATTGTAAATTTCATGATAAAGATTCTCATGCGTCACCTTCTTTTTTTCTTAGAATGCAACTATATGAAAACTTTTTGCCCTTTCCTTCAGTTATTTTTCTTTGAAATTGTTAAATGACTAAATCTAAATCTACTCAAATTTTCACCATTAAACTTCTTTTTTTATTTATATTTCATTTGCTTATTTAATGAAATTTCAAATTTAATATTTATATATTAAATACTAAAAAGGTTATTTATGCATCTTTTTAACGATGTCCGATTGAGATTGAACTGTTATTACTTTACAAATTTCAAAGATTTCAGTCAAATTAAGTAATTATTTTTATATTTTTAAAAATTTTATTTTTAACTATTTAGAAATGATTCTTAAGAACCCTTATTTCCTACTTTATTTCATTATCTAGATTGTTGTATTTAAATTTCTTAATCTCATCAAAAGAAATTTTTAATAATAATTTGTCTCATTTCGAACTAACCACTCCTATATGACCCATATTTTTACTTCATTTGGTTATAATACTTAATTTTATATGACATCAACCTTAATATATATTTAGTTAATATTGAAATAATAATTGATTATCTCTTCTTCTTATTTATTTTTTTAATTCAAAGAAATTCTTAACAAGATCTAATTAATATGAAGCAAAGAAAAATGGACATGATTTCATAATATGTATCCAATTAAGTATTTATTTTTATATTTCCACTTTAAGTTTGATATAGTACTTAAAAAATTTAAGTATCAAATCATGTCACTTCTACATTACATTTTATTTTGTTATATTACATTTCTTCAAGTTGACTTATTTACATTGTAAAGAAATCCTAATCCATACCTTATTTGATTTCATTATCGTACAATACATACATTTATCTAATATCAAGTTTAATATATTTATTTACTTAATATTAAAAAAATAATTTCTTGTTAGTTTTTCATATTTTCCTTGGAAATTCATAGAAATTCTTAATGAGGTGTAATCTAGATGACGTAAAGATTGTTGGATATTGTTGGGCGAGGTGTATCTAATTAATTATTCATTAATGTTTTAGCATCTATTTACTTAATGTTAAATAAAATATTAAGACTTAGGCTTGTTTACCTTAGAAATTCATAATAAATCTATAATAGGTCTAATCATGACAAATTGATGTTGTTGAACTGATCTCAACACGCCATAAAAAAAATTAATATTTATTTTATATATCTAATTTTTAATTTATTAGATTTTGTCATGTTTTGAAAAAAAATTTATTCTTACTTTATTTAATGAATGATGATTTTACACTTTATATAATACTTTATTCTTACTTTATTCCATGTCCAACAGACCTCATATGGAGTAATAAATAAATTGCAAAGCAGATATGAACAAAAAAATATATTATTGAGATAAGATTAGGAAAATATTTATTAAAAAAGAAATAAATAACAATGCCTCATTGAGATAATTAATTCGACAAAGGTCTGTCTGCTAGTGTGACCTTAGTTGTATTACAATGCCTCAAATTATCTTATTACAACTTTTATAATTTCACTCTTAAATTTAAAAGTTTAATTTCTTATTTTTAAACTTATTTACCGAGATACTTTGTAGAAATTTTGAATAAGGTACAACAAAGGTGAATCCAACATTGTTGGACTCAATTGAGTGAGTACTACAAAACAAGTATATGGTGTCATAATTTAAAAAATTTTATTTTCTTAAGTTTTTAATAATTTCAGAGATATTTTCATTCGTGCCTATTTGCATGATCGATCATACTATTCTAGATCTCTTTATTATCTAGGAACGAAACTCTTTTATGGTATGATTTTCATCTTAGTTAATATTTCACTATTATTTTATTATATTATAATGTAAATTAAAATCCAATTTTCTGTGACCTTGTATTTCTTAAATATTGATAAATTATATTTCATAAATTTATTAAAATTTTACTTTGATGCTTATTTATATATTATTAGGATATTAACTTTTACATTACTATGGTTTTTTTTTCCATAATTCATAGAAATTTCAAACAATGTTTAATGAAGAAAAAACAAAGATGAGTAAATCATCACAAAGAACTCTATATAATCAAATATTTAATTCTACCTTATTAAGTAATTTTTTTCTATGGTTTGATTTTTGATATGAAATAGTTCAATTGGTACAAGATTTGGTGATCATGGTTGTTATGATTAACCATTCTAGTGTATTGGATTGAACCTTTTTCGTACACTTCATATCATTAATTAGAAATTTTTCCTTGGTTTTATTATTTTATTACAAAAAACTAATTCTCCTCTTTTCTACCTTTTTATCACTTTTATTTTATTACCTTTCATTGCTCAGTTTATCTAAATCCAAGTTCATTTTAAATTTTCTTAATAATAAAATGATAATTTAGAAGCATTCATTCATTTTATAAGAATAATTTTGTAATTCACAATTCTTCCAAATGTTATCCGAAGGAGATGGAACATCATTTGTTCTACTCATCTTGATCAGCCCCAACATTTAAATATTACTTTTTTTTTTAATTTTTTTATAAAAGTATTTCTAACATTTTGGCATAATTTATGAGAAATTTTGATTCATTTTGATTTGATGGTTAGGGGTGTTGCACCACATCTTCTTAATATTTTTGAATGCTTCTTTGCAGAATGTTTGTCATTATTTCTCATATTTTTCTCTATTTTCGTTGTATTACTATGTAACCCTATATCTTATTTCAAGTAACTTTAAATTTTTTTTAATTTAGACATATTACGTAGCTCCAATTTATACCATTTCAATAAAAACATATGTATGTTAAATATTATTTTAATAATGTTTTATTATTTATGCTTATTTAATTGGTTATTTGCATAAATTCTAAGCAAGAATTGATCGACCAAAAAACACTTAGATGGGCTCATCTGGATGAAATATTTGTAATTTAACTTTAATTTGTTATATTTTTTTAATTTTTTTGAATGTTGTGTTAGATAGTTTGATTTGTATAAGATTTGGTGATTTAAAATATTATGCGTGGTCTCCTTAGTATTTAAGAATTCAACATTCTAATATAGAATTTTGACTGTAATTATCCAAAGTAATTTCAAGAGGTTTTTAGCATTTTACGAAATGTTTAGGTTCATACGTAAAAATAAAGATTGTTATATTAAAAAGTTTCAGATATTAAGTATGCTAAAAAATGGTACACTTGATGTCTTTAGTGCCTTTAAATAAGACTATCCTATAATCCTTATCTTATTTCTTTGAATTCTTTTACATCTATTTGGTATTATTACAATTAAATTCTAAATCTCTTCTCATGCCACCTTTGCAACACTTTTAACTTATCTAATTTCATTTTTAATTTATATTTACTTAATTTTAGAATAATAATTTATTAATGTTTAAGCTTATTTGTCTTAGTAATTTACAATAAACAAAAAAGTAGTGTGATCTACAAAAAATAAATGTCGATGGACCCATCTCGGTAACCTCTATAAATTTATATATTCATTTTTTATTTTTAAAAATAATATAGCTATTTTGTACATTTCACAAGACATTTTGATTCATTCTAAATTTTATGATTCGGGATTGTATGCTTGACCCTCTTTTAAACATAGAATGCAAATATCTTGAAAACGTTATTTATTTATTCAAATGTTTTCTTTGAATTGTTATATTAATAAGTAATCCTACACCTAATCTTAAGTTACCATTAAATTTAATTTATTTTTTTGTATTCAATTAGTTTAATTAATCTAATTTCAACTTCTATGTAAAATACTAAATATTAAAAAATTATTTATGCATATTTTCTTTCCAATTTGTAGTAATTTTGAATAATATTTTCTCTAAATGAAACAATTATTGTTGGACCCATTTGAATTATTTCTATCCAATTAAATATTTTATTTTTTATATCTTTAGATTTATTTATTTATTTATTTAGGGAAGTTTTTAAGAACTTTTAATTCATATCTAATTTGTTATTCAAGGTTATTGTATTTTTTTTTTCTTAGTATCGCTGTGGACAAATTTTTTCTTTAATTTATGTCATTTCTAATTATCTTCTCTTGTGCAACCCTTATCTTTTATTTCAATTTGCAGTAATACTTCATTTTCTCTCATGTAACCCTTATCTTTTATATTTATATTTATATTTTTTAAAAAAGTTCTAGCTAGTAAGATATCTTTTTTAGACATTTTGACTCATTGTAAATTTCATGATAAAGATTCTCATGCGTCACCTTCTTTTTTTCTTAGAATGCAACTATATGAAAACTTTTTGCCCTTTCCTTCAGTTATTTTTCTTTGAAATTGTTAAATGACTAAATCTAAATCTACTCAAATTTTCACCATTAAACTTCTTTTTTTATTTATATTTCATTTGCTTATTTAATGAAATTTCAAATTTAATATTTATATATTAAATACTAAAAAGGTTATTTATGCATCTTTTTAACGATGTCCGATTGAGATTGAACTGTTATTACTTTACAAATTTCAAAGATTTCAGTCAAATTAAGTAATTATTTTTATATTTTTAAAAATTTTATTTTTAACTATTTAGAAATGATTCTTAAGAACCCTTATTTCCTACTTTATTTCATTATCTAGATTGTTGTATTTAAATTTCTTAATCTCATCAAAAGAAATTTTTAATAATAATTTGTCTCATTTCGAACTAACCACTCCTATATGACCCATATTTTTACTTCATTTGGTTATAATACTTAATTTTATATGACATCAACCTTAATATATATTTAGTTAATATTGAAATAATAATTGATTATCTCTTCTTCTTATTTATTTTTTTAATTCAAAGAAATTCTTAACAAGATCTAATTAATATGAAGCAAAGAAAAATGGACATGATTTCATAATATGTATCCAATTAAGTATTTATTTTTATATTTCCACTTTAAGTTTGATATAGTACTTAAAAAATTTAAGTATCAAATCATGTCACTTCTACATTACATTTTATTTTGTTATATTACATTTCTTCAAGTTGACTTATTTACATTGTAAAGAAATCCTAATCCATACCTTATTTGATTTCATTATCGTACAATACATACATTTATCTAATATCAAGTTTAATATATTTATTTACTTAATATTAAAAAAATAATTTCTTGTTAGTTTTTCATATTTTCCTTGGAAATTCATAGAAATTCTTAATGAGGTGTAATCTAGATGACGTAAAGATTGCTGGATATTGTTGGGCGAGGTGTATCTAATTAATTATTCATTAATGTTTTAGCATCTATTTACTTAATGTTAAATAAAATATTAAGACTTAGGCTTGTTTACCTTAGAAATTCATAATAAATCTATAATAGGTCTAATCATGACAAATTGATGTTGTTGAACTGATCTCAACACGCCATAAAAAAAATTAATATTTATTTTATATATCTAATTTTTAATTTATTAGATTTTGTCATGTTTTGAAAAAAAATTTATTCTTACTTTATTTAATGAATGATGATTTTACACTTTATATAATACTTTATTCTTACTTTATTCCATGTCCAACAGACCTCATATGGAGTAATAAATAAATTGCAAAGCAGATATGAACAAAAAAATATATTATTGAGATAAGATTAGGAAAATATTTATTAAAAAAGAAATAAATAACAATGCCTCATTGAGATAATTAATTCGACAAAGGTCTGTCTGCTAGTGTGACCTTAGTTGTATTACAATGCCTCAAATTATCTTATTACAACTTTTATAATTTCACTCTTAAATTTAAAAGTTTAATTTCTTATTTTTAAACTTATTTACCGAGATACTTTGTAGAAATTTTGAATAAGGTACAACAAAGGTGAATCCAACATTGTTGGACTCAATTGAGTGAGTACTACAAAACAAGTATATGGTGTCATAATTTAAAAAATTTTATTTTCTTAAGTTTTTAATAATTTCAGAGATATTTTCATTCGTGCCTATTTGCATGATCGATCATACTATTCTAGATCTCTTTATTATCTAGGAACGAAACTCTTTTATGGTATGATTTTCATCTTAGTTAATATTTCACTATTATTTTATTATATTATAATGTAAATTAAAATCCAATTTTCTGTGACCTTGTATTTCTTAAATATTGATAAATTATATTTCATAAATTTATTAAAATTTTACTTTGATGCTTATTTATATATTATTAGGATATTAACTTTTACATTACTATGGTTTTTTTTTCCATAATTCATAGAAATTTCAAACAATGTTTAATGAAGAAAAAACAAAGATGAGTAAATCATCACAAAGAACTCTATATAATCAAATATTTAATTCTACCTTATTAAGTAATTTTTTTCTATGGTTTGATTTTTGATATGAAATAGTTCAATTGGTACAAGATTTGGTGATCATGGTTGTTATGATTAACCATTCTAGTGTATTGGATTGAACCTTTTTCGTACACTTCATATCATTACTTAGAAATTTTTCCTTGGTTTTATTATTTTATTACAAAAAACTAATTCTCCTCTTTTCTACCTTTTTATCACTTTTATTTTATTACCTTTCATTGCTCAGTTTATCTAAATCCAAGTTCATTTTAAATTTTCTTAATAATAAAATGATAATTTAGAAGCATTCATTCATTTTATAAGAATAATTTTGTAATTCACAATTCTTCCAAATGTTATCCGAAGGAGATGGAACATCATTTGTTCTACTCATCTTGATCAGCCCCAACATTTAAATATTACTTTTTTTTTTAATTTTTTTATAAAAGTATTTCTAACATTTTGGCATAATTTATGAGAAATTTTGATTCATTTTGATTTGATGGTTAGGGGTGTTGCACCACATCTTCTTAATATTTTTGAATGCTTCTTTGCAGAATGTTTGTCATTATTTCTCATATTTTTCTCTATTTTCGTTGTATTACTATGTAACCCTATATCTTATTTCAAGTAACTTTAAATTTTTTTTAATTTAGACATATTACGTAGCTCCAATTTATACCATTTCAATAAAAACATATGTATGTTAAATATTATTTTAATAATGTTTTATTATTTATGCTTATTTAATTGGTTATTTGCATAAATTCTAAGCAAGAATTGATCGACCAAAAAACACTTAGATGGGCTCATCTGGATGAAATATTTGTAATTTAACTTTAATTTGTTATATTTTTTTAATTTTTTTGAATGTTGTGTTAGATAGTTTGATTTGTATAAGATTTGGTGATTTAAAATATTATGCGTGGTCTCCTTAGTATTTAAGAATTCAACATTCTAATATAGAATTTTGACTGTAATTATCCAAAGTAATTTCAAGAGGTTTTTAGCATTTTACGAAATGTTTAGGTTCATACGTAAAAATAAAGATTGTTATATTAAAAAGTTTCAGATATTAAGTATGCTAAAAAATGGTACACTTGATGTCTTTAGTGCCTTTAAATAAGACTATCCTATAATCCTTATCTTATTTCTTTGAATTCTTTTACATCTATTTGGTATTATTACAATTAAATTCTAAATCTCTTCTCATGCCACCTTTGCAACACTTTTAACTTATCTAATTTCATTTTTAATTTATATTTACTTAATTTTAGAATAATAATTTATTAATGTTTAAGCTTATTTGTCTTAGTAATTTACAATAAACAAAAAAGTAGTGTGATCTACAAAAAATAAATGTCGATGGACCCATCTCGGTAACCTCTATAAATTTATATATTCATTTTTTATTTTTAAAAATAATATAGCTATTTTGTACATTTCACAAGACATTTTGATTCATTCTAAATTTTATGATTCGGGATTGTATGCTTGACCCTCTTTTAAACATAGAATGCAAATATCTTGAAAACGTTATTTATTTATTCAAATGTTTTCTTTGAATTGTTATATTAATAAGTAATCCTACACCTAATCTTAAGTTACCATTAAATTTAATTTATTTTTTTGTATTCAATTAGTTTAATTAATCTAATTTCAACTTCTATGTAAAATACTAAATATTAAAAAATTATTTATGCATATTTTCTTTCCAATTTGTAGTAATTTTGAATAATATTTTCTCTAAATGAAACAATTATTGTTGGACCCATTTGAATTATTTCTATCCAATTAAATATTTTATTTTTTATATCTTTAGATTTATTTATTTATTTATTTAGGGAAGTTTTTAAGAACTTTTAATTCATATCTAATTTGTTATTCAAGGTTATTGTATTTTTTTTTTCTTAGTATCGCTGTGGACAAATTTTTTCTTTAATTTATGTCATTTCTAATTATCTTCTCTTGTGCAACCCTTATCTTTTATTTCAATTTGCAGTAATACTTCATTTTCTCTCATGTAACCCTTATCTTTTATATTTATATTTATATTTTTTAAAAAAGTTCTAGCTAGTAAGATATCTTTTTTAGACATTTTGACTCATTGTAAATTTCATGATAAAGATTCTCATGCGTCACCTTCTTTTTTTCTTAGAATGCAACTATATGAAAACTTTTTGCCCTTTCCTTCAGTTATTTTTCTTTGAAATTGTTAAATGACTAAATCTAAATCTACTCAAATTTTCACCATTAAACTTCTTTTTTTATTTATATTTCATTTGCTTATTTAATGAAATTTCAAATTTAATATTTATATATTAAATACTAAAAAGGTTATTTATGCATCTTTTTAACGATGTCCGATTGAGATTGAACTGTTATTACTTTACAAATTTCAAAGATTTCAGTCAAATTAAGTAATTATTTTTATATTTTTAAAAATTTTATTTTTAACTATTTAGAAATGATTCTTAAGAACCCTTATTTCCTACTTTATTTCATTATCTAGATTGTTGTATTTAAATTTCTTAATCTCATCAAAAGAAATTTTTAATAATAATTTGTCTCATTTCGAACTAACCACTCCTATATGACCCATATTTTTACTTCATTTGGTTATAATACTTAATTTTATATGACATCAACCTTAATATATATTTAGTTAATATTGAAATAATAATTGATTATCTCTTCTTCTTATTTATTTTTTTAATTCAAAGAAATTCTTAACAAGATCTAATTAATATGAAGCAAAGAAAAATGGACATGATTTCATAATATGTATCCAATTAAGTATTTATTTTTATATTTCCACTTTAAGTTTGATATAGTACTTAAAAAATTTAAGTATCAAATCATGTCACTTCTACATTACATTTTATTTTGTTATATTACATTTCTTCAAGTTGACTTATTTACATTGTAAAGAAATCCTAATCCATACCTTATTTGATTTCATTATCGTACAATACATACATTTATCTAATATCAAGTTTAATATATTTATTTACTTAATATTAAAAAAATAATTTCTTGTTAGTTTTTCATATTTTCCTTGGAAATTCATAGAAATTCTTAATGAGGTGTAATCTAGATGACGTAAAGATTGCTGGATATTGTTGGGCGAGGTGTATCTAATTAATTATTCATTAATGTTTTAGCATCTATTTACTTAATGTTAAATAAAATATTAAGACTTAGGCTTGTTTACCTTAGAAATTCATAATAAATCTATAATAGGTCTAATCATGACAAATTGATGTTGTTGAACTGATCTCAACACGCCATAAAAAAAATTAATATTTATTTTATATATCTAATTTTTAATTTATTAGATTTTGTCATGTTTTGAAAAAAAATTTATTCTTACTTTATTTAATGAATGATGATTTTACACTTTATATAATACTTTATTCTTACTTTATTCCATGTCCAACAGACCTCATATGGAGTAATAAATAAATTGCAAAGCAGATATGAACAAAAAAATATATTATTGAGATAAGATTAGGAAAATATTTATTAAAAAAGAAATAAATAACAATGCCTCATTGAGATAATTAATTCGACAAAGGTCTGTCTGCTAGTGTGACCTTAGTTGTATTACAATGCCTCAAATTATCTTATTACAACTTTTATAATTTCACTCTTAAATTTAAAAGTTTAATTTCTTATTTTTAAACTTATTTACCGAGATACTTTGTAGAAATTTTGAATAAGGTACAACAAAGGTGAATCCAACATTGTTGGACTCAATTGAGTGAGTACTACAAAACAAGTATATGGTGTCATAATTTAAAAAATTTTATTTTCTTAAGTTTTTAATAATTTCAGAGATATTTTCATTCGTGCCTATTTGCATGATCGATCATACTATTCTAGATCTCTTTATTATCTAGGAACGAAACTCTTTTATGGTATGATTTTCATCTTAGTTAATATTTCACTATTATTTTATTATATTATAATGTAAATTAAAATCCAATTTTCTGTGACCTTGTATTTCTTAAATATTGATAAATTATATTTCATAAATTTATTAAAATTTTACTTTGATGCTTATTTATATATTATTAGGATATTAACTTTTACATTACTATGGTTTTTTTTTCCATAATTCATAGAAATTTCAAACAATGTTTAATGAAGAAAAAACAAAGATGAGTAAATCATCACAAAGAACTCTATATAATCAAATATTTAATTCTACCTTATTAAGTAATTTTTTTCTATGGTTTGATTTTTGATATGAAATAGTTCAATTGGTACAAGATTTGGTGATCATGGTTGTTATGATTAACCATTCTAGTGTATTGGATTGAACCTTTTTCGTACACTTCATATCATTAATTAGAAATTTTTCCTTGGTTTTATTATTTTATTACAAAAAACTAATTCTCCTCTTTTCTACCTTTTTATCACTTTTATTTTATTACCTTTCATTGCTCAGTTTATCTAAATCCAAGTTCATTTTAAATTTTCTTAATAATAAAATGATAATTTAGAAGCATTCATTCATTTTATAAGAATAATTTTGTAATTCACAATTCTTCCAAATGTTATCCGAAGGAGATGGAACATCATTTGTTCTACTCATCTTGATCAGCCCCAACATTTAAATATTACTTTTTTTTTTAATTTTTTTATAAAAGTATTTCTAACATTTTGGCATAATTTATGAGAAATTTTGATTCATTTTGATTTGATGGTTAGGGGTGTTGCACCACATCTTCTTAATATTTTTGAATGCTTCTTTGCAGAATGTTTGTCTTTATTTCTCATATTTTTCTCTATTTTCGTTGTATTACTATGTAACCCTATATCTTATTTCAAGTAACTTTAAATTTTTTTTAATTTAGACATATTACGTAGCTCCAATTTATACCATTTCAATAAAAACATATGTATGTTAAATATTATTTTAATAATGTTTTATTATTTATGCTTATTTAATTGGTTATTTGCATAAATTCTAAGCAAGAATTGATCGACCAAAAAACACTTAGATGGGCTCATCTGGATGAAATATTTGTAATTTAACTTTAATTTGTTATATTTTTTTAATTTTTTTGAATGTTGTGTTAGATAGTTTGATTTGTATAAGATTTGGTGATTTAAAATATTATGCATGGTCTCCTTAGTATTTAAGAATTCAACATTCTAATATAGAATTTTGACTGTAATTATCCAAAGTAATTTCAAGAGGTTTTTAGCATTTTACGAAATGTTTAGGTTCATACGTAAAAATAAAGATTGTTATATTAAAAAGTTTCAGATATTAAGTATGCTAAAAAATGGTACACTTGATGTCTTTAGTGCCTTTAAATAAGACTATCCTATAATCCTTATCTTATTTCTTTGAATTCTTTTACATCTATTTGGTATTATTACAATTAAATTCTAAATCTCTTCTCATGCCACCTTTGCAACACTTTTAACTTATCTAATTTCATTTTTAATTTATATTTACTTAATTTTAGAATAATAATTTATTAATGTTTAAGCTTATTTGTCTTAGTAATTTACAATAAACAAAAAAGTAGTGTGATCTACAAAAAATAAATGTCGATGGACCCATCTCGGTAACCTCTATAAATTTATATATTCATTTTTTATTTTTAAAAATAATATAGCTATTTTGTACATTTCACAAGACATTTTGATTCATTCTAAATTTTATGATTCGGGATTGTATGCTTGACCCTCTTTTAAACATAGAATGCAAATATCTTGAAAACGTTATTTATTTATTCAAATGTTTTCTTTGAATTGTTATATTAATAAGTAATCCTACACCTAATCTTAAGTTACCATTAAATTTAATTTATTTTTTTGTATTCAATTAGTTTAATTAATCTAATTTCAACTTCTATGTAAAATACTAAATATTAAAAAATTATTTATGCATATTTTCTTTCCAATTTGTAGTAATTTTGAATAATATTTTCTCTAAATGAAACAATTATTGTTGGACCCATTTGAATTATTTCTATCCAATTAAATATTTTATTTTTTATATCTTTAGATTTATTTATTTATTTATTTAGGGAAGTTTTTAAGAACTTTTAATTCATATCTAATTTGTTATTCAAGGTTATTGTATTTTTTTTTTCTTAGTATCGCTGTGGACAAATTTTTTCTTTAATTTATGTCATTTCTAATTATCTTCTCTTGTGCAACCCTTATCTTTTATTTCAATTTGCAGTAATACTTCATTTTCTCTCATGTAACCCTTATCTTTTATATTTATATTTATATTTTTTAAAAAAGTTCTAGCTAGTAAGATATCTTTTTTAGACATTTTGACTCATTGTAAATTTCATGATAAAGATTCTCATGCGTCACCTTCTTTTTTTCTTAGAATGCAACTATATGAAAACTTTTTGCCCTTTCCTTCAGTTATTTTTCTTTGAAATTGTTAAATGACTAAATCTAAATCTACTCAAATTTTCACCATTAAACTTCTTTTTTTATTTATATTTCATTTGCTTATTTAATGAAATTTCAAATTTAATATTTATATATTAAATACTAAAAAGGTTATTTATGCATCTTTTTAACGATGTCCGATTGAGATTGAACTGTTATTACTTTACAAATTTCAAAGATTTCAGTCAAATTAAGTAATTATTTTTATATTTTTAAAAATTTTATTTTTAACTATTTAGAAATGATTCTTAAGAACCCTTATTTCCTACTTTATTTCATTATCTAGATTGTTGTATTTAAATTTCTTAATCTCATCAAAAGAAATTTTTAATAATAATTTGTCTCATTTCGAACTAACCACTCCTATATGACCCATATTTTTACTTCATTTGGTTATAATACTTAATTTTATATGACATCAACCTTAATATATATTTAGTTAATATTGAAATAATAATTGATTATCTCTTCTTCTTATTTATTTTTTTAATTCAAAGAAATTCTTAACAAGATCTAATTAATATGAAGCAAAGAAAAATGGACATGATTTCATAATATGTATCCAATTAAGTATTTATTTTTATATTTCCACTTTAAGTTTGATATAGTACTTAAAAAATTTAAGTATCAAATCATGTCACTTCTACATTACATTTTATTTTGTTATATTACATTTCTTCAAGTTGACTTATTTACATTGTAAAGAAATCCTAATCCATACCTTATTTGATTTCATTATCGTACAATACATACATTTATCTAATATCAAGTTTAATATATTTATTTACTTAATATTAAAAAAATAATTTCTTGTTAGTTTTTCATATTTTCCTTGGAAATTCATAGAAATTCTTAATGAGGTGTAATCTAGATGACGTAAAGATTGCTGGATATTGTTGGGCGAGGTGTATCTAATTAATTATTCATTAATGTTTTAGCATCTATTTACTTAATGTTAAATAAAATATTAAGACTTAGGCTTGTTTACCTTAGAAATTCATAATAAATCTATAATAGGTCTAATCATGACAAATTGATGTTGTTGAACTGATCTCAACACGCCATAAAAAAAATTAATATTTATTTTATATATCTAATTTTTAATTTATTAGATTTTGTCATGTTTTGAAAAAAAATTTATTCTTACTTTATTTAATGAATGATGATTTTACACTTTATATAATACTTTATTCTTACTTTATTCCATGTCCAACAGACCTCATATGGAGTAATAAATAAATTGCAAAGCAGATATGAACAAAAAAATATATTATTGAGATAAGATTAGGAAAATATTTATTAAAAAAGAAATAAATAACAATGCCTCATTGAGATAATTAATTCGACAAAGGTCTGTCTGCTAGTGTGACCTTAGTTGTATTACAATGCCTCAAATTATCTTATTACAACTTTTATAATTTCACTCTTAAATTTAAAAGTTTAATTTCTTATTTTTAAACTTATTTACCGAGATACTTTGTAGAAATTTTGAATAAGGTACAACAAAGGTGAATCCAACATTGTTGGACTCAATTGAGTGAGTACTACAAAACAAGTATATGGTGTCATAATTTAAAAAATTTTATTTTCTTAAGTTTTTAATAATTTCAGAGATATTTTCATTCGTGCCTATTTGCATGATCGATCATACTATTCTAGATCTCTTTATTATCTAGGAACGAAACTCTTTTATGGTATGATTTTCATCTTAGTTAATATTTCACTATTATTTTATTATATTATAATGTAAATTAAAATCCAATTTTCTGTGACCTTGTATTTCTTAAATATTGATAAATTATATTTCATAAATTTATTAAAATTTTACTTTGATGCTTATTTATATATTATTAGGATATTAACTTTTACATTACTATGGTTTTTTTTTCCATAATTCATAGAAATTTCAAACAATGTTTAATGAAGAAAAAACAAAGATGAGTAAATCATCACAAAGAACTCTATATAATCAAATATTTAATTCTACCTTATTAAGTAATTTTTTTCTATGGTTTGATTTTTGATATGAAATAGTTCAATTGGTACAAGATTTGGTGATCATGGTTGTTATGATTAACCATTCTAGTGTATTGGATTGAACCTTTTTCGTACACTTCATATCATTAATTAGAAATTTTTCCTTGGTTTTATTATTTTATTACAAAAAACTAATTCTCCTCTTTTCTACCTTTTTATCACTTTTATTTTATTACCTTTCATTGCTCAGTTTATCTAAATCCAAGTTCATTTTAAATTTTCTTAATAATAAAATGATAATTTAGAAGCATTCATTCATTTTATAAGAATAATTTTGTAATTCACAATTCTTCCAAATGTTATCCGAAGGAGATGGAACATCATTTGTTCTACTCATCTTGATCAGCCCCAACATTTAAATATTACTTTTTTTTTTAATTTTTTTATAAAAGTATTTCTAACATTTTGGCATAATTTATGAGAAATTTTGATTCATTTTGATTTGATGGTTAGGGGTGTTGCACCACATCTTCTTAATATTTTTGAATGCTTCTTTGCAGAATGTTTGTCTTTATTTCTCATATTTTTCTCTATTTTCGTTGTATTACTATGTAACCCTATATCTTATTTCAAGTAACTTTAAATTTTTTTTAATTTAGACATATTACGTAGCTCCAATTTATACCATTTCAATAAAAACATATGTATGTTAAATATTATTTTAATAATGTTTTATTATTTATGCTTATTTAATTGGTTATTTGCATAAATTCTAAGCAAGAATTGATCGACCAAAAAACACTTAGATGGGCTCATCTGGATGAAATATTTGTAATTTAACTTTAATTTGATATATTTTTTTAATTTTTTTGAATGTTGTGTTAGATAGTTTGATTTGTATAAGATTTGGTGATTTAAAATATTATGCATGGTCTCCTTAGTATTTAAGAATTCAACATTCTAATATAGAATTTTGACTGTAATTATCCAAAGTAATTTCAAGAGGTTTTTAGCATTTTACGAAATGTTTAGGTTCATACGTAAAAATAAAGATTGTTATATTAAAAAGTTTCAGATATTAAGTATGCTAAAAAATGGTACACTTGATGTCTTTAGTGCCTTTAAATAAGACTATCCTATAATCCTTATCTTATTTCTTTGAATTCTTTTACATCTATTTGGTATTATTACAATTAAATTCTAAATCTCTTCTCATGCCACCTTTGCAACACTTTTAACTTATCTAATTTCATTTTTAATTTATATTTACTTAATTTTAGAATAATAATTTATTAATGTTTAAGCTTATTTGTCTTAGTAATTTACAATAAACAAAAAAGTAGTGTGATCTACAAAAAATAAATGTCGATGGACCCATCTCGGTAACCTCTATAAATTTATATATTCATTTTTTATTTTTAAAAATAATATAGCTATTTTGTACATTTCACAAGACATTTTGATTCATTCTAAATTTTATGATTCGGGATTGTATGCTTGACCCTCTTTTAAACATAGAATGCAAATATCTTGAAAACGTTATTTATTTATTCAAATGTTTTCTTTGAATTGTTATATTAATAAGTAATCCTACACCTAATCTTAAGTTACCATTAAATTTAATTTATTTTTTTGTATTCAATTAGTTTAATTAATCTAATTTCAACTTCTATGTAAAATACTAAATATTAAAAAATTATTTATGCATATTTTCTTTCCAATTTGTAGTAATTTTGAATAATATTTTCTCTAAATGAAACAATTATTGTTGGACCCATTTGAATTATTTCTATCCAATTAAATATTTTATTTTTTATATCTTTAGATTTATTTATTTATTTATTTAGGGAAGTTTTTAAGAACTTTTAATTCATATCTAATTTGTTATTCAAGGTTATTGTATTTTTTTTTTCTTAGTATCGCTGTGGACAAATTTTTTCTTTAATTTATGTCATTTCTAATTATCTTCTCTTGTGCAACCCTTATCTTTTATTTCAATTTGCAGTAATACTTCATTTTCTCTCATGTAACCCTTATCTTTTATATTTATATTTATATTTTTTAAAAAAGTTCTAGCTAGTAAGATATCTTTTTTAGACATTTTGACTCATTGTAAATTTCATGATAAAGATTCTCATGCGTCACCTTCTTTTTTTCTTAGAATGCAACTATATGAAAACTTTTTGCCCTTTCCTTCAGTTATTTTTCTTTGAAATTGTTAAATGACTAAATCTAAATCTACTCAAATTTTCACCATTAAACTTCTTTTTTTATTTATATTTCATTTGCTTATTTAATGAAATTTCAAATTTAATATTTATATATTAAATACTAAAAAGGTTATTTATGCATCTTTTTAACGATGTCCGATTGAGATTGAACTGTTATTACTTTACAAATTTCAAAGATTTCAGTCAAATTAAGTAATTATTTTTATATTTTTAAAAATTTTATTTTTAACTATTTAGAAATGATTCTTAAGAACCCTTATTTCCTACTTTATTTCATTATCTAGATTGTTGTATTTAAATTTCTTAATCTCATCAAAAGAAATTTTTAATAATAATTTGTCTCATTTCGAACTAACCACTCCTATATGACCCATATTTTTACTTCATTTGGTTATAATACTTAATTTTATATGACATCAACCTTAATATATATTTAGTTAATATTGAAATAATAATTGATTATCTCTTCTTCTTATTTATTTTTTTAATTCAAAGAAATTCTTAACAAGATCTAATTAATATGAAGCAAAGAAAAATGGACATGATTTCATAATATGTATCCAATTAAGTATTTATTTTTATATTTCCACTTTAAGTTTGATATAGTACTTAAAAAATTTAAGTATCAAATCATGTCACTTCTACATTACATTTTATTTTGTTATATTACATTTCTTCAAGTTGACTTATTTACATTGTAAAGAAATCCTAATCCATACCTTATTTGATTTCATTATCGTACAATACATACATTTATCTAATATCAAGTTTAATATATTTATTTACTTAATATTAAAAAAATAATTTCTTGTTAGTTTTTCATATTTTCCTTGGAAATTCATAGAAATTCTTAATGAGGTGTAATCTAGATGACGTAAAGATTGCTGGATATTGTTGGGCGAGGTGTATCTAATTAATTATTCATTAATGTTTTAGCATCTATTTACTTAATGTTAAATAAAATATTAAGACTTAGGCTTGTTTACCTTAGAAATTCATAATAAATCTATAATAGGTCTAATCATGACAAATTGATGTTGTTGAACTGATCTCAACACGCCATAAAAAAAATTAATATTTATTTTATATATCTAATTTTTAATTTATTAGATTTTGTCATGTTTTGAAAAAAAATTTATTCTTACTTTATTTAATGAATGATGATTTTACACTTTATATAATACTTTATTCTTACTTTATTCCATGTCCAACAGACCTCATATGGAGTAATAAATAAATTGCAAAGCAGATATGAACAAAAAAATATATTATTGAGATAAGATTAGGAAAATATTTATTAAAAAAGAAATAAATAACAATGCCTCATTGAGATAATTAATTCGACAAAGGTCTGTCTGCTAGTGTGACCTTAGTTGTATTACAATGCCTCAAATTATCTTATTACAACTTTTATAATTTCACTCTTAAATTTAAAAGTTTAATTTCTTATTTTTAAACTTATTTACCGAGATACTTTGTAGAAATTTTGAATAAGGTACAACAAAGGTGAATCCAACATTGTTGGACTCAATTGAGTGAGTACTACAAAACAAGTATATGGTGTCATAATTTAAAAAATTTTATTTTCTTAAGTTTTTAATAATTTCAGAGATATTTTCATTCGTGCCTATTTGCATGATCGATCATACTATTCTAGATCTCTTTATTATCTAGGAACGAAACTCTTTTATGGTATGATTTTCATCTTAGTTAATATTTCACTATTATTTTATTATATTATAATGTAAATTAAAATCCAATTTTCTGTGACCTTGTATTTCTTAAATATTGATAAATTATATTTCATAAATTTATTAAAATTTTACTTTGATGCTTATTTATATATTATTAGGATATTAACTTTTACATTACTATGGTTTTTTTTTCCATAATTCATAGAAATTTCAAACAATGTTTAATGAAGAAAAAACAAAGATGAGTAAATCATCACAAAGAACTCTATATAATCAAATATTTAATTCTACCTTATTAAGTAATTTTTTTCTATGGTTTGATTTTTGATATGAAATAGTTCAATTGGTACAAGATTTGGTGATCATGGTTGTTATGATTAACCATTCTAGTGTATTGGATTGAACCTTTTTCGTACACTTCATATCATTAATTAGAAATTTTTCCTTGGTTTTATTATTTTATTACAAAAAACTAATTCTCCTCTTTTCTACCTTTTTATCACTTTTATTTTATTACCTTTCATTGCTCAGTTTATCTAAATCCAAGTTCATTTTAAATTTTCTTAATAATAAAATGATAATTTAGAAGCATTCATTCATTTTATAAGAATAATTTTGTAATTCACAATTCTTCCAAATGTTATCCGAAGGAGATGGAACATCATTTGTTCTACTCATCTTGATCAGCCCCAACATTTAAATATTACTTTTTTTTTTAATTTTTTTATAAAAGTATTTCTAACATTTTGGCATAATTTATGAGAAATTTTGATTCATTTTGATTTGATGGTTAGGGGTGTTGCACCACATCTTCTTAATATTTTTGAATGCTTCTTTGCAGAATGTTTGTCTTTATTTCTCATATTTTTCTCTATTTTCGTTGTATTACTATGTAACCCTATATCTTATTTCAAGTAACTTTAAATTTTTTTTAATTTAGACATATTACGTAGCTCCAATTTATACCATTTCAATAAAAACATATGTATGTTAAATATTATTTTAATAATGTTTTATTATTTATGCTTATTTAATTGGTTATTTGCATAAATTCTAAGCAAGAATTGATCGACCAAAAAACACTTAGATGGGCTCATCTGGATGAAATATTTGTAATTTAACTTTAATTTGATATATTTTTTTAATTTTTTTGAATGTTGTGTTAGATAGTTTGATTTGTATAAGATTTGGTGATTTAAAATATTATGCATGGTCTCCTTAGTATTTAAGAATTCAACATTCTAATATAGAATTTTGACTGTAATTATCCAAAGTAATTTAAAGAGGTTTTTAGCATTTTACGAAATGTTTAGGTTCATACGTAAAAATAAAGATTGTTATATTAAAAAGTTTCAGATATTAAGTATGCTAAAAAATGGTACACTTGATGTCTTTAGTGCCTTTAAATAAGACTATCCTATAATCCTTATCTTATTTCTTTGAATTCTTTTACATCTATTTGGTATTATTACAATTAAATTCTAAATCTCTTCTCATGCCACCTTTGCAACACTTTTAACTTATCTAATTTCATTTTTAATTTATATTTACTTAATTTTAGAATAATAATTTATTAATGTTTAAGCTTATTTGTCTTAGTAATTTACAATAAACAAAAAAGTAGTGTGATCTACAAAAAATAAATGTCGATGGACCCATCTCGGTAACCTCTATAAATTTATATATTCATTTTTTATTTTTAAAAATAATATAGCTATTTTGTACATTTCACAAGACATTTTGATTCATTCTAAATTTTATGATTCGGGATTGTATGCTTGACCCTCTTTTAAACATAGAATGCAAATATCTTGAAAACGTTATTTATTTATTCAAATGTTTTCTTTGAATTGTTATATTAATAAGTAATCCTACACCTAATCTTAAGTTACCATTAAATTTAATTTATTTTTTTGTATTCAATTAGTTTAATTAATCTAATTTCAACTTCTATGTAAAATACTAAATATTAAAAAATTATTTATGCATATTTTCTTTCCAATTTGTAGTAATTTTGAATAATATTTTCTCTAAATGAAACAATTATTGTTGGACCCATTTGAATTATTTCTATCCAATTAAATATTTTATTTTTTATATCTTTAGATTTATTTATTTATTTATTTAGGGAAGTTTTTAAGAACTTTTAATTCATATCTAATTTGTTATTCAAGGTTATTGTATTTTTTTTTTCTTAGTATCGCTGTGGACAAATTTTTTCTTTAATTTATGTCATTTCTAATTATCTTCTCTTGTGCAACCCTTATCTTTTATTTCAATTTGCAGTAATACTTCATTTTCTCTCATGTAACCCTTATCTTTTATATTTATATTTATATTTTTTAAAAAAGTTCTAGCTAGTAAGATATCTTTTTTAGACATTTTGACTCATTGTAAATTTCATGATAAAGATTCTCATGCGTCACCTTCTTTTTTTCTTAGAATGCAACTATATGAAAACTTTTTGCCCTTTCCTTCAGTTATTTTTCTTTGAAATTGTTAAATGACTAAATCTAAATCTACTCAAATTTTCACCATTAAACTTCTTTTTTTATTTATATTTCATTTGCTTATTTAATGAAATTTCAAATTTAATATTTATATATTAAATACTAAAAAGGTTATTTATGCATCTTTTTAACGATGTCCGATTGAGATTGAACTGTTATTACTTTACAAATTTCAAAGATTTCAGTCAAATTAAGTAATTATTTTTATATTTTTAAAAATTTTATTTTTAACTATTTAGAAATGATTCTTAAGAACCCTTATTTCCTACTTTATTTCATTATCTAGATTGTTGTATTTAAATTTCTTAATCTCATCAAAAGAAATTTTTAATAATAATTTGTCTCATTTCGAACTAACCACTCCTATATGACCCATATTTTTACTTCATTTGGTTATAATACTTAATTTTATATGACATCAACCTTAATATATATTTAGTTAATATTGAAATAATAATTGATTATCTCTTCTTCTTATTTATTTTTTTAATTCAAAGAAATTCTTAACAAGATCTAATTAATATGAAGCAAAGAAAAATGGACATGATTTCATAATATGTATCCAATTAAGTATTTATTTTTATATTTCCACTTTAAGTTTGATATAGTACTTAAAAAATTTAAGTATCAAATCATGTCACTTCTACATTACATTTTATTTTGTTATATTACATTTCTTCAAGTTGACTTATTTACATTGTAAAGAAATCCTAATCCATACCTTATTTGATTTCATTATCGTACAATACATACATTTATCTAATATCAAGTTTAATATATTTATTTACTTAATATTAAAAAAATAATTTCTTGTTAGTTTTTCATATTTTCCTTGGAAATTCATAGAAATTTTTAATGAGGTGTAATCTAGATGACGTAAAGATTGCTGGATATTGTTGGGCGAGGTGTATCTAATTAATTATTCATTAATGTTTTAGCATCTATTTACTTAATGTTAAATAAAATATTAAGACTTAGGCTTGTTTACCTTAGAAATTCATAATAAATCTATAATAGGTCTAATCATGACAAATTGATGTTGTTGAACTGATCTCAACACGCCATAAAAAAAATTAATATTTATTTTATATATCTAATTTTTAATTTATTAGATTTTGTCATGTTTTGAAAAAAAATTTATTCTTACTTTATTTAATGAATGATGATTTTACACTTTATATAATACTTTATTCTTACTTTATTCCATGTCCAACAGACCTCATATGGAGTAATAAATAAATTGCAAAGCAGATATGAACAAAAAAATATATTATTGAGATAAGATTAGGAAAATATTTATTAAAAAAGAAATAAATAACAATGCCTCATTGAGATAATTAATTCGACAAAGGTCTGTCTGCTAGTGTGACCTTAGTTGTATTACAATGCCTCAAATTATCTTATTACAACTTTTATAATTTCACTCTTAAATTTAAAAGTTTAATTTCTTATTTTTAAACTTATTTACCGAGATACTTTGTAGAAATTTTGAATAAGGTACAACAAAGGTGAATCCAACATTGTTGGACTCAATTGAGTGAGTACTACAAAACAAGTATATGGTGTCATAATTTAAAAAATTTTATTTTCTTAAGTTTTTAATAATTTCAGAGATATTTTCATTCGTGCCTATTTGCATGATCGATCATACTATTCTAGATCTCTTTATTATCTAGGAACGAAACTCTTTTATGGTATGATTTTCATCTTAGTTAATATTTCACTATTATTTTATTATATTATAATGTAAATTAAAATCCAATTTTCTGTGACCTTGTATTTCTTAAATATTGATAAATTATATTTCATAAATTTATTAAAATTTTACTTTGATGCTTATTTATATATTATTAGGATATTAACTTTTACATTACTATGGTTTTTTTTTCCATAATTCATAGAAATTTCAAACAATGTTTAATGAAGAAAAAACAAAGATGAGTAAATCATCACAAAGAACTCTATATAATCAAATATTTAATTCTACCTTATTAAGTAATTTTTTTCTATGGTTTGATTTTTGATATGAAATAGTTCAATTGGTACAAGATTTGGTGATCATGGTTGTTATGATTAACCATTCTAGTGTATTGGATTGAACCTTTTTCGTACACTTCATATCATTAATTAGAAATTTTTCCTTGGTTTTATTATTTTATTACAAAAAACTAATTCTCCTCTTTTCTACCTTTTTATCACTTTTATTTTATTACCTTTCATTGCTCAGTTTATCTAAATCCAAGTTCATTTTAAATTTTCTTAATAATAAAATGATAATTTAGAAGCATTCATTCATTTTATAAGAATAATTTTGTAATTCACAATTCTTCCAAATGTTATCCGAAGGAGATGGAACATCATTTGTTCTACTCATCTTGATCAGCCCCAACATTTAAATATTACTTTTTTTTTTAATTTTTTTATAAAAGTATTTCTAACATTTTGGCATAATTTATGAGAAATTTTGATTCATTTTGATTTGATGGTTAGGGGTGTTGCACCACATCTTCTTAATATTTTTGAATGCTTCTTTGCAGAATGTTTGTCTTTATTTCTCATATTTTTCTCTATTTTCGTTGTATTACTATGTAACCCTATATCTTATTTCAAGTAACTTTAAATTTTTTTTAATTTAGACATATTACGTAGCTCCAATTTATACCATTTCAATAAAAACATATGTATGTTAAATATTATTTTAATAATGTTTTATTATTTATGCTTATTTAATTGGTTATTTGCATAAATTCTAAGCAAGAATTGATCGACCAAAAAACACTTAGATGGGCTCATCTGGATGAAATATTTGTAATTTAACTTTAATTTGATATATTTTTTTAATTTTTTTGAATGTTGTGTTAGATAGTTTGATTTGTATAAGATTTGGTGATTTAAAATATTATGCATGGTCTCCTTAGTATTTAAGAATTCAACATTCTAATATAGAATTTTGACTGTAATTATCCAAAGTAATTTCAAGAGGTTTTTAGCATTTTACGAAATGTTTAGGTTCATACGTAAAAATAAAGATTGTTATATTAAAAAGTTTCAGATATTAAGTATGCTAAAAAATGGTACACTTGATGTCTTTAGTGCCTTTAAATAAGACTATCCTATAATCCTTATCTTATTTCTTTGAATTCTTTTACATCTATTTGGTATTATTACAATTAAATTCTAAATCTCTTCTCATGCCACCTTTGCAACACTTTTAACTTATCTAATTTCATTTTTAATTTATATTTACTTAATTTTAGAATAATAATTTATTAATGTTTAAGCTTATTTGTCTTAGTAATTTACAATAAACAAAAAAGTAGTGTGATCTACAAAAAATAAATGTCGATGGACCCATCTCGGTAACCTCTATAAATTTATATATTCATTTTTTATTTTTAAAAATAATATAGCTATTTTGTACATTTCACAAGACATTTTGATTCATTCTAAATTTTATGATTCGGGATTGTATGCTTGACCCTCTTTTAAACATAGAATGCAAATATCTTGAAAACGTTATTTATTTATTCAAATGTTTTCTTTGAATTGTTATATTAATAAGTAATCCTACACCTAATCTTAAGTTACCATTAAATTTAATTTATTTTTTTGTATTCAATTAGTTTAATTAATCTAATTTCAACTTCTATGTAAAATACTAAATATTAAAAAATTATTTATGCATATTTTCTTTCCAATTTGTAGTAATTTTGAATAATATTTTCTCTAAATGAAACAATTATTGTTGGACCCATTTGAATTATTTCTATCCAATTAAATATTTTATTTTTTATATCTTTAGATTTATTTATTTATTTATTTAGGGAAGTTTTTAAGAACTTTTAATTCATATCTAATTTGTTATTCAAGGTTATTGTATTTTTTTTTTCTTAGTATCGCTGTGGACAAATTTTTTCTTTAATTTATGTCATTTCTAATTATCTTCTCTTGTGCAACCCTTATCTTTTATTTCAATTTGCAGTAATACTTCATTTTCTCTCATGTAACCCTTATCTTTTATATTTATATTTATATTTTTTAAAAAAGTTCTAGCTAGTAAGATATCTTTTTTAGACATTTTGACTCATTGTAAATTTCATGATAAAGATTCTCATGCGTCACCTTCTTTTTTTCTTAGAATGCAACTATATGAAAACTTTTTGCCCTTTCCTTCAGTTATTTTTCTTTGAAATTGTTAAATGACTAAATCTAAATCTACTCAAATTTTCACCATTAAACTTCTTTTTTTATTTATATTTCATTTGCTTATTTAATGAAATTTCAAATTTAATATTTATATATTAAATACTAAAAAGGTTATTTATGCATCTTTTTAACGATGTCCGATTGAGATTGAACTGTTATTACTTTACAAATTTCAAAGATTTCAGTCAAATTAAGTAATTATTTTTATATTTTTAAAAATTTTATTTTTAACTATTTAGAAATGATTCTTAAGAACCCTTATTTCCTACTTTATTTCATTATCTAGATTGTTGTATTTAAATTTCTTAATCTCATCAAAAGAAATTTTTAATAATAATTTGTCTCATTTCGAACTAACCACTCCTATATGACCCATATTTTTACTTCATTTGGTTATAATACTTAATTTTATATGACATCAACCTTAATATATATTTAGTTAATATTGAAATAATAATTGATTATCTCTTCTTCTTATTTATTTTTTTAATTCAAAGAAATTCTTAACAAGATCTAATTAATATGAAGCAAAGAAAAATGGACATGATTTCATAATATGTATCCAATTAAGTATTTATTTTTATATTTCCACTTTAAGTTTGATATAGTACTTAAAAAATTTAAGTATCAAATCATGTCACTTCTACATTACATTTTATTTTGTTATATTACATTTCTTCAAGTTGACTTATTTACATTGTAAAGAAATCCTAATCCATACCTTATTTGATTTCATTATCGTACAATACATACATTTATCTAATATCAAGTTTAATATATTTATTTACTTAATATTAAAAAAATAATTTCTTGTTAGTTTTTCATATTTTCCTTGGAAATTCATAGAAATTCTTAATGAGGTGTAATCTAGATGACGTAAAGATTGCTGGATATTGTTGGGCGAGGTGTATCTAATTAATTATTCATTAATGTTTTAGCATCTATTTACTTAATGTTAAATAAAATATTAAGACTTAGGCTTGTTTACCTTAGAAATTCATAATAAATCTATAATAGGTCTAATCATGACAAATTGATGTTGTTGAACTGATCTCAACACGCCATAAAAAAAATTAATATTTATTTTATATATCTAATTTTTAATTTATTAGATTTTGTCATGTTTTGAAAAAAAATTTATTCTTACTTTATTTAATGAATGATGATTTTACACTTTATATAATACTTTATTCTTACTTTATTCCATGTCCAACAGACCTCATATGGAGTAATAAATAAATTGCAAAGCAGATATGAACAAAAAAATATATTATTGAGATAAGATTAGGAAAATATTTATTAAAAAAGAAATAAATAACAATGCCTCATTGAGATAATTAATTCGACAAAGGTCTGTCTGCTAGTGTGACCTTAGTTGTATTACAATGCCTCAAATTATCTTATTACAACTTTTATAATTTCACTCTTAAATTTAAAAGTTTAATTTCTTATTTTTAAACTTATTTACCGAGATACTTTGTAGAAATTTTGAATAAGGTACAACAAAGGTGAATCCAACATTGTTGGACTCAATTGAGTGAGTACTACAAAACAAGTATATGGTGTCATAATTTAAAAAATTTTATTTTCTTAAGTTTTTAATAATTTCAGAGATATTTTCATTCGTGCCTATTTGCATGATCGATCATACTATTCTAGATCTCTTTATTATCTAGGAACGAAACTCTTTTATGGTATGATTTTCATCTTAGTTAATATTTCACTATTATTTTATTATATTATAATGTAAATTAAAATCCAATTTTCTGTGACCTTGTATTTCTTAAATATTGATAAATTATATTTCATAAATTTATTAAAATTTTACTTTGATGCTTATTTATATATTATTAGGATATTAACTTTTACATTACTATGGTTTTTTTTTCCATAATTCATAGAAATTTCAAACAATGTTTAATGAAGAAAAAACAAAGATGAGTAAATCATCACAAAGAACTCTATATAATCAAATATTTAATTCTACCTTATTAAGTAATTTTTTTCTATGGTTTGATTTTTGATATGAAATAGTTCAATTGGTACAAGATTTGGTGATCATGGTTGTTATGATTAACCATTCTAGTGTATTGGATTGAACCTTTTTCGTACACTTCATATCATTAATTAGAAATTTTTCCTTGGTTTTATTATTTTATTACAAAAAACTAATTCTCCTCTTTTCTACCTTTTTATCACTTTTATTTTATTACCTTTCATTGCTCAGTTTATCTAAATCCAAGTTCATTTTAAATTTTCTTAATAATAAAATGATAATTTAGAAGCATTCATTCATTTTATAAGAATAATTTTGTAATTCACAATTCTTCCAAATGTTATCCGAAGGAGATGGAACATCATTTGTTCTACTCATCTTGATCAGCCCCAACATTTAAATATTACTTTTTTTTTTAATTTTTTTATAAAAGTATTTCTAACATTTTGGCATAATTTATGAGAAATTTTGATTCATTTTGATTTGATGGTTAGGGGTGTTGCACCACATCTTCTTAATATTTTTGAATGCTTCTTTGCAGAATGTTTGTCTTTATTTCTCATATTTTTCTCTATTTTCGTTGTATTACTATGTAACCCTATATCTTATTTCAAGTAACTTTAAATTTTTTTTAATTTAGACATATTACGTAGCTCCAATTTATACCATTTCAATAAAAACATATGTATGTTAAATATTATTTTAATAATGTTTTATTATTTATGCTTATTTAATTGGTTATTTGCATAAATTCTAAGCAAGAATTGATCGACCAAAAAACACTTAGATGGGCTCATCTGGATGAAATATTTGTAATTTAACTTTAATTTGATATATTTTTTTAATTTTTTTGAATGTTGTGTTAGATAGTTTGATTTGTATAAGATTTGGTGATTTAAAATATTATGCATGGTCTCCTTAGTATTTAAGAATTCAACATTCTAATATAGAATTTTGACTGTAATTATCCAAAGTAATTTCAAGAGGTTTTTAGCATTTTACGAAATGTTTAGGTTCATACGTAAAAATAAAGATTGTTATATTAAAAAGTTTCAGATATTAAGTATGCTAAAAAATGGTACACTTGATGTCTTTAGTGCCTTTAAATAAGACTATCCTATAATCCTTATCTTATTTCTTTGAATTCTTTTACATCTATTTGGTATTATTACAATTAAATTCTAAATCTCTTCTCATGCCACCTTTGCAACACTTTTAACTTATCTAATTTCATTTTTAATTTATATTTACTTAATTTTAGAATAATAATTTATTAATGTTTAAGCTTATTTGTCTTAGTAATTTACAATAAACAAAAAAGTAGTGTGATCTACAAAAAATAAATGTCGATGGACCCATCTCGGTAACCTCTATAAATTTATATATTCATTTTTTATTTTTAAAAATAATATAGCTATTTTGTACATTTCACAAGACATTTTGATTCATTCTAAATTTTATGATTCTGGATTGTATGCTTGACCCTCTTTTAAACATAGAATGCAAATATCTTGAAAACGTTATTTATTTATTCAAATGTTTTCTTTGAATTGTTATATTAATAAGTAATCCTACACCTAATCTTAAGTTACCATTAAATTTAATTTATTTTTTTGTATTCAATTAGTTTAATTAATCTAATTTCAACTTCTATGTAAAATACTAAATATTAAAAAATTATTTATGCATATTTTCTTTCCAATTTGTAGTAATTTTGAATAATATTTTCTCTAAATGAAACAATTATTGTTGGACCCATTTGAATTATTTCTATCCAATTAAATATTTTATTTTTTATATCTTTAGATTTATTTATTTATTTATTTAGGGAAGTTTTTAAGAACTTTTAATTCATATCTAATTTGTTATTCAAGGTTATTGTATTTTTTTTTTCTTAGTATCGCTGTGGACAAATTTTTTCTTTAATTTATGTCATTTCTAATTATCTTCTCTTGTGCAACCCTTATCTTTTATTTCAATTTGCAGTAATACTTCATTTTCTCTCATGTAACCCTTATCTTTTATATTTATATTTATATTTTTTAAAAAAGTTCTAGCTAGTAAGATATCTTTTTTAGACATTTTGACTCATTGTAAATTTCATGATAAAGATTCTCATGCGTCACCTTCTTTTTTTCTTAGAATGCAACTATATGAAAACTTTTTGCCCTTTCCTTCAGTTATTTTTCTTTGAAATTGTTAAATGACTAAATCTAAATCTACTCAAATTTTCACCATTAAACTTCTTTTTTTATTTATATTTCATTTGCTTATTTAATGAAATTTCAAATTTAATATTTATATATTAAATACTAAAAAGGTTATTTATGCATCTTTTTAACGATGTCCGATTGAGATTGAACTGTTATTACTTTACAAATTTCAAAGATTTCAGTCAAATTAAGTAATTATTTTTATATTTTTAAAAATTTTATTTTTAACTATTTAGAAATGATTCTTAAGAACCCTTATTTCCTACTTTATTTCATTATCTAGATTGTTGTATTTAAATTTCTTAATCTCATCAAAAGAAATTTTTAATAATAATTTGTCTCATTTCGAACTAACCACTCCTATATGACCCATATTTTTACTTCATTTGGTTATAATACTTAATTTTATATGACATCAACCTTAATATATATTTAGTTAATATTGAAATAATAATTGATTATCTCTTCTTCTTATTTATTTTTTTAATTCAAAGAAATTCTTAACAAGATCTAATTAATATGAAGCAAAGAAAAATGGACATGATTTCATAATATGTATCCAATTAAGTATTTATTTTTATATTTCCACTTTAAGTTTGATATAGTACTTAAAAAATTTAAGTATCAAATCATGTCACTTCTACATTACATTTTATTTTGTTATATTACATTTCTTCAAGTTGACTTATTTACATTGTAAAGAAATCCTAATCCATACCTTATTTGATTTCATTATCGTACAATACATACATTTATCTAATATCAAGTTTAATATATTTATTTACTTAATATTAAAAAAATAATTTCTTGTTAGTTTTTCATATTTTCCTTGGAAATTCATAGAAATTCTTAATGAGGTGTAATCTAGATGACGTAAAGATTGCTGGATATTGTTGGGCGAGGTGTATCTAATTAATTATTCATTAATGTTTTAGCATCTATTTACTTAATGTTAAATAAAATATTAAGACTTAGGCTTGTTTACCTTAGAAATTCATAATAAATCTATAATAGGTCTAATCATGACAAATTGATGTTGTTGAACTGATCTCAACACGCCATAAAAAAAATTAATATTTATTTTATATATCTAATTTTTAATTTATTAGATTTTGTCATGTTTTGAAAAAAAATTTATTCTTACTTTATTTAATGAATGATGATTTTACACTTTATATAATACTTTATTCTTACTTTATTCCATGTCCAACAGACCTCATATGGAGTAATAAATAAATTGCAAAGCAGATATGAACAAAAAAATATATTATTGAGATAAGATTAGGAAAATATTTATTAAAAAAGAAATAAATAACAATGCCTCATTGAGATAATTAATTCGACAAAGGTCTGTCTGCTAGTGTGACCTTAGTTGTATTACAATGCCTCAAATTATCTTATTACAACTTTTATAATTTCACTCTTAAATTTAAAAGTTTAATTTCTTATTTTTAAACTTATTTACCGAGATACTTTGTAGAAATTTTGAATAAGGTACAACAAAGGTGAATCCAACATTGTTGGACTCAATTGAGTGAGTACTACAAAACAAGTATATGGTGTCATAATTTAAAAAATTTTATTTTCTTAAGTTTTTAATAATTTCAGAGATATTTTCATTCGTGCCTATTTGCATGATCGATCATACTATTCTAGATCTCTTTATTATCTAGGAACGAAACTCTTTTATGGTATGATTTTCATCTTAGTTAATATTTCACTATTATTTTATTATATTATAATGTAAATTAAAATCCAATTTTCTGTGACCTTGTATTTCTTAAATATTGATAAATTATATTTCATAAATTTATTAAAATTTTACTTTGATGCTTATTTATATATTATTAGGATATTAACTTTTACATTACTATGGTTTTTTTTTCCATAATTCATAGAAATTTCAAACAATGTTTAATGAAGAAAAAACAAAGATGAGTAAATCATCACAAAGAACTCTATATAATCAAATATTTAATTCTACCTTATTAAGTAATTTTTTTCTATGGTTTGATTTTTGATATGAAATAGTTCAATTGGTACAAGATTTGGTGATCATGGTTGTTATGATTAACCATTCTAGTGTATTGGATTGAACCTTTTTCGTACACTTCATATCATTAATTAGAAATTTTTCCTTGGTTTTATTATTTTATTACAAAAAACTAATTCTCCTCTTTTCTACCTTTTTATCACTTTTATTTTATTACCTTTCATTGCTCAGTTTATCTAAATCCAAGTTCATTTTAAATTTTCTTAATAATAAAATGATAATTTAGAAGCATTCATTCATTTTATAAGAATAATTTTGTAATTCACAATTCTTCCAAATGTTATCCGAAGGAGATGGAACATCATTTGTTCTACTCATCTTGATCAGCCCCAACATTTAAATATTACTTTTTTTTTTAATTTTTTTATAAAAGTATTTCTAACATTTTGGCATAATTTATGAGAAATTTTGATTCATTTTGATTTGATGGTTAGGGGTGTTGCACCACATCTTCTTAATATTTTTGAATGCTTCTTTGCAGAATGTTTGTCTTTATTTCTCATATTTTTCTCTATTTTCGTTGTATTACTATGTAACCCTATATCTTATTTCAAGTAACTTTAAATTTTTTTTAATTTAGACATATTACGTAGCTCCAATTTATACCATTTCAATAAAAACATATGTATGTTAAATATTATTTTAATAATGTTTTATTATTTATGCTTATTTAATTGGTTATTTGCATAAATTCTAAGCAAGAATTGATCGACCAAAAAACACTTAGATGGGCTCATCTGGATGAAATATTTGTAATTTAACTTTAATTTGATATATTTTTTTAATTTTTTTGAATGTTGTGTTAGATAGTTTGATTTGTATAAGATTTGGTGATTTAAAATATTATGCATGGTCTCCTTAGTATTTAAGAATTCAACATTCTAATATAGAATTTTGACTGTAATTATCCAAAGTAATTTCAAGAGGTTTTTAGCATTTTACGAAATGTTTAGGTTCATACGTAAAAATAAAGATTGTTATATTAAAAAGTTTCAGATATTAAGTATGCTAAAAAATGGTACACTTGATGTCTTTAGTGCCTTTAAATAAGACTATCCTATAATCCTTATCTTATTTCTTTGAATTTTTTTACATCTATTTGGTATTATTACAATTAAATTCTAAATCTCTTCTCATGCCACCTTTGCAACACTTTTAACTTATCTAATTTCATTTTTAATTTATATTTACTTAATTTTAGAATAATAATTTATTAATGTTTAAGCTTATTTGTCTTAGTAATTTACAATAAACAAAAAAGTAGTGTGATCTACAAAAAATAAATGTCGATGGACCCATCTCGGTAACCTCTATAAATTTATATATTCATTTTTTATTTTTAAAAATAATATAGCTATTTTGTACATTTCACAAGACATTTTGATTCATTCTAAATTTTATGATTCTGGATTGTATGCTTGACCCTCTTTTAAACATAGAATGCAAATATCTTGAAAACGTTATTTATTTATTCAAATGTTTTCTTTGAATTGTTATATTAATAAGTAATCCTACACCTAATCTTAAGTTACCATTAAATTTAATTTATTTTTTTGTATTCAATTAGTTTAATTAATCTAATTTCAACTTCTATGTAAAATACTAAATATTAAAAAATTATTTATGCATATTTTCTTTCCAATTTGTAGTAATTTTGAATAATATTTTCTCTAAATGAAACAATTATTGTTGGACCCATTTGAATTATTTCTATCCAATTAAATATTTTATTTTTTATATCTTTAGATTTATTTATTTATTTATTTAGGGAAGTTTTTAAGAACTTTTAATTCATATCTAATTTGTTATTCAAGGTTATTGTATTTTTTTTTTCTTAGTATCGCTGTGGACAAATTTTTTCTTTAATTTATGTCATTTCTAATTATCTTCTCTTGTGCAACCCTTATCTTTTATTTCAATTTGCAGTAATACTTCATTTTCTCTCATGTAACCCTTATCTTTTATATTTATATTTATATTTTTTAAAAAAGTTCTAGCTAGTAAGATATCTTTTTTAGACATTTTGACTCATTGTAAATTTCATGATAAAGATTCTCATGCGTCACCTTCTTTTTTTCTTAGAATGCAACTATATGAAAACTTTTTGCCCTTTCCTTCAGTTATTTTTCTTTGAAATTGTTAAATGACTAAATCTAAATCTACTCAAATTTTCACCATTAAACTTCTTTTTTTATTTATATTTCATTTGCTTATTTAATGAAATTTCAAATTTAATATTTATATATTAAATACTAAAAAGGTTATTTATGCATCTTTTTAACGATGTCCGATTGAGATTGAACTGTTATTACTTTACAAATTTCAAAGATTTCAGTCAAATTAAGTAATTATTTTTATATTTTTAAAAATTTTATTTTTAACTATTTAGAAATGATTCTTAAGAACCCTTATTTCCTACTTTATTTCATTATCTAGATTGTTGTATTTAAATTTCTTAATCTCATCAAAAGAAATTTTTAATAATAATTTGTCTCATTTCGAACTAACCACTCCTATATGACCCATATTTTTACTTCATTTGGTTATAATACTTAATTTTATATGACATCAACCTTAATATATATTTAGTTAATATTGAAATAATAATTGATTATCTCTTCTTCTTATTTATTTTCTTAATTCAAAGAAATTCTTAACAAGATCTAATTAATATGAAGCAAAGAAAAATGGACATGATTTCATAATATGTATCCAATTAAGTATTTATTTTTATATTTCCACTTTAAGTTTGATATAGTACTTAAAAAATTTAAGTATCAAATCATGTCACTTCTACATTACATTTTATTTTGTTATATTACATTTCTTCAAGTTCACTTATTTACATTGTAAAGAAATCCTAATCCATACCTTATTTGATTTCATTATCGTACAATACATACATTTATCTAATATCAAGTTTAATATATTTATTTACTTAATATTAAAAAAATAATTTCTTGTTAGTTTTTCATATTTTCCTTGGAAATTCATAGAAATTCTTAATGAGGTGTAATCTAGATGACGTAAAGATTGCTGGATATTGTTGGGCGAGGTGTATCTAATTAATTATTCATTAATGTTTTAGCATCTATTTACTTAATGTTAAATAAAATATTAAGACTTAGGCTTGTTTACCTTAGAAATTCATAATAAATCTATAATAGGTCTAATCATGACAAATTGATGTTGTTGAACTGATCTCAACACGCCATAAAAAAAATTAATATTTATTTTATATATCTAATTTTTAATTTATTAGATTTTGTCATGTTTTGAAAAAAAATTTATTCTTACTTTATTTAATGAATGATGATTTTACACTTTATATAATACTTTATTCTTACTTTATTCCATGTCCAACAGACCTCATATGGAGTAATAAATAAATTGCAAAGCAGATATGAACAAAAAAATATATTATTGAGATAAGATTAGGAAAATATTTATTAAAAAAGAAATAAATAACAATGCCTCATTGAGATAATTAATTCGACAAAGGTCTGTCTGCTAGTGTGACCTTAGTTGTATTACAATGCCTCAAATTATCTTATTACAACTTTTATAATTTCACTCTTAAATTTAAAAGTTTAATTTCTTATTTTTAAACTTATTTACCGAGATACTTTGTAGAAATTTTGAATAAGGTACAACAAAGGTGAATCCAACATTGTTGGACTCAATTGAGTGAGTACTACAAAACAAGTATATGGTGTCATAATTTAAAAAATTTTATTTTCTTAAGTTTTTAATAATTTCAGAGATATTTTCATTCGTGCCTATTTGCATGATCGATCATACTATTCTAGATCTCTTTATTATCTAGGAACGAAACTCTTTTATGGTATGATTTTCATCTTAGTTAATATTTCACTATTATTTTATTATATTATAATGTAAATTAAAATCCAATTTTCTGTGACCTTGTATTTCTTAAATATTGATAAATTATATTTCATAAATTTATTAAAATTTTACTTTGATGCTTATTTATATATTATTAGGATATTAACTTTTACATTACTATGGTTTTTTTTTCCATAATTCATAGAAATTTCAAACAATGTTTAATGAAGAAAAAACAAAGATGAGTAAATCATCACAAAGAACTCTATATAATCAAATATTTAATTCTACCTTATTAAGTAATTTTTTTCTATGGTTTGATTTTTGATATGAAATAGTTCAATTGGTACAAGATTTGGTGATCATGGTTGTTATGATTAACCATTCTAGTGTATTGGATTGAACCTTTTTCGTACACTTCATATCATTAATTAGAAATTTTTCCTTGGTTTTATTATTTTATTACAAAAAACTAATTCTCCTCTTTTCTACCTTTTTATCACTTTTATTTTATTACCTTTCATTGCTCAGTTTATCTAAATCCAAGTTCATTTTAAATTTTCTTAATAATAAAATGATAATTTAGAAGCATTCATTCATTTTATAAGAATAATTTTGTAATTCACAATTCTTCCAAATGTTATCCGAAGGAGATGGAACATCATTTGTTCTACTCATCTTGATCAGCCCCAACATTTAAATATTACTTTTTTTTTTAATTTTTTTATAAAAGTATTTCTAACATTTTGGCATAATTTATGAGAAATTTTGATTCATTTTGATTTGATGGTTAGGGGTGTTGCACCACATCTTCTTAATATTTTTGAATGCTTCTTTGCAGAATGTTTGTCTTTATTTCTCATATTTTTCTCTATTTTCGTTGTATTACTATGTAACCCTATATCTTATTTCAAGTAACTTTAAATTTTTTTTAATTTAGACATATTACGTAGCTCCAATTTATACCATTTCAATAAAAACATATGTATGTTAAATATTATTTTAATAATGTTTTATTATTTATGCTTATTTAATTGGTTATTTGCATAAATTCTAAGCAAGAATTGATCGACCAAAAAACACTTAGATGGGCTCATCTGGATGAAATATTTGTAATTTAACTTTAATTTGATATATTTTTTTAATTTTTTTGAATGTTGTGTTAGATAGTTTGATTTGTATAAGATTTGGTGATTTAAAATATTATGCATGGTCTCCTTAGTATTTAAGAATTCAACATTCTAATATAGAATTTTGACTGTAATTATCCAAAGTAATTTCAAGAGGTTTTTAGCATTTTACGAAATGTTTAGGTTCATACGTAAAAATAAAGATTGTTATATTAAAAAGTTTCAGATATTAAGTATGCTAAAAAATGGTACACTTGATGTCTTTAGTGCCTTTAAATAAGACTATCCTATAATCCTTATCTTATTTCTTTGAATTTTTTTACATCTATTTGGTATTATTACAATTAAATTCTAAATCTCTTCTCATGCCACCTTTGCAACACTTTTAACTTATCTAATTTCATTTTTAATTTATATTTACTTAATTTTAGAATAATAATTTATTAATGTTTAAGCTTATTTGTCTTAGTAATTTACAATAAACAAAAAAGTAGTGTGATCTACAAAAAATAAATGTCGATGGACCCATCTCGGTAACCTCTATAAATTTATATATTCATTTTTTATTTTTAAAAATAATATAGCTATTTTGTACATTTCACAAGACATTTTGATTCATTCTAAATTTTATGATTCTGGATTGTATGCTTGACCCTCTTTTAAACATAGAATGCAAATATCTTGAAAACGTTATTTATTTATTCAAATGTTTTCTTTGAATTGTTATATTAATAAGTAATCCTACACCTAATCTTAAGTTACCATTAAATTTAATTTATTTTTTTGTATTCAATTAGTTTAATTAATCTAATTTCAACTTCTATGTAAAATACTAAATATTAAAAAATTATTTATGCATATTTTCTTTCCAATTTGTAGTAATTTTGAATAATATTTTCTCTAAATGAAACAATTATTGTTGGACCCATTTGAATTATTTCTATCCAATTAAATATTTTATTTTTTATATCTTTAGATTTATTTATTTATTTATTTAGGGAAGTTTTTAAGAACTTTTAATTCATATCTAATTTGTTATTCAAGGTTATTGTATTTTTTTTTTCTTAGTATCACTGTGGACAAATTTTTTCTTTAATTTATGTCATTTCTAATTATCTTCTCTTGTGTAACCCTTATCTTTTATTTCAATTTGCAGTAATACTTCATTTTCTCTCATGTAACCCTTATCTTTTATATTTATATTTATATTTTTTAAAAAAGTTCTAGCTAGTAAGATATCTTTTTTAGACATTTTGACTCATTGTAAATTTCATGATAAAGATTCTCATGCGTCACCTTCTTTTTTTCTTAGTATACAACTATATGAAAACTTTTTGCCCTTTCCTTCAGTTATTTTTCTTTGAAATTGTTAAATGACTAAATCTAAATCTACTCAAATTTTCACCATTAAACTTCTTTTATTATTTATATTTCATTTGCTTATTTAATGAAATTTCAAATTTAATATTTATATATTAAATACTAAAAAGGTTATTTATGCATCTTTTTAACGATGTCCGATTGAGATTGAACTGTTATTACTTTACAAATTTCAAAGATTTCAGTCAAATTAAGTAATTATTTTTATATTTTTAAAAATTTTATTTTTAACTATTTAGAAATGATTCTTAAGAACCCTTATTTCCTACTTTATTTCATTATCTAGATTGTTGTATTTAAATTTCTTAATCTCATCAAAAGCAATTTTTAATAATAATTTGTCTCATTTCGAACTAACCACTCCTATATGACCCATATTTTTACTTCATTTGGTTATAATACTTAATTTTATATGACATCAACCTTAATATATATTTAGTTAATATTGAAATAATAATTGATTATCTCTTCTTCTTATTTATTTTCTTAATTCAAAGAAATTCTTAACAAGATCTAATTAATATGAAGCAAAGAAAAATGGACATGATTTCATAATATGTATCCAATTAAGTATTTATTTTTATATTTCCACTTTAAGTTTGATATAGTACTTAAAAAATTTAAGTATCAAATCATGTCACTTCTACATTACATTTTATTTTGTTATATTACATTTCTTCAAGTTCACTTATTTACATTGTAAAGAAATCCTAATCCATACCTTATTTGATTTCATTATCGTACAATACATACATTTATCTAATATCAAGTTTAATATATTTATTTACTTCATATTAAAAAAATAATTTCTTGTTAGTTTTTCATATTTTCCTTGGAAATTCATAGAAATTCTTAATGAGGTGTAATCTAGATGACGTAAAGATTGCTGGATATTGTTGGGCGAGGTGTATCTAATTAATTATTCATTAATGTTTTAGCATCTATTTACTTAATGTTAAATAAAATATTAAGACTTAGGCTTGTTTACCTTAGAAAATCATAATAAATCTATAATAGGTCTAATCATGACAAATTGATGTTGTTGAACTGATCTCAACACGCCATAAAAAAAATTAATATTTATTTTATATATCTAATTTTTAATTTATTAGATTTTGTCATGTTTTGAAAAAAAAATTTATTCTTACTTTATTTAATGAATGATGATTTTACACTTTATATAATACTTTATTCTTACTTTATTCCATGTCGAATAGACCTCATATGGAGTAATAAATAAATTGCAAAGTAGATATGCACAAAAAAATATATTATTGAGATAAGATTAGGAAAATATTTATTAAAAAAGAAATAAATAACAATGCCTCATTGAGATAATTAATTCGACAAAGGTCTGTCCGCTAGTGTGACCTTAGTTGTATTACAATGCCTCAAATTATCTTATTACAACTTTTATAATTTCACTCTTAAATTTAAAAGTTTAATTTCTTATTTTTAAACTTATTTACCGAGATACTTTGTAGAAATTTTGAATAAGGTACAACAAAGGTGAATCCAACATTGTTGGACTCAATTGAGTGAGTACTACAAAACAAGTATATGGTGTCATAATTTAAAAAATTTTATTTTCTTAAGTTTTTAATAATTTAAGAGATATTTTCATTCGTGCCTATTTGCATGATCGATCATACTATTCTAGATCTCTTTATTATCTAGGAACGAAACTCTTTTATGGTATGATTTTCAACTTAGTTAATATTTCACTATTATTTTATTATATTATAATGTAAATTAAAATAAATTTTCTGTGATCTTGTATTTCTTAAATATTGATAAATTATATTTCATAAATTTATTAAAATTTTACTTTGATACTTATTTATATATTATTAGGATATTAACTTTTACATTACTATGGTTTTTTTTTCCATAATTCATAGAAATTTCAAACAATGTTTAATGGAGAAAAAACAAAGATGAGTAAATCATCACAAAGAACTCTATATAATCAAATATTTAATTCTACCTTATTAAGTAATTTTTTTCTATGGTTTGATTTTTGATATGAAATAATTCAATTGGTAAAAGATTTGGTGATCATGGTTGTTATGATTAACCATTCTAGTGTATTGGATTGAACCTTTTTCGTACACTTCATATCATTAGTTAGAAATTTTTCCTTGGTTTTATTATTTTATTGCAAAAAACTAATTCTCCTCTTTTCTACCTTTTTATCACTTTTATTTTATTACCTTTCATTGCTCAGTTTATCTAAATCCAAGTTCATTTTAAATTTTCTTAATAATAAAATGATAATTTAGAAGCATTGATTCATTTTATAAGAATAATTTTGTAATTCACAATTCTTCAAAATGTTATCCGAAGGAGATGGAACATCATTTGTTCTACTCATCTTGATCAGCCCCAACATTTAAATATTACTTTTTTTTTAATTTCTTTATAAAAGTATTTCTAACATTTTGGCATAATTTATGAGAAATTTTGATTCATTTTGATTTGATGGTTAAGGGTGTTGCAGCACATCTTCTTAATATTTTTGAATGCTTCTTTGCAGAATGTTTGTCATTATTTCTCATATTTTTCTCTATTTTCGTTGTATTACTATGTAACCCTATATCTTATTTCAAGTAACTTTAAAGTTTTTTTAATTTAGACATATTACGTAGCTCCAATTTATACCATTTCAATAAAAACATATGTATGTTAAATATTATTTTAATAATGTTTTATTATTTATGCTTATTTAATTGGTTATTTGCATAAATTCTAAGCAAGAATTGATCGACCAAAAAACACTTAGATGGGCTCATCTTGATGAAATATTTGTAATTTAACTTTAATTTGTTATATTTTTTTAATTTTTTTGAATGTTGTGTTAGATAGTTTGATTTGTATAAGATTTGGTGATTTAAAATATTATGCATGGTCTCCTTAGTATTTAAGAATTCAACATTCTAATATAGAATTTTGACTGTAATTATCCAAAGTAATTTCAATAGGTTTTTAGTCTTTTACGAAATGTTTAGGTTCATACGTAAAAATAAAGATTGTTATATTAAAAAGTTTCAGATATTAAGTATGCTAAAAAATGGTACACTTGATGTCTTTAGTGCCTTTAAATAAGACTATCCTATAATCCTTATCTAATTTCATTTTTAATTTATATTTACTTAATTTTAGAATAATAATTTATTAATATTTAAGCTTATTTGTCTTAGTAATTTACAATAAACAAAAAAGTAGTGTGATATACAAAAAATAAATGTCGATGGACCCATCTCGGTAACCTCTATAAATTTATATATTCATTTTTTATTTTTAAAAATAATATAGCTATTTTTTACATTTCACAAGACATTTTGATTCATTCTAAATTTTATGATTCGGGATTGTATGCTTGACCCTCTTTTAAACATAGAATACAAATATCTTGAAAACGTTATTTATTTATTCAAATGTTTTCTTTGAATTGTTATATTAATAAGTAATCCTACACCTAATCTTAAGTTACCATTAAATTTAATTTATTTTTTTGTATTCAATTAGTTTAATTAATCTAATTTCAACTTCTATGTAAAATACTAAATATTAAAAAATTATTTATGCATATTTTCTTTCCAATTTGTAGTAATTTTGAATAATATTTTCTCTAAATGAAACCATTATTGTTGGACCCATTTGAATTATTTCTATCCAATTAAATATTTTATTTTTTATATCTTTAGATTTATTTATTTATTTATTTAGGGAAGTTTTTAAGAACTTTTAATTCATATCTAATTTATTATTCAAGGTTATTGTATTTTTATTTTCTTAGTGTCACTGTGGACAACTTTTTTCTTTAATTTATGTCATTTCTAATTATCTTCTCTTATATAACCCTTATCTTTTATTTCAATTTGTAGTAATACTTTATTTCTCTCATGTCAACTTTAATATATATTTACTTAATATTAAAAGAATAATTGATTATTATTTATGCTTACAATTTTTTGTAATTCATAAAAATTCTTAACGTGATCAAATTGAGATGAAAGAAAGATAATTGGACATTCTTGGATGATATGTATAAAATCAAGTATTTATTTTTATATTCCACTATAGTTTTGATGTAATTTTTCTTCGAGAATCTAGATGTTTAATCAAGTGATTTTTATAATGCTTCTTTTTTAGTAGTATTACATTAGTTCAAGTTAAGTCATTTAATTTTAATATCAATGTACTTAATATTAAAATGAAAATTTCTTTTTAATTATGCTAATTTACATATGTAATTCATAGTAAATCTAGAATAGGTTTTATCAAGACAAAACAGATATCGTTGGACTAATCTCAATGAGACAACACCAAATAATGTATTTATTTCATACTTATGAATATTTTTTATAACCTTTTCATACGCTTTAAAGAGCATTTTGAGTAACACCTAATTTTATTAACTAGGCTTTACACTTGATCTGTATAATATTTTGGAAAGAAACTTTTCTTTGCAAATAATGTCATTCTCTAAGTATTTTTCTTTGATTTGATTATACTTTAACATAATTCTAAATCTTCTCTTATGTGACCATAATAACACCTTGATTTGGCAAAGTGAATTTGATCAATTTTTGTCATTTCAACATTAATATATATTTTCTTATTATGAATATAACAATTTTTTAACTGTGCATATTTTCTTTGGTAGCGCTTAGCTGTTCTTAACGAGGTTTGAATGAGACGTCAAAAACGTCATTTAACTTAACATGGCAAGCTCTATCTAGTCAGTTATTCTTTTTATCATTTTTAAATATTTTCCTTTTATAGGTTTTGGTACCTTTTTATAAGGCATTTTAGTTAACACAAGATTTTATAATTAAAAAGGCTACCCACAATTACCTTACATCTTGGAAGCAAACTAGTTTTTATAATTTATTTCGTGTTTTTTATGTTTTTTCTTTGATTTAGTTATTTTAAAATGAAAATTAAATCCCCAACCTTTATGACAATTATATTTCATATATTTTGTTATATTAAATTACATCAATTTATTTTATTTAAACTTTAAATTATAATTAAATGAGTAACTTATTATTATTTATTGTTTATTTTCTTTACTATTTCAAAGTAATACAAAATGGGGACCAATAAGGATGAAGCAAACATCATTAAACTTGTCACGACATGCCATATCACCTTGCAGTCATATGTATGTATATTTATTTATCATTTAGAAATTTTGACTTCTAACTTGTTTTATGAAATAATAGGCTACACTTTATGTCCCCAATACCTTGGAAAAAACTTTCTCGTAAAACTAATCGTACTTCTTTAAATTGCTCATATTTATTTTGTATTATTACTGTCAGACGTTAATTTTCCTCTCGTGTGACCTTTATATCACTTTTAGATGGTGATATTATTATACTTTAATTCATGCCATTTCATCTTTAATATATATTTCTTAATTTTTTAACGATAATTTAATATTTTTTATGCCTATATACCTTCGTAAGTAGTAGTAACTCCAAATGAGGTCCAAATGAGACAGAAGAAATGTCACTAGTCTCGTCTCAATTTGCTCTATCAAATTATATACTTGTTTTTTATATTTCTAAAAAGTTTTTCCATTGGATTAGGATTTTTTTCTTGAGATATTTTGACTCGTTTCTAATTTTATGATTAAAGATCCTATTGTTGATGTCCTTAGCTTGTTTGAATGAAAGTTTCTCTCAAACGTTATTCCAATTCTTCAAATAATTTCCTTTGAAATTGTTATATTACTATGTTAAGATTTTATCTAATGTAACCGTTACATTCATTTTATTTTTTATATTATATTTTCTCAATTTAACAAATTTTATCATTAATAAATATTTAATAAATAATCAAAAAATGTTATTTAAACATATTTTCTTTATAATTCATGGTAATATAGTACGGGGATTGATCAGGATCAAAAAATGTTGTTGCATGAGATTTATATAATTAAGCATTTTTTTACATTTTTAAAAATTTTTTTCATTATCAAAGAACATTTCCTAAGAAGGTTTAACACTTATCTTTTTTAATTGCAAAGGTTGCTACATTTTATTTTTTTATTATCTTAGACTATAAACTTTTAATAAAATTTATCTCATTTCAAATGTTTTTCTTTCATTTGACTTTATTACTATGTAACCCATTTTTACTTATATTTGATTTCATTATGTTAAAACACTTAAATTTTTCTTATGTAAGCATCAATAAATTTTTACTTAACATTAGAAAAATATCTTTGGACATGCTTTGATGAGGTGTAGCCTTAAGTAATCAGTTTCAAATTTTAAATTTTTTTTATGATTTTGGCATGTTTTATGAAAACATTTGATTGATATATGATTTGATGATAGATGATGTTATACTAAATCTCTACTATATCATGGAATTCATATTTATAATACATTTTAAGCCATTTCTTAAAATAATTTTTTGATTTGTTTAAATTATTACCTAACCCAAAATCTTCATCTGAGTGGGCTTTGCATTGCTTTCATTTAATTATATTACATTGCTTTAATTTAACCTATTTTATCTTAAGTATATATTTTGTCAAGATTATAATAATAATTTGTTACTATTTATGCATGCTTACTAACTTAATTCATGGATTATTCAAACGATGTCTGATAAAGATTAGTCAATCATTGTTGAACTCATACTTATGAGCTTTATCCAATAAAGGATTCAGTTTTACATATTAAAATACTTTATTTTCTATAGTTTATGAATATTTTATTAGATATTTTTCTTTGTATTTTATTTTTGAATCCCATTAATAAAAATGTTCAACTTTTATTTTGTTATACTAAAAGGTAAGTCCAATTCCCAATTTTTCTGATCGTTACTTTTTTATTTTTGTATATACATTGCTTAAGTATATATAATTTCAACTTTAATATATATTTATGTAATACAAGGACAATAATATTTTCTTATTTATTCTTATTTAATTTATTATTTGTGATAATTCAAAATAAAAATTGTTCAAAATTAAACAAACATCGATGGACTCTTCTCAATGAACTTTATATTCTTAAATATTCAATTTAATATTTGTAAATTTTCAATTTTTATGGTCCATCATGCTTTAACATCTATTTAATTCACATTATTTGCTCATAGAAGTTGTTACATTTGAACTATTTAATATCTTTAATATTTAAATTTTTCAAATAATTTATAAAATGAACTTAAAGTTTTTTCTTTTATTTTGTAATTTCATTATAATATTCTCTCTTCAAGTATGACCTCTTCATCAATTTGATTTTGTTATATTTTATTTTTTTAATTTATCTCATTTCAACATTACTATAAATTTACCTATGATTAATTAATACTTTTTTTGGTAGTCCATAGTAATTAAAGACCTATTTGAAGGAGACAAAAAATATTTCAATAGAACCAACTTGTGAGCCTTTTTAATTCAATATTCATTTTTTAATTTTTTTTCAGAGTAGTTCCTTTTTTTTACCATTTTGGCACAATTATGTGATGTTTTTGTTCCTCTTAGATTTGGTGATTGAGGTTGTTAGACTTGATCACCTTAATATATTTGAATTAAACTTTATAGTACAACATTGCCAATTTTTTAAAATGTTTTTCTTTAATTTTTTAATAGTACTAAAAAATTTTAAGTCTTTTTTTGTGGCCTTTAAATTCCTTTTGCATTGTTACGATGCATTGCTTCATATTATCCTATTTTAACTTCAACATATATTTATTTAATTATCAAATAATAATTTGTTATTATTTAAGCTTTTTCACTTTAGTAATTAACATTAATTTCATAAAATCATTTATTGACATAAAAATAATTATTAGACTAGTTTTTTTAGTATTTTCACATTTCACATGAGGTATTTGATTCGTACATGATTTGGTAATCGAGAATGCTACACTCAATCTCTTTAGTATCTTATAATATAACTTTCTAGTACAGTGTGTGTTTTTTCTTCGAAGTTTTTTTCCTTACTTTAGTTATATTACTATGAAAATCTAAATTTGTACTCATGTAATTTTTATATTACTTTGATTTGGTGATGTTATATTGCTTTAAATTATCACATTTTAGCTTCAGTATCTATTATATAACAATAATGTAGTAAATTTTTGTTATTTATAATTATTTACCATAATAATTCATAAAACATTTAGGCTTGTTCCAATCATCGTAAAGCAAACATTGTTGGACACTTGATAACTAATAATCCAATTAAATATTTATTATATACGTTTCCATATGTAACATTTTCTGTCGTTTGACATGCTTTATGAAGCTTTTTGAATTGTAATTTGTTTGATGAATGATTATTTTACCTTTAAACTACTTAGTATTTCAGAATGTAACTTTTCTATGCAATTAATCTAATTTCTTTAAATGTTTCACTTTTATTTGATTATGTTACCATGTAACTCTAAATGTTTTCTTGATTTAGTTAAATAACTTTTCCTTAATTTTTATTTTTTTCATAGTAACATGGATTTACTAAATAATTAAATAATAATATATTATTTGTGATGTTGATTTTCTATTATTAATTCTTAATAATTTTGCACAAGGTCTGATTGAGATGAAAAAATATTATTGGAATCATCTCAATAAGCTCTACCAAATTGATATTCAATTTCTTATTTTTAAATGTTTTAAATTCTAGGGTAATCACACTCTCTATAAGACTCTTTAATTAAGACCAAATCTGACAGTCAAGAATGTCATACTTGATCACCATTAAATATGTCTCAAGGAGCTCTATCGAACAATATATTCATTTTTCCTTATTATATATATTTTATGTTCTTTTGTTTTGACAAGCCTTTTTAGATATTTTTACTTGTACCATATATGACAATTCAAAATGTATCACATAACCTATTCAGTACTTTAGAAAGCAACTTTCTTATATAATTATTCTCATTTTATGAAGTCCTTCTCTTTCATTTGCTATTATTACTATGAATCCCCAATTCTCTTCACATGTAACCTTTGTATCACTTTTATTTTGCTAGATTACAATGCTTCAATTTTTCTCATTTTAGCTTTAATATAAATTTACTTTATTTCACAATAGTAATTTATTTTTTTTTATTCAAATTTATTTTGGTAATTTGTTGTAATTCCCAAAAGACGCCTAATCAACTTGAAGTAAACGTTATTAAGCTTATCTAAACGAGCTCTATCCTATTATTTATGCTTATTTATGTTAGTAATTTGTTGTAATTTTGAACAAGTTCTGATTGAGATGAAATAAACAGCACTGTAACTCAATGACCTTTATCTTATTGAATATTACTTTTTATCTCTTTAAATGCTTTATTTTTTAAGGTTTTGAAAGGCTTTATAAGATATTTTCATTTGTACTGGATTTGATTATCAAGAGTGTTATGCTTGACTTCCATTGCATAATGCAATGCAACTTTACCATATTGTTTATCCCATTTCTTCAATTTTCTCACTTTGATTTGGTTACATTATTATGCAACTCCAATAGTCCTCCCATGAAACCCATTCATCAATAAGGTTTTTTTTATTATAAGTTTTAGATTTATCACACTATAGCTTTAATAAATAAATAACTTCAAAAATGTAATTCGATATTACTTATGCTTTTTTTTTCGATAATTCATAGTAAATTCAAATCATTTTTAATGAAGATGAAGTAAGCATCACTTGACTCACCTTGCAAATCTATATCTCATTAAATATTTATGTTTATATTTTGAATATATTTTAAGTAATTTGATTTTCCTTATGAGTGTTTTCGTTCCAACCTCAATTGGGGTTCTTGGATGTTATACATGCTATTATTTAGAAGAAAGTCTAAATCTTCTCTACTATGATCTTTATATTGCTTTAATTTCATACTTTTACATTGCTTCAATTTATGTAGTTTTAGGTTGAATATATATTTCCTTAAAATCAAAATAGTAATGTATTTGTGCATATCCTTACTTATTTTGTTAATTCATAGTTATTCTCAACTAGGCCCATCAAGATGATACAAATGTTTGACTCATCATGACTAGCTCTAACAAATTAAAAATTTATTTGATATATTCTTTAAAATATTTTATTTTGTAACATTTTTTCCTTTACAATCAAGGATGTTATGCTAAAAAATAAAAGTGTTGTTGAATTAACCTTTCATATACAATTTATCTTTTTGTTTAGTTTTTTTGCTTTGACTTGATAATATTAGTTTGTAACTCCAGATCATCTTTCATGTGGCCTTTATGGGTTCTATATTTGGTTCTTTTAAATTGTTTGAATTTATCTTATTTAATCCTCAACATGTGTTAAATTAATTTTTAATATAATAATTTATTATTGGTTTTACTACTGTTCATTGGTAATAATTCATTAAAATTGTAGATGAGTTCTAATCGAGTCAAAGAAAGCGTCATTAGCCTAGTACACTAGCTCTATAAAAGTAAACATTTAATTTTTATTTTTTAAATAACTTATTTACCATAATTTTATGAATGCTTCATGAGTTATTTTGATAAATACCATATTTAACAACTAATGTTGTTATACTATATCTCCTTAGCATCATGGAAAGCAACATTCTCTTATAAATTACATTATTAATTCAAAGTTTTCATTTTATTTTTTAAAACTATTATGTAACTCCAAATCTAATCTCATGTCACTTTTAAATGTAAATAATTATATGTTGTCCTTTAATGTTTCTTATTTTAGCTTTAATATTTATTTACTTATTATTGAAAAATAATTTATTATTATTTAAATAATTACTTTTCTAGTACATAATACTTTGGATAGGGTCTCACAATGAGAAATAAACGTCGTTGAAATCGTCTCGACGAGTTCTACCTAATTAAATATTCTTTTCATTATTTTTTTAATATTTTTATTTCATTGAATTAAGAATGCATTGTGAGTGATTTTAATTTCTTCCTTACCTTGATAATTGATGATGTTGCAAATGATCTTCTGAATAGCTTGGAAATTAGTTTTTTTAAAAATTTTCTCTAATTTCGTCAAAATGTTTACTTTGATTTGGTTATATTACTTCTAAGCTCTTGTTTAGCACTTGTGTGACCTTCACATCACATTGATTTAAATAAATTACATTTCTTCTATATATCATATTGCAACTTCTAGTTTAATTTATATTATTTTTTTAATATATAATTTATTATTATTTTTTATTTTTAGGTATTGTTCTTTGTTACAGTTCGAAATATTGTCCAATTGAAATTAATATTTATTTTTCTATAACTTCATAATTTTGTATTGTTTAAATTTAACTTGTTTTAGCTCCAATATATTTTTTCTTAATATTAAAATAATAAATTATTATTACGTACATTTATTTATTTTGATAATTCATAGTAATTCACAACTTGCTATACTAAGATTATGTAAATGTTGTTTGACTCATCAAGACTAGCTCTAACAAAAAAATATATTTATTTTTCATTATTTTTTAAATATTTTATTTTCCAATTTCTTTCCTTTATGATTGAGGATATAATGCTATATCAATTTAGTATCATGTAATTCAACCTTCGCTTAAAATTTATCTTATTTATTTAATTTTATGTTTTAGATTTTGTGATATTAATTTGTAACTCTAAATCTTCTTTCATATGGCCCTTAAGTTTTCAATTTTGTTATTTTAAATTATTTGAGATTATCCCATTTAATTCTCAACATGTGTTTAACTAATTTTAATATAATAGTTTATTATTACTTTTCGCTTATGTACATTGGTAATTCATCATAATTGCAACCAAGGTCCAATTGAGTCAAAGAAAGCATCATTGGCCTAATATTGGCTAGCTCAATCTAAGTAAACTTTTTAATTTTTTATTTTTAAATAATTTATTTTTTATGATTTTTGCTTGCCGTATGAGATATTTGAATACATACCCTATTTGAAGATTAATAAAGTTATACTAGATCTCGTTAGTAACATTGATGGCAACATTCTCCAACAAATTATTGCATTAATTCAAAGTTTTCATTTTATTTTATAAGATTATTAAGTAACTCTAATTCTAATATGTCACTTTTAAATGCCTGTAATTATATAATGTCCTTTAAAATTTTCCATTTTAGCATTAATGTTTATTTACTTGTTAAAAAAAATTCTTATTATTTTCAGTTATTTACTTTGCTTATTCATAGTATATTGGATGATGTTTGACCATGAGAAATAAACGTCATTGAAATTGCCTAGATGAGTTCTATCCAATTAAGTATTCTTGTCATTTTTTTATGTTATTGTTTCTTTTAGTTAGGAATGGTTTATGAGGAATTTTAATTTCTTCCTTATTTCGCTAATCGATGATGTTGCAATTGATTGTTTGAATAGCTTGCAAATTACTTTTTCAAAAAGTTTCTTTCATTTCATAAAAAGTTTTACTTTGAATTGGTTATATTAATTTTAAGCTCTTGTTCTCCGCTTGTGTGACATTTACGTTACATTGATTTAAATAAATTAGATTGCTTCCATTAATCCCATTTCAACTTTTTTATTTATTTACATCATATTTATTAATAATTTATTATTATTATTTATTATTTTGTATTGTGCTCTATTATAGTTTCGAATCATGTCCGTTTGAAATAAATATTCATGTTTCTATAATTTTATTCTCTTAAATAGGTTCTGTTTATCTAGTTTTAGGTTTAATATATATATTTGCTTAATTTCAAAAATAGTACTGTATTATTACGTATGCTTACTTATTTTTATAATTCATAGAAATACAAAACTATGTCCCTCAAAAAAATGCAAATGTTGTTTGACTCATCATGACTTGCTCTAACAAATTAAATGTTTATTTGCTACATTTTTAAAATACTTTACTTTCTAACATTTTTACCTTTGTGATCGAGGACGTTATGCTTAATCATTTTAGTATCATGGAATTCTACTTTCTCATAAAATTTATCTTTTTTTTTAATTTTTTTCTTTGATTGGGTAGTAATAGTTTGCAACACTGAGCCATCTTTTAGGAGGCCTTTATAGGTTTTCAAATTGGTTACTTTAAATTTTTTTAAATTATTTTGTTTAATTTTCAACATGTGTTTTAATTAATTTTATCGCAATAATTTTTATTACTTTTTCCTATGTACATTGTAATTAATTATAATTTCAAACGAGGTTTAATCAAGTCAAAAGAAGCATCATTGGCCTAGTATTCACTTGGTCAATCAAAGAAAATATTTATATTTTTTCTTTAAAATAATTTATTTTCTCTTAATTTTCGATGCTTTTATGAGATATTTTGATACATGCCTTCTTTGGCGATTAATGATGTTATAGTAGATCTCCTTGGTAACAAGGAAGGCAACATTCTCTTGCAAATTATCCAATTCATTCAAACTTTTAATTTTTATATAAGATTATTATATAACTCTAAATCTAATCTCATGTCACTTTTAAAATGTTTAATTATATTTTTTCCTTTAATTTATCCCATTTTAGCTTTAATATGAATTTACTTATTGTTAAAAAAATTATTAATTATTATTTATACTTATTTAGTTTTCTAATTCTTAATATTTTGGATGAGGTCTCACCTTGAAAATAAACATCATTGAAATCATCTTGATGAGTTCTATCTAATTAAGTGTTCCATTCTTCTTCGTTTTTTATATTTTAGTTTCTTTGACTTTGGAATGCTTTATGGGATATTTTAATTTCTTCCTCATTTTAATAATTAATGATGTTTCAATTGATCTTCTAAATAGCTTGTAAAGTACTTTTTTAAAATGTTTCTCCCATTTTGTTATTTTTTCCAATTATATTACTTTTAAGCAATTGTTCTCCACTTATTTATCCTTTATATTACATTTATTTAATTAAATTACATTTTTTTATTTACCTCATTTCAACTTTTATGTTTATTTACATAATATTTAATTAATCATTATTGTTATTATTTATTTTCGAGTACTGTGCTCCTCTATATTTTAAATGCTGCCAAATTAAATAAATAATTTTATTTTCCAATAATTTAAACCTTTATAATACTTAAATTTATATATTTTTATGTCTAATATATTTGCTTAATATTAAAATAGTAATGTATTATCACATATGCTTACGTATTTTGATAATTCGTAGTAATTTAGAAATAGAACCATCAAGATGATGCAAACATTGTTTGATTAATCATGACTAGCTCAAACAAAATAAATATTTATTTGCTACATTTCTATAAGTATTTTATTTTCTATCATTTTTTCCTTTATGATCAAGGATGTTATGCTCAGTCATTTATGTTTGTAACTCTAAATCAGCTTTGATGTGGTCGTTATAAGTTTTCGTTTTGGTTCTTTTCAATTGTTTGAAAGTATCTCATTTGATCCTCAACATGTGTTTAATTAATTTTAATATAATAATTTTTTATTTTTTTTTCTTTTATACATTGGGAATTCATTAAAATTACAAACAAGGTCTAATCGACTCAAAGAAAGCATCATTGGCCTAGTATTTACTAACTCTATCAAAGTAAACATTTTTTTTTTATTTTTATATAATTTATTTTCTATAATTTTTGTATGTTTTAAGAGATATTTTAACACATACACTATTTAACTATTAAGGGGTTATACTTGACCTCCTTACTAACATGAATGCCAACATTGTCATATAAATTATCTCATTAATTCAAATTTTTCATTTAATTTTGTAAGACTATTTTGTAACCCTAAATCTAATCTCATGTTCATTTTAAATGTCTTCAATTATATTGTCCTTTAATTTTTCCCAAATAAGTTTTAATATTTCTTTACTTATTGTTAAAAAAACTTTATTACTATTTATACTTATTTACTTTGGTAATACATACTACTTTAGATGAGGTCTAACCATCTGAAATAAACGTCATTGAAATCGTCTTGATTAGATCAATCCAATTAAGTATTCTTTACATTATCTTTTAATATTCTAGTTTCTTTTATTTAGCAATGCAGTATGAGGCATTTTAGTTTCTTCCATAATTTGATAATCGATGATGCTATAACTAATCTTCTGAATTGCTTTGAATGTACTTTATCAAATAAGTTTCTTTCATTTAAGTCAAAATTTTTACTTTGATTTGGTTATATAAATTTAAACTCTTGTTCTTCAATTGTGTGACCTTTATGTCACTTTCATTTAAATGAATTACATTTCTTTTGTTTATCTCATTTCAACTTTTAGATTTTTTACATAATATTTAATTAATAATTTGTTATTATTTTTTATTGTTTGGTATGTTGCTCCGCTATTGTTGCAAATGCTATCAAATTGAAATCAATAATTATTTTTCTGCAATTTTAAATTTTTTATTTCCTAAAATTTTGGAATATTTCAAAAGACAACAATATTCTATTTAACGTGGTGATCAATGATACTATACTAAATCTCTTTAGCATCATGGAAGATAATATTTTCATATAATTTATCTCATTCTTTCAAGCTTTTCATTTTTAGTATATTATATTACTTCGAAACTAAAGCACTACTCCCTTGTGACATTTACAATGCTTTCTTTGGTTACGTTAGCTTGCTCCAAATTATATTTTTTAAACTTCAATATTTATATTTACTTAATATTAAGAAAATAATGTATAATTATTTATACTTACCTACATTGTTAAATTAATGTAATTCAAAATGTCATCAAAAGGAGATGAGAACATTACACTAAACTTTACTCAATGTGATCATTTAACAAATTTTTTATTTTTACATTTTATTATTTTTTCCTTGGATTTTTGTGTGGTTGATGAGGAATTTTTGTTCACACCTACTTTGATGATCAAGAATGTTGCACAATTTCATCTGAGTATCTTGAAATGCAACATTAATGTAATCCATTTGTCATTTGTTTATGTTTTTCTCTATGTTGGGAATAAATGACCATGTAATTCTAAGTCTCCTCTTATTTGATGTTTACATTAGTTTGATTTAGTTATTTTATATTTTCAAATTAAGTAAGTTAAACCTTCTATAAATGTTGTTTTTAAGTAAATTTATAATGCTAATTAAGAAAAGCCTAGATATTTTTTTGGACATTTTTTGAATTATTATGATTTTGAAATTATATATATATATATATATATATATATTTATATATATACATAATTATACATTATTACTTTAGTATTACACATGTAATTTTTTTAATGTTGAAATTAATTAAATCAAAGCTATTTAATATAGCCAAATTAAAGGAGTATAAAGGTGACATGAGAGGAGAATTGATTAGGTGGGCAGTAAAGAGTTCAAATTTTGCAATGAAAAGAATTAGTAACCTCTTATTCTTACATTATACTTGTAAGCCCTACATCATCTTTTTGTTTTCATCATAGTATATTGCTATGCACAACCTATAGTGTGTCATTGTGATCACAATTGAAAATACATTCGCTAAGGGAAATGATTCAACTCTATTTAGAATCAAACTTACAACAAGTTTTAAAGGTGAGATTGATGTCATATATATTGAGGATGAAATTCTTAAAACTTTAGCCCTATCCGACACGCTCTAATTTGGAAACTTTCTTATTGAATTCTATAAATAAAACAATCTAAGAAGCTTTTAGTAAGATTGTTCTGTTAAGGTTTTCATAATTGAATATCTTGATAGCCAACACATTCTAATAACATTTTGTTGGGAGTTGAGATAATTACATTGCTTTTTTACTTTAGGTGTGGAATAATATTAAATTTTAAATGAGGGCCTTCAAGTGGAATTTTGGCATTCATTTTGACAAGGAACACTCTCTAACTCTCTTTGAGTAGCTACTACTTCACCTCAACAACAAAGTTGCAATCTATTAAACATTCATCTTGATCTCACCTCATTTATACTTATTTTGAATTAGAAATGTAAATATGCTAAAGTATAGTAGCTTTTTATTTTCAGATTAAGTAAAAATATTATAAAGCAAAAATGAGAAAAATTATTTAATGATTATAATATTAATAAATAAAAGAAATATAAATATGAAATAAGATGAGATTTAGAGCTATACACTAATAAGTACGAGAAATTGACTTTTCAAAATAATAAGGAAATCAAATATTCTTCATCTTCTAACATGATATGAATCAAAAAAGCTTTTAAAATATTACAAAAAAGAAAAGAAATACATTTAAAAATGTTAATATGACCATTTAAATTGATAAACTTCAAAGAGATGAGTCAAACAATGTTTTTTCACATGCTTTGAGCTCATTTGGGAATTACAGCAAATTATCAATGTAAATAAGTATAAAAAGTAAAAAATGTTATTTTTATATTTAAAAAATAATATATTAAATCTGATATGTGATAAAGCAAAGGAACGGAATATACGCAAATCAAAGTGATGCAATAGTCATAAGACTGGAGACTTAGAGTTACATGTTAATATAATGGAGTCAAAGTAAATGCTTTTATCGAACATGACAAATTACGTAGGAAGGTGCTTAGAAAGCTACTAACAGGATTGAGTGTGACATCTTTATTTGTCAAATAATGTAGGAATTGAAATATCTAGTGAAGAATGTCAAACATAAAAAAGTAAATTCTAAAAATAATAAAAATTTAATATTTAATTAAATAAGACATATTAAGATTAGTTCAATGACAATTGTTTCACCTCAATCAACCCTCCTTTGAAATTGTTTTAATTTAACAACGTAAAAAAGCATATATAATATTAAATTATTATTTTAGGATGAAGAAAATATAAAATAATTTTCAAAATAAAATAAATTGAAGTAATATGATATAACCAAATCAACTTATATAAAGGTTAATGGAGAGGAGACTTAGGTTATCAGAATAATAAAATAAAATAAAATAAAAAAGTATAACAATTAACAAAAATAATATAAGAAACTTGCTTTCCATGACACTAAGAAGGTTATTCAATTTTGAAATAAAGTATGAAAGAAATTTCTCTTGAAGCACATCAAATAAATAGAAATAAATATTTAAATACATAAGGCTCATTAAGAGAAGTCCAATGATATTTGTTTCACACATATGAGACCTCATTCAGCATTATTACAAATTGTAAAAGTAAATAAGTATTAGCAAAATTAAATAATTATTTTAATTTTAAGTAAATATATAATACATATAAATATAAGATCAAATGAAGCAATAGAATATGGCCAAATCAAATTTATGTGAACATCAAGTGCATAGAGATTTATTGTTAAAAAGGGATTTAACTAAATCGTAGTGAAAAACAAGTTGAAATGAGATAAACTTTATGAAAAACTATATTCCATCATACTAAGAAGATTGAGAGTACATCCTTGATCATTAAACAAGTTTTAATTTAAATCTTAAAAAGCATACAAAAATATTAAAAAAATGTTTAGAAGAAAAGAAAGATTATTTAATTGGATAATACTCATCAATAGGAGCCCAATGACATCTATTTTTCTCTCGATTAGATCTCATTTGGAATACCTATGATTTCCTAATTTAAATGAGAATAAAAAATAATAAATTATTATTTTTTTATTAATTAAATATATTGTAAAGCTAGTATGAGATAAATTTAAGAAATGGACCATAACCAATTCAAAGCCATGTAAAGGTATCAAGGCATGAGATTTGGAGCTAAATTTTTGTGTGACAAAGTCAAAGAAAAAAATTGAAGAAATGTTATAATTACTATGCAAAAGCTATCTTCCATGATACTATGGAGATCAAGCACAATATTTTGTATTGTCGAATCATGCGTCCATTAAAATATTTCTTTGAACATGTAATAACCTTAGAGAAATAAAGTATGTAACATTAAAAAAGAATCTTTTAATCAAATAGGGCTCGTTAAGATGAGTCCAACAAAATTTCTATGGAACTCATCATCATGACTTCAACGACATCAGTTTCATTATCATTAATGTTTTGAATTACGATTAAGAACTAAGCTAAATAAATATAGATAATAATAAATTATTATTTTCATTTTAAGTAAATATATATTAAAATTTAAATGAGATAAAATAAAGTAATATGGTATTGCAAAATGAAATATTTAAAAAGGGCACATGAGACAAGATTAAGAAATATGTGGTAATACAACAAAGTCAAAGCGAACATATCCAGTGAAATGAGAAATGTTTTATTACACCATACTAAGGACATTTACTATAACATCTTAGATATTAAAAACCAATTAGAATATAGATGTCTCTTTAAATGTACACAAAATTGGCAAAATAAAATATTTATAGCAAAAAATTATTTAGTTAGATAGAGTTCATCGAGAGTAGATGAATGAGCCTTATTTGAACTTCATTAGACATGGTTTGGAGTTAGCATAATGACTAAATGTAAATTAGTACAAAAAATAATAAATTATAATTTTAATATTAACTTAATATATTTTAATATTAAAATAACATTAACTGAAGGAATATAATACAATAAAATCAAAGTGGATAATAGGTTGCATCAAAGGAGAATTAGAGTTTCATAGTAACATATCCAAATCAAATAAAAAAAATTTAAGAACAAGATAAAATGTGTTGGAGAGATCCATTAGAAGATACTAAAGAGATCAAGTATAACTTTTTGGTCATCAAAATAGGTATCAAATGGAATGTTGCATGAATCATACAGATCCACTAAAAAAACTATTTAAAAAGTATGTATATCTAATTAGATAGAGATAGTTGTGAGGTTTCCAGCAATAAGTTTTTCAACATGATCTTGCTGGGCTTGGAACTACTGTAAATTATTGAACAATTGAAAAGTAAACATTAATAAAACAATTTTCTAATATTAATTAAATAAATATTGAAGAAGATATTATGTTAACTGAGGTGATGTACTACAATAAGAACAAAGCATTGTAAAGGTCACATAAGAGGACATTTAGAGTCAGAAGTGAATAAACAAATAAAACAAAAAAAATTTAAGAAATGAGATAAATTATGTATGAAAGAAGTATAGCAAGTTACAAAAAAGATTGTGTGTAACCTTCATAATTATCAAATCAATTACAAATAAAATATGTTGTAAATTATAAATATAAAAAATATATATTAAAAAATAAAAATATATTTTTTAGGAAAAAAGTCATGGAGATGAGCCAACAATATTTGTTTTTTTAATTTAAAATGTTGTCACTACAATGCATTAAAAAAATACACAAGGGGACATTTTAAGAAACATTATAATTTAACAAGGTCAAAGAAATACTTTGAAGAAATTACATAAACTAAAAAAAGTTGCATTCCATATCAATAATTAGTTTGGGTATTAAATATTCAATTATAAAATAATTTACAAATCAAACTTCTCACAAAGAATTCAAAAAAAGAAAATAAAACATTTAGAAAAAAAAATATTAAATATTTAATTAGATAATGATTATCTAGAGATTTCTAATGACATTTTCTTTTTCTTGATATGAACTCATTTGGGAATTACTATGAATTATCAAAATAAATAAACATAATGAATAATAAGTTAATATTTTAATATTAATTATACATAAATTGAAATTGAAATAAGATAAAATATTGTAATTTAACATAATAAAATCATAGTGGAGCAAATTGTATCAGAGAGTAGAATTAGAGTTATATAATAATAAAACAATATAAAATTTTTTAAAAAAATAAATTATACAGGAAAGTTACATTCCAAAGTACTCTAGTCATTCATTGTGGCATCATCAATCATAAAAAAGTAAAAATAGAAATATCTCATAAAAAGTGGTAAACTGAAATGAAAAAATAATTAAAATTAAAAAAAAATTACTTAGAACTGATCCAAATGAGTTGAATAATTTATTTCTCATCTTGAATGGACCTTGATAATATTTTTATGAATTAATAAAATAAGTAAAACAATAATAAATTATAATTTTTATATTAAGTAAATATGCAGATTAAAGTTGAAGTGAGTAAATTCAAGATATATAATATGAAGGAATTTTAAAAAATATTTAAAGAAATAAGATAAATAGTAGAAGAATCTTTAATTTCAAGAGAATGAAGAGATTCAGTATAACAACTTGATTGTCTAAACAAGTACAAATTTAAATTTCTTTTAAAACATGCCAAAATCCTTGTAAAAAAAATTTTTAGAACATAAAAAGATTTTTTAATTAGATAGAGCTCATCAAGATGAGTCGAACGAAAATCACTTTGACTCAAGCGTAACTTACAATAAAATATTACAAATGACCAAAGCAAATACATAAATAATAGCAACGTATTGTTTGAATTTTATACAAATATGTACTAACAGCAAAAAGAGATTAATCAATGCAATGTAGTAAAATGAAATCATTTAAATGTAGCGGTCACATGATAGGAGATTGAGTACAACATCATCATTTGTTAAATCATTAATGAAATAAAATATTTCATAAAAGGTGTGAAAACATTGAAAAAATTAAAAAATTAATAATTAATATTTTATTTGATAGCCCTCATTGAGTAAAGTAAAATGACATTTGTTCCATCTCAATCAGATCTTATTTGATAGATATAACAAGTTATGAAATAAAATAAGCAGAAAAATAACCAAATTAGTATTTTAGTAATAAGCTAATATTTATCAAAACTAAATAAATAAATTGAAAAAATTTTATACAGCAAAACAAACCAATATAAAAGTCAATAAGAGAATATTTAAAGCTTCATAGTAATATAACCACATTGAAGTAAAAAATTTGAAAAAATATAAGATAAATTTTTTTAGAAAATTTACCTCTTTGATACAATAAAATTCAAGTGAAACATCCTCCTTTATCAAATTTGGTCCAAATAAAAATGTCTCACAAATAACATAAAAATATATAAAAAAAAATATAAAAAACTTATAAAAATAAATCTTTAATTTGATAAAGCTCATCAAGATGAGTCCAACAAATATATATTAAATAGTTTTAAAAGCATATGATAAAACATTAATAATTTATTGGATAGGTATCTTCTAGATGAGTCAACAAACATTTGTTTTATGTGGATCAAGCATTTTTTGAATTACTACTATTTACTAAAGTAAATGAACAAAAAAATAATAAAATATTATTTTAATGACAACTAAATATATATTAAAGGTTAAATGACAAAAATATAACCAAATGAAAAGTTGATTCTTTAGGCATGATTTTGGTTTGGATAGTGATATAACCAAATGAATGCAAAAAATTTGAATAAATAAGATAAATTCAAATGGAACATTACATTCCATTATGTTAAGGAGATAGAATATATCATCCTCAATAATTAAATAAGGAAACAATCTAAATGTGTCTTAAAGTCTGTAATAATCCTAGAAAATAAAATATTAAATGTTATAAAAATGAATATTTAATAGATATATCTTATGGATACGAGTCTGATGATGTTTTGGTAACCTCAATTAGACCATGTTTAAACTTACTACAAAATAGAAAACCATATAAAAATAAAAATTAAAAAATTAATTTTTATATTAATTAGTTATATATATATATTAAAGTTAAAATTGGTATATTACACATGATCGTTGAGATGACGTGCAACATCCTTAATGATCAAATTAAGTTTTATTCGAATATCAAATAATTATTACTAAAAAAATATAATATTAAAATTTTGAAAATATAAAAATAAACATTTAAGTACATTATCTGAAAAAAAACATGTCCAACATCTTTTGTTTCACGTAGCTCAATCATTGTTAAAAATTACTACAAATTGCATAATTAAATTCTTATATAATAATAAATTGTTATTGTTAATATTAAATAAATATACAATAAACAAAAAATGGGTTGTTTTGTATTCAAATACTAAGGAGGTTGATTGCAACGTTCCTAAACAACAAATTTGTGACAAATTAAAATGGCTCAAAAAATGCAAAAGCTCTTTAAATTAAGATATGCAAAAATATCAAATTAAAGATTTAGTTAGAGAGATGTTATTGAAAGGAGTTAGTGGTTTTTGTTTCAAGTCAATTGGGCCTCATTTGTCGTCACTGTTAATTACCAAAGTAGATAAGTTCAAATTAAAATAAATTAACAATTTCATAGCAAGTAAATATCTATTAAATCTAAAAAAGGTATATTAAATTAATTCAGTATAACTAAATAAATTTTCTTTAAAGGTCATATGAGTGAAGGAATTGAGTCCATAGTAATATATCCTAGTCAAATTTTAAAATTTAATTAAATCACAAATTATGCAACAAAGCGGTAATCTAAAATACCAACAATATTTAGGGTGACATCCTTTAACAACAAATCACGTATGAAAAGAAAAGCATCTTGAAACGTTCTAAATCTCACAAAAAATATTTTATTTAAAATCCACTTTTAACTATATGAAGGTGGTTTAGATGAATCAAATGATGCTCATTATTTCTTTAGAACAAAGCCCATTCTTAATTACTACAAATAAAAAAAGTAAATTAACATAAACAACAATAAATTATTATTTTAATAAGAATTGATATATTTAATTTGTAGTGACATAAATTGACATACTATAATATAACAATGTAAAAGTATTGTAATGGTCATAAGATAGAATAATTAAAGTTACATTACTTTATAACAATATTAAAGTAAAAAAATTGAATAATTGAGATACAATATATAAGAAAGATTCATTCAATGATCCTAAAGATATAAAGAGGTATCATGTATCATGCAGGGTCATCAAATAAGGACTTATCAAAAGCTCTTCCAAAATGCCTCAATACCCTTAAAAATAAAATATTTTCAATTTTAAGAATTAATATTCAATTTTATAGAGCTTGTTAAGTAGAGGCTAATGTCTCTTATTTAATTTGATCAATGCTTATTTTGAATAGTTAAATATTACCATTCCAATTACTAATAATTAAAAATGTAATACGCATAAATAATTAAACTATTATATTTAAATATTACGTATATATCTATGAAAGCTTAAATAACAAAAAATAGAGTGTTATAATATAAGAAAATTAAAGTGACGTAAAGTTCAAGCAAGAAAAGATTTTGCATCATGTAGAAATATAATAAAAACATAAAATATGATGAAATTAGATAAATTATATAACAAATTTTTATTCTATGACACTTAAAAGTTTGAATTCTAAATTCTTGATCATTAAATTTGGTACACATTAAAACATTTTCTAAAATATGCCAAATTTCTAAAAAATAAATTAATTCAATATATTTAAAAGAATAGTTAATTTAATGGAACTTGTTGTGGATGACTTTAGAAAGTTTAGTTTCATTTATGTCTCTGACCTAATTTGAAGTTACAATGAATTACAAAAAATACACATAAATAACAATAGATTAATATTATATATATATATATATATATATATTTATATATATTTATATTTATATGAAAGGTGTAATATGAGAAATGGAAGCATTATAATATAATAAAATATAACGGTTGAAATGGTGACATTAGTAGACATTTGGTTTTACTTAGTAAAAAATAAAAAAAAATCTAAAAATTAGTATAAATTATATAGGATAATTTCCTTACCAGATAATTAACCTGGCTAAATCAATATTTTTAGAAGTGAATGTGTAAAACAAAAAATTACAATCTTATTTTAATTCCCTTACCAGATCCACATTTTTGCCTCATTTTTTCTCTTCTTGTAGCAACATTTTCTTGGATCACACATCTTATTAGTAGTTTCTTTAATATTTATTTCTTATATCCATGTTCCTTTTTTATTCTTTTAAAAAATATTGTATTAATATAAAATCCATGTTGATTCTATTTTTCATAATAACACAAGTGGTAACTATTGTTATTAAAATCTTTTCATAAGTGTAGCAATATTCTAATATCATATCCATAGAGTTATGTTGTATATTCCTATACAATATAATAGTTGAATGTTAAGGTTATACATTAATTTGTATACAAAATGAATATTGCAAGTGTATGATTTGCAAATATTACCTCTACTTATTACAATGGAGAAGTATAGTTTTGTTAGTGAAATTCTAGTCACGATGACTTGGGCTAGATGTTGACATTGGTTAAGCCAAACCACCTTATAATATTCACTTTTCTTTTCTTTGTTATCTATAACTTATGATATTTTTTTATTTGATTATGTTTAATTAAAAACTAATATAAAAGAGTTTTCAAAAAAAATTATCAATCGTAAAATATTTTATTAAAATAATTTTTTAAACTACAATTTCTGTTTTCTTATTTACATTTCTATTCCTCAAAATTTTTAAATCGGTGATTTTTTAATTACAAAATTTTCATACTTAAAGATATTTTTAAAAAAAGAAAAAAGTTCAAAAGTGTAATTCATCAACTTCCCTCTTAATTTTTGCGTTACCGTAGTGTAGATTACGATATAAAATACATACATTACTACGAAATAATCCTTAAGGGCTATGCATATAGATAAAAATTTTGAAAGTTTTTAATAATATTCAAAACTTTTTGATATTCACTTAGATGTGATTTAATGATTTATATTTAAGAATTATCAAATTTAAATTATTAAAAAGTATTATTTGTCAACAAAATATGCAAAAAGCTTTATGTATTGAAATATTTAACCTCAAGAATCTCAAAACATTGTGCAAATTGTAAAAGAGAAATTTCTAATCTAAATACAAAAGTTTGAAAATGTATTAAAACTTTTAAATAAAAGATATAATCTAACATTTAAAATATTTAACTAAGCTTGATATGTGAGCATGCTTATTATTTCTATGTTTGATAAATATGTTATTGCAATACAGAAACTTTTATGTGCTATAACAACAAAAATATGAACACATCAATTTAACAACACTTTATAAGAAAAACGATAAAAAGGGTAAAATAAATGTTAAGATAAATAAGAAAGGTCAAAAATAAGATAAATTTAAAATTTTTTAGCAATGTGAAATTTCCATTGCATAAAAAAATGTTACAAAACACTCTAAATATAAAATCATTTAGATTGTAAAATTTTAGGAAAATATATAAAATGCTAAATTAAATAAATTTCTATTGAAATATATATAATTTTAATAAAAAATAAAAAAAATAATAAATAATGAATTTTAAAAATAAAAAAGTCTTTAAAATGTAAAAAAAATCTTAAATAAAACAAGCTATAATGTTAATGTTTACATGCAATTATCAAATTGTTATTAAAATGTTAGAATAAAAAATTATGCAAATAAATATTAGCACAATTGCAAAACTTTTGAAATTTTTAAATTAAAGCTCACAACTAACTTATCTAAAATACTATAAACTATACAACAATATATATATTATTTAATCTATCAAAATATTAAAAGTCTAGAAACTTTTCCCTATAATTTTTTACCACAAATGATATTTAATGTCTATGTCTTTTTTGTAAAAAAAATATAAAACGATTACCAAAAGTTAAGTTTTAAATGTTTAAAATTAAATGATCAATATAAACCATATATATTTTTATTTAATGTTTTCAATTTATAGTATATCAAGGTAAATAATAATAGTAAGTGAATGAACGTATAATAAGTAGCAATATAAACGTTACTACACATTTATAAAAATAATTTTTTTGAATTAACGGATTTTGATTTTTAAAACATTGCATAAAGATCCTTAATATTTGATTCTAAATGCAAAATGTAGTATAATTGAAGAACATAACATATTGAAAAATTTTAAATAATAATTGCGAAAAAATTCAAGATGTTCATAATTAAAGGGAAACATGGGAAATTTATAAACATAAATTTAACATTGAGAATTTAAATGAAAAATCTATAACATTTAAAAGCATGAAAAGCACTGATGCAACACTAAATTCTTTTATATTAAAGGATGACAATTAAAAATATTCTATGACTAGAAATTTTTCTAAACAATAATATTATTGTTAATTGGCTACAAAAAAGATAAAAGACTTATATCCTAAAAGATAATTTTTTACTGATAATTAAATAACAAAGAATATGTCATTTATATAAAATTAATAAAAACATAAAGAAATAAGTATTTAATATAAAAAATAAATTTTTTAGCTAAAAAAATAAAACATTTTTGGAACTATCAAAAAATGCAAAATAGAGATTGTTTTTACATTAAAGATCAACATTAAGCACTACTTATAATTAATGAGTTTTCAATTACAGGATATTTTATAATTTTTTTATTAAAAATTAAAATTTCTTAGATTTTAAAACATTAATTATAATGAACATTTCAATAAAAATATAAGTTCTATTTAGATAATTTTTTTAAAATTAAAAACAATATATAAATATTTCATTTTTTGAAATTTATAAATATTTTATTTTTTTAAAAGATTTTTACATGTTTTATGAGACATTTTGATTTGTACCAAATTTGTTGATTCAAGATGTTGCACTTGATTTTCGTAGTGTCTTGGAATGGAACTTTCTTATACAATTAATCCAATTTTTTCAAAGTTTTCACTTGGGCCTAATTGTATTACTGTCAATTAAATCACCTTTTGTGCACATTTAGACCATTTGATTTTGTTGTATTATGTTACTTTAATTCATAACATTTAAGATTTAATATATTTATATATATGTAGTTAATATTAAAATAATATTATATTATTATTTATGTTTATTTAACATTGTTATTCATAATAATTCGAATTATGGTCTAATGAAATAAGACAAACATCATTAGGCTCATCTTGAAGTGTTGTATCAAATAAAATATTTATTTTTTATATTTTTTAAACATTTTATGTCATTATGACTTTTGAAATGCTTCACAAGTCACTTTTTATGTGCTTAATTTGGCAATCGAGGATGTTGAACTCAATCTCCATGATATCTTTGATTGCAACTTTCTTAAATAAGATTCTTTTTTTTTTCAAATGCATTACATTGATTTGGTCAAATTATTATGAAACTCTAAGTCTCCTCCCATGTATCATTTACATTACTTTGACTATACTTTATCACATTGAATCAATTTACGTTATTTCACATTTGATATATATATTTTCTTATTTAAAAAATTATAAGTTCGTATTGATTATGTTTATTTTCTTTGGAAATTTCCATTATTTCTATATGAGGTTGATGAGGGGGGAATTAACATTGTTGGACTCATCATTGTGTCATTTATCTAATTAAATATTAGTTTTATATTTTTAAACAACTTTATTTTATATGGATTTAGAACAATCTATGAGATATTTTTATTATTAGTTTATTTGGTGACTAATGATGTCACACCTTATGTTTCTTCAATTATTTTTCTTTGATTTATCTATATTACCATATATTTCTAAATCTTCTATTGTGTGACATTTAGATTACTTTAATTATGTTGCATTATAATATTCACATTTATCTAATTTTAAATATATTATAAGTTCAATAAATATTAAAATAATAATTTATTATTATTTACAATCATTTAATTTTTTAATTCATAGTAATTCCAAATAATATTTAATTGAGTCAAAATAAGTGTTGTTGGACTTTCCTCAACAAGCTCTAACCCATTAAATATTATTTTTATACTTTTAGGATTTATGTTTTCTAAGGTTTTGGCATGTCTTATGAGATAATACAATTGAAACCAGATTTGATGAATGAGTATTTTACATATGATTCCTTTATAATCTTTAGATTCTTGGAATAAAACATTCCTATATAATATTTCTCATCTATTTAAATTTTTCACTTTGATTTTATTACATCGCACTATAACCTAATTCTCCTCTCAAATGCGTTTTGCATTACATTGATTTAGCTATATTACATAATTTCACTTCATTCCATTTAAAGTTTAATACATATTTTCTAAAGTAAAAATAGAATAATTTATCAATATCTATCGACATTTATTTTAATAATTCATAAAAGTTCTAAAGAAGCCTCTAACAAGTTCAAAAATCATTATTATACTAGACTCATAAGCACTATCTAATTAAATATTCATTTCTAGTCTAAAATGTTTTACTTTTATGGTTTTTACATACTTTACTATATACATTTATTCATGCATGATTTGATGAACGAGGATGTTACCCTTGATCTTTTTATTAACTTGGTATGCTACTTTTATGTAGTATTTGTCTCATTTCTTCCAAGTTTTCACTTCAATTTTTTATATTACTGTGCAATTGTAAATCTCTTTTTTTGTAACTTTCATATTAATTTGATTTTCTTATATTATATTGTTTCAATTTTTCTCTTCACTGCTTAAATATACATTTCTCAAATATTATAAAGATAATTTTTTTATTTATGCATGCTTAAATCTTTAATTTGCAGTAATCCCAAATAAGGTGCCATCAAGATGAGTCAAAAGTCAACAAACACATCTTATGGAGCTATATCTTTTTTTTCAATTTTTATTTTTGAAATGTTTTTCATTCTAAACCTTTCATAAATTTTAAGAGACTTTTTAATTCATAAAAGATTTAGAAATCAAAGATGTTATGCACGATAACCTAAGTTTCTTTGAGTGTAATTTTTTTTTCAAAATATTTATTTGATTTCTTCAAACTTTTTGCTTTAACTTTGTTATTTTACTAGGTAACTAAAAGTAATTTGAAGTGAGGCTCTATTGAAATCAAGAAAAGTCATTGGACATGTGTGAATTTTTAAATTTATTTTTTTGCTAACTTTAAGAAGATTTCAGATCTTATCTTTTTAATAAATGAGCAAATTACTCTCAGTCTTCCCAGTATCATGAAATTAAACTTTCTTATAAACTTTTTTTCATTTCTTCAAAGCTTTCACTTTGATTTGGTTATATTCCTATGTAGCTAAAAACATATTTTCTTGTCACCTTTACGTTGTGTTGTTTAGGTTATATTACATTACTTGAATTTATCTTAGGTATGCTTTAGTAAATATTAAGTTAATTTTAACATAAAAACTTATTATTTTTTATGTATATTTGCTTAGGTAAATTGTATTATTATTAGTCAATGTAAAATATAGTTGAAATGAATGTGATACCCATCTGGACAAAATCTATCTAATTAAATTTTATTTTATATTTTTTTTAATTTTTATTTTCGAAGGTTTTATTATGCTTTGTTATGTATTTTTATTTGTACCCAATTTGATTATCTATGAGGACACACAATATTGGCTTAGTGTCTTGAAATGCAGCTTTGCAACAAAATTTATCTCATTTCTTTAAATTTTAAAATTACTTTTAAGAATTATTACTAAGAAATTATACCTCTCCTTCCATGAGATGTATACAACATTTTAAATTGAATATATCACATTACTATATCATTGTTGTTATTTAAAATTTAGTAGTGTAATTCATTATAATTCAAAATGATGTATAATTAAGATAAAACAAACTTTATTAAACTCCTCTAGTTAAGCACTATTTAATTAAATATTCTATTTAATATTTTTAGAAATATTTTTATTTTTTTATGACCTTATTATGATTTTCATGATATTTCAATTTATAATTAGTCATATTATCAGTATTGCAACACACAATCTCTTTAGTATCTTGTAATATACCTTTATAATATATTTTAACTAATTTCTCTAAAAGTATGGCTTCAATTTAGTTTTACCACTTTCCAACTCCAAATCTTCTGAGTTTTCTCCTTTACGTTTCTTTGATTTTGTAACATTAGCTTGCTTAAACTAATCTCACTTCATATTCAATATATTTATACTTAATATTAAGATAATAGTTCATTATTATTTTTGCAAATTTAATTGGGTAATTTTAAACAATTTCGAAGTACATTTTATTGAGATGAAAAAGACACAGTAATACTTGTGCTAAATAGCTCTATCCTATCAAATTTTTATATTTATGTTTTTAAATATTTTATTTTTTCTTATTCAAATATTTCTTGTAAGTTATTTTGATTCGTACATGATTTTATATTCAATGATTTTACACATAGTCTCTTACTATTTCAAAACACAAGCTTTGCATAAACTTTAATTAATTTTTTCAAATTTTTTTCTTTTATTTTGTTATTTTATGAGCATACTTTAATGATCCTTTTGTGTGACTTTTGTATTATTTTTATTTAGAAATATAATATTGTATCAATTTATCTTATTTTTTCAAAGTTTTTGCATTGATTTTGTTATTTTAGAAGGACACTTTAATTCTCCTTTTTAGTAACCTTTATAATGAAATTATTTTTTATTATAACTCTGCATTAATTTGTCTCAATTATTTCAAATATTTTTCATTGATTTTTTTATGAGGTTACTTTAATTTTCCACATGAGGGACAATTATATCGTATTGATTTTGTTATACAACTTTGCATCAATTCATCTCATTTCATACTCATTATATATTTACATAATATTAAAATAATAAATAGTTATGTTTTTTTGGTATTTAGTTTGTTAATTCGAAATAATTCTAAATGTGTTCTATCTTAAAGATTGTTGGACTCATCTGAATGAGGTTTATACAATTAAATATTGGTTTATATATTTTTCTAGCTATCTTATTTTTTATTGATGTGACATGATTTAAGAGAGATTTCAATTCATATCATATTTCATCAATTAGGATCTCATCGTTGAAGGCCTTAGTATCTTAAAAACAAATTTTTCTATACAATTTATCTTAATTATTCAATTTTCCCTCTTTAATTTCATTAGATTGCTATGGAATTCATATACTCCTCTTGTGTGAGCTTTGCATGAGTTTAATTTTGTGGTAACATATAATTTTAATTTATCTTGTTATACATTTTAAAAAAATTTAAAAATAATTAATTATTATTAATGCTTATTTATTTTTGTAATTCTTAGTGCTCCAAATGTCGTAAGATGAAGATAGAGAAAATACCTATGGATTAATCATGAAAAGTTCTATGTAATTAAATGTTCATTTCTATAAATATTAAATATTTCATTTCTTATGATATTGGAACACTTAACAAGGTAATCCTCTTCATACTTAATTTAATGACAAAAAAATATTATACTTGATCATTTTAGTATCTTATAGTCCAACATTCCTATGTCATTTTTCCCAGCTTTTCAAAACTTTTAGTCATATTTGTTTATATTAGTATGAATATCTAATTCTTCTATTATAATACATTTATGTCACTTTGATTGGGTACTATTATATAACTTAAATTTATGTCTAGTTATATTTATTATATGTTCATGTAAAATTAAAAATAAAATTTATTATTATTAATTCTTATTGATTTTTGGTAATTCACAATTAATCTAAAAGCAATTTGTTTAAGAAGAAACAAATATCATTGGATCCCTCTCAGAGTTCCATCGAACTTCACATTTTTTTAATTTATAATCATTAAATTGCTACATTATTGGCACATTTTATAAGTCATTTTGATTTGTCCATTGACAACCTTATGCTCCATCTGCTTCGCATCTTTGAATACAACTTTCTTCCATACTTTATGTCATTAATTAAAAATTTTTGCTTTAATTTGCTTATATTATTATTGAACTGTATATCTACTCAAGTGTTTTCTTTAATTTGTCCCATTTCAGTATCAATTTTCATTTACTTAATTATAAAATAAGAAATTTAGATTACTTATGCTTATTTACTATGATAATTCATAGTATATTGCAAACATGGTTAAAACAAGACAAAATAAATATCATTGGACTTCTCTCAATAAGCTTTATCCAATTAAATATTTATTTTTTTAAAATAATTTATTTTATGATATTTTGTTAAATTATAGATGGAAATTTTATTTGTATTTTATTTCATAATTAAGGATGCTACACCTAGTCTTCATATTATCTTCAAGTTAAACCTTTTCATTAATTTGTCAAATTTTGTCATATATTTTATTTTTATTTGCATATATTACTACAAAACAATAAATCTCCTCTATCTTGCCTGTTATGTCACTTTGATCAAGTAAGTTACATTACTTTTATTTATCTCATTTCAAGTTTTAATATATATATTTACCTAATTGAAAAATAATAATTTCTTATTATTTATGTTTATTTACTTTCCTAATCACCAATAATTCTTAACTAAGACAAATAAGGTTAAAACTGTCACTATTGGAGTCGTCACTATGAGCTCCATCTAATTAAATATTTTCTTTTTCAACCTTAAATATTTTTTTTTATTGGAGTTTGGCACACTTTATTAGCTGCAAAAATTTGTGCCAAAAATGATGATCATGGAAGTAATCTCGATGTCCTTTCTAGTATGGATTGTAATTTTTGCATTACATCTAATCTCACAAAATTTTTTTTTTGTTTGTTTGCATTAATATTTAGTCCAACTATCCTTATGTTTACCATTACATTGCTTGATTAAGTTTTATTAAATTGATTCAATTTATTATACTTCAACTTTACTATTTATTTGCTTAATATAAAATAAGTTGCTTGAATTTCCATAACAAGCTTTATCTAAGTAAAGATTCATTTTTTTTGTATTTTAAAATACTTTATTTTATAGGAGTTTTTAATTCTTTATGAGATATTTTGATCAATACCTAATTTTGTTATCAAAGATATTACACTTAATCACTTTATTTTCTTGGAATGCAATTTTTTGATAGAGCTTACTTAGTTTTTTTTAATTTTTTTCTTTGACTTCATTATATTACAATATATCTCTAAATTTCCTTATATGTGTCCATTAAATCACTTTTTTTCTATATTATATCGCTTCAACTTACCTCATTTTTACATTAATATATATTTAACCATTGTTAAAATATTTTTTTTAGTAATTATTTTTATTTGTTATATTATTATGTTACTTTAATGTCTCATCTCCTTATTAAAATTAATTTAATTCAAATTACAATAATGATTATTATTGTCTATGGTGTAGTATTTTAGTAATTTATATTTAATCAAAAGAGTGTTTGATTGTGATGAAATAAATGATGTCGTATGCAACTTTACAAGTTTTGTCTAATTAAATATTCATTTTTGTAATTGGAATTGTTTTATTTTCTAGTGTTTACTCATGCTTTCTAAGTTATTTTTATTTGTTGCAAATCTATTAATCAAGGATGCTACACAAATTAAAACTCTACTCGTGTGACATTTATATAGTTGAGGTTAGGATAAATTACAATACTTCCTCTTAGCTTATCACATTCGATAATCTATTTTAGCTTTTAAAATATTTAATTTTCTAGGGTTCTTATATAATTTGTGGATCATTTATATCTTATGTATTTGATGATCAAGATTGTCACTCTCGAGATTATCAATGATCTATAATACCTATGCTTTGTTATACAATATACATCATTTCTTTAGGGTTTTTTTTGCATTTGTATGAAATAATAATTCCTTTATCAAGTGGCACTCACATCGTTTTGATTTTATTATAATATAATACTTTTGTTCACCTCAATTAAAGTTTATTGCACATTATACAAATATGAAACCGATAATGTTTTATTATTTTGTACATACTTGATTTCATAATTTATAAAAATTTAAAATCAGATTCAATAATGATGAAATGATAGCCATAAGTCTCAACTTTAGAAGCTTTATAACATAAAATATTCATTATTAAAATTTAAAAATTTATTTTCTAGGATTGTAGCACTCTTCATGAGATATTATGCTTTGTAATTAATTTCATAACTATAGATGTCACACTTGGTCTCCTTAATCTCTATGAGTGCAAATTTCTCACATAGTTTCTCATTTGCCAATTTGTTTTTTATTATTTGTTTATATTAACATATACACCAATTCTCCTCCCCTATGACCTTTACATGTCTTTGAGTTTGATGTATTATATTTCCTTAATTTATTATATTTAAGGTTTAATACAAATTTAATTAATATTAAAATAATAATAATAATTTTTTTTTGTATATTTGATTTGGTAATTTGTATTAATTCTAAATAAGGTCTGAAGGTTAGGTAGGAAATGTCATTGCTCTGATCCTGACATGTTTTATCAAATTAATAAGGTATTTTGATCCATATATAATTTAATTGTTAAATTGTAATTGTTTCACACTATGTTTCATGAGATGAATTAATTGTTAATGGACTACTCATAATGAGCTCTCACGAATTAAATTTTTTTAATATTATTCAATTTTTTTTTTTCTTTGCACTTGTGGTAGTTTGCAAGACATTTTGAATTTTACCTAATTCGGTGATGAAGCATTTTGCACTGAATCTTTCTAGTGTCATAAAGTAGAGCTTTTGAATACAATTTATCTCTCAAAACTTTTCACTATGTTGCTCTAAATGTCTTTCTATTTGGCTTTTTCAAGGCTTTTGTTTGGCTATATTACATTGCTTAATTTTTTTATTATTTCTTTGTATTATTAAATAAATATTAAACTTATAATTTATTATTATTTATGCTTTTAAAACTTTTTTAATTTGTAATGATTCTAAAAGAAGTTTGAAAAAGAGAAAACTAACATGATTGGACTATTTTCCCTAAGCTCTATCAAATTAAATATTTTTTCCATACATTTTTAATATTTTATTTATTTCAAACAATTTTTGGTCAATAAAAACAAACGTTATTTGACTCATGTTATGAGCACTAATTATTGAAATACAATTTTTTAAAATATCTTTTTTTAAGGTTCTTACTTATTTTATGTAAGACTTTAGTTCATTTCTTATTTGAATAAATGATTTAGACTTAATGTCCTTTGTATACATTGTTGCGAAATTTATCTCATTTTTTCAAATCTATATCTTTGACGTGGTTATATTATTATCAAACTATATTTCTCCTCTTGTGTGCCCATTCCAATTATTTGATTTGGTTATATTACATTGCCTCAATTTATCTTAAATTAATTTTAATATTTATCAAGTTAGTACAAAAACAATAATTTGTTATTATTATTGTTTATATAGTTGGGTATTTTGTAGTTCATCTAAAAGAGGTCCAATGTAAGCTAAATAAAAGTCTTTAGACTCACCATGGTAGGCTCTATAGCATTAAATTTTTTTTCACATTTTGAATATGATATTTTTCTTAACCTTGGCATGCGTTATGTGATATTTTAATTTTGACAAAATTTTATGACTAAGAATATTGCAGATATCATGGATTACAACTTTTCTCAATAATTTGTCATTTTTAAAAATTTTCTTTTTCACTTGGTTTTATTACTATGTACTTCTAATTCTTTTATTATATGAGCATTATGGCCCAAGAATTTGGATTTATCTCGACAAGTTAAATATAAATTAAATAATAATTTTTTAAAGTTTATAAATGTTTTATTTTTGAAGATTTTTTATTGCTTTAAGAAATATTTTGATTTGTACCACATTTGATGATCCATGATGTTACATTAAAACTCTTTAATATCTTGGAATTAAACTTTACCATACAAGTTATATAATTTTTTTAAATTTTTCAGTTGGGCTTAGTTTTAATACTATAGGACTCTAAATCTCCAAATGTTTAACACTTACATCACTTTGATTTGGTGTTATTACATTATTTTAATTTATCTCATTAAAGCTTTTACATCTATAAATATATATATATATATATATATATATATATATATATATATATATATATATAAATGATAATAAAATAATAATACATTATTATTTATATTTATTTAATTTTGTAAATTGTAGTGATTCCAAAATGTGGACAAATGAATCAAAATACATGTCATTCGACTCATACTGATTTGTTACATCTAATAATAAATTTATATCAATATTTTGAAATATTAAATTTTTTAAGGTTTTCGAATGCCTTGAAAATCTAAAAGGCCATGTGCCTCCCATCGCTAATCATACTCATAACTACATCTGTTATCCAAGGTGAACAGCTTCTGGTTGATGAAGCAATGTAGGAAAGCGAAGTCAACAAAAAGGATCCATAACTTCGGGAAAAGGATTAGATGTGAGGGTTAGGCATTGGGGTCCCAATCCCGAACCCATCAACTATTGATGGACAACTCGAGCTTCTTTCGTGGTGATAGTGGGTCAACATGTGCCTACTAGGGAAAGAATTGCAAGCTGACCCCTCGAGGGCTCCCCGGGCGTAAAAAAATCGACTCAAAATTGGCACGGATATGAGCAATCTAAATGTTTATTTAAAACAAAGCATTGTATTGTTACTTGAGGATGCTCACGCAATGTGATTTCTTGTCAGTGCTCTGAATGTCAAAGGGAAGAAATTCAACCAGGCGTGGGTAAACGACTAGAGTACTATGGCCCTCTTTAGGTAAGCAAATACCTTGTCGTCTAATTAGTGATGTACATGAATGGATTAGTGAGATTTCCACTGTCCCTTCCTACTATCCAGTGAAACCTCATCCATGGGAACAAGCATGGTAGAATCATCAAGGAAAGAAGACCCTACATTGGATGGAACCCATCAAGTGTAACATCATCTTGAAATATCCTTATTTAAAATTACAACAAATTACAAAAGTAAATAATAAAAAAATATTATTGCAACATTAAGTAAATATATATTAAACTAACAGGTGATAAATTAAGAAAATGATAATTAAACAAATGAAAACACGATAAAAATGATATGAAAATAGATTTACGTACGTATAGTAATATTGCCAAGCAAAGTAAAATATTTGAAGAAATGAGATAAATTATATGAGAAACTAATATTCCAAGCACATAATAAAATCAAGTGTAATATCCTCAAATGGCAAAAATGGTACAAATCAAAATGTGTTAAAAAAGCATACCAAAACTCTACAAAATAGCATATCTAAAATTATTTAAATGAAAATTTAATTGGTTATAACTCATCAAGGCAAGCCCAATGTTTAGTTTTTCATCTTGATAAAACCTTGTTTTGAAAAATTATTATTTTATTATTTAGAAATCATATAATTTAAATAAGAGATTTATGAAATTGAAGTAATGTAATATAGCAAAATAAGGCATTAGAAGAAACGAGGTAAATTATAAGAGAAAGCTGCATTTCCATTACGCAAAAGAGATTGAGTGAAACATCATAGATTAAAAACTTGGTCCAACATTAAATGTTTGTGTTATTTCCAAATACCTCAAAAAATTAAATATTTAGAAAATACTGTCATGATTGTTTAATTAAATGAAGATATTTAATTTTTATCTCGATTAGACATCATTTTTTGTATTTACTATTTAATTTTTAAAAAAGTATAAATTGAAGAAGATATTTTTGAAATTAAGGTCACATATTAATGCAAAAAGACCCATAAACCTAGAAGAAATGAGTTATAAGGTAATGATCTTTTTCCGTTATGAATAAGAAAGCAATAGAAACATCCTTATATAACAACCCATGCATACCTTTAAATTTTGCATTCCTTAGCAAATCATCAGTAATAAAATACATAGAAATGTAAAAGTGATTAACTAATTAGATGGAGCACATAAAGATGAATCTAACAATAATTATTGTTTCACAATTGGACATTGTTTGGAATTTCCATGAATTGTCAATATAAAAAACATAAAGATTAATAAATTATTATTTTAATATTAAGTAAATACATATTGAAGTTGAAATGAGGTTAATTCGTGCATTATAAATAACCAAATCAAAATATTATGAACAAGGCATGAACAGAGATTTAGATGTAAGTGGTAAAATAACAAAATAAAGTAAAGAATATCAAGAAATAAAATAAATTATAAGAGAAAGTCACAATCCAAGCGCATAAAAGGCCAAGTGCAATATCCTCAACTTGAAAAGTGGTTCAAATCGAAATTTTTCATAATGCATACAAAAACTCAGTGAAATTGAACATCAAAAAATATTTAAATGTGTATTTAATTGTGTTAAACTTGTCAAAGTGAGTCCAAAGAAGATTTTTCCCATTTTGATTGAACCTCTTTTTGTAAAATTAATATTTTAATATTTGAAAAATATCTGAATTAAAGAAGAGATTTTGTAAAATTTTATGAATGTAATATAGCCAAATGAGTCAAAAAAATAGAAGAAATAAAATAAATTAAAATGGATAGTTCCATATCCATTATGCAAATGAGATCTAGATTAACAACTCGATCAAACATTAAACTTTTGCATTACTTACAAACCCTCAAAAATAAAAAATATTTAGAAATAAAGAAATGATTATCTAATTAGTTGAAGCTCATGGAGAAAAGTGTGAAAATGATTATTTTTTCTAAATCAGACCTCATTTGGAATTACTACGATTCATAAAAAGAAATAAAAATAAATCATAATAAATTATTAAGTTAATGTTAACTAAAAGGATAATAAGTTTAAATGTGTTTAGTTAAAATAATGCAAAATAAACGAATGAAAATTTCATAAATAAGACATGAAAAAAGATTTAAATGTATGTGGTAATATAACTAGAAAAATCATAAAACTTGAACAAATCAGACAAATTATAAGAGAAAGTCACATTCCAAGCACATAAAAGAATAAGTGTAACATCCTCAATTGTCAAATATGATATAAATAGAAATATCCAATAAACCATTCCAAAACTCTAAAAAATAAAATATCTAAAAATAAGTAAATTAGTCTTTCATTGGGTTTCACCCACAAAGTCTAGTCCAATGACAATTTTTTCAAATCCATCGAGACCTATTTTTGTAAAATTAATATTCTAATGTTTATTAAATATATAAATTATAGAAGAGATTTGTAAAATTGAAGCAATGTAATATAGCCAAATAAGGAATTTGTTGAAACGAGATAAATTATAAGGGAAAGTTGCATTTAAATGTGTATTATAAGGCATTTGTAAAAATTCAAAATAAGAAATGATCGAGATGAACAAAAATCATTCAACACATCTCAAAAAACTTTTTCTAACTAAATATTCTTTTATATAATTTTAAATATTTTACTTTCTTATGTTAAAAAACTTTTTTTGAGATATTTTAATTCATATCGAATATAATGATTGATGATGATGCTGTCGATCTTCTAAGCTTCTTCCAGCACAATATTTTAATATAAATTATCTCTTTCATCACATTTTTTAATTATTTTAAATTATTATGTAACCTTAAATTTCTTCACATAGGACCACTACATTTTTTTGATTTGATTATATTTCATTTCTTTGGTTATACTTATTTGAACTTTAATATATTTATTTAATTAATATTAAAATTATGATTACCATTATTTATGGTTATTAATGAACAAAGTCTCATTATACTCTTGTCTATGTGTTCTATCAATGTAAATATTTTTGTTATTTTTTAAAATATTTAAAATTAACGTTTTTGCATGTTTTATTAGAGATTTTGATTCATATGCGACTTGATTATTGAGGATGTCACGTTCGATGTCCTTAGTAGTTTTTAATTCAACTTTTTAATACAATTTATTTAATTTTTTTAAAAATTTTCATTTTAACTTTGTTGTATTACTAATTAATTCTAAATCTTCTATTGTGACTTGTTCTGACACCATAATTTAGTTATAATGTGTTAGCTAAATTAATCTCAATTTAGCAAAGGTGGTGTAAAGGTCACATTAAAAGAGATTTAGGATTACATAATAACATAATAAATTCAAAGTGAAAAGTTCACAGAAATGCCAAATTATGCAAAAACTTTCCAATCCAAGACAGTTACGAGATTGAACACTATTACTTATATCACAAAAAATGGTAATAAATTTTTTTAAAGCTTCAAAAATACTTAATAAGAACTAAAAGTATAAGTATAAATATTTAATTTCATATAGCTCATTAAGATGAGTCCAACGTTGTTTGTTTTGTGTCGACCAAATCTCACTTACAATTGCCAAAACAGTTTTAAATGAAACAAGCTCTAATAATAGAAAGTAATTATTTAAATATTAAATAAATATTTATTAGTAAAAAGTAAATTAATTGGAAACTTATAGCATAACAAATAAATGAGATGTAAAGGTCACATCAGAGAAGATTTAGAGTGATATAACAAAATGACTAAACCATATAGAAAAATTTTGATAAATTAGATAAATAGCAGTAAAAAATTGCATTCCAAGATATTAATGAGATTTAGTGTAACATCCTTGATCTTCAAACCATGTGCGAATTTAAATGTCATAGCAATCTAATTTTGTGTTATACAATAATATTAACAAAAATAGAGTAAAACATATACAGAAATGAGAAAAATTTTGAGAATGTTGCAATCGAAGATACTAAAGAGATAGTCTATAAGACTCATGATCACTAATGAAGGTAGGAATTTAAATATCGTATAAAAATAGCATAAGCTTAGAAAACATAAATTTTAAAAAATATAAAATCAAATATTTCATTGGATGGTGTTTATTCGGGTATGTTTGATGACATTTACTTTTCTCTAGATAACCTATTTTTGAGATACTATGACAAAATATAAAAAATTAATAAATTTACATCACATTGATTTTCTTATATCCGAAGTGCTAAATATCCTGAAAAAAGTTACACTTTTGGTCCCCTCTTGAAGGCCGTAGAGCTAATGATCCCGATGAAGGTTGCACTGTTTTGCAGCGCAATGATGCTGGCTCTCCTTGCCACTGAGGATGCGCAGATAGGCCAGCGAGAAGGAGCGGGGTGCAGGTGAGTCTGCACAGCAGCGCAGGGAACATGCCCGCACACATGAGCGTAGTGCGCATGCCCGCACGTAAGAGCGTGGTGCACATGCCCACGCGCAAGGGTGCGATGCACATGTCCGAGTGCACTATCACGGTGCTCATGGCCGTGCATAGCACAAAGAGAGATAATTCTATTAAGTAAGACTACCAATAGGTTATCATCATATCCATGCGGTAGCAGCCCGCAACAAAAAAAATCACAAAAAAGTTACACTTTTTTGTCCCCACATGAAGAAGGTACAAGATGCAACTGAGCACACGTAGCCTGGCTGTGAGACACACAAAGTCAGAACCCAGTGCAAGATTGCACTGCTAGCACTACATGGTTTAACCATGCCTCGTGTTGAGAAAAAATTTGTCGCCTTTTATGCAAGTTGCACAGCACTATGCATGCACACAATTCGGGCTGTGTTTTGCGACTCTTCCTTTAATTATGAAAAAAGTTACACTTCCATGTGTAAGGAGGCAAGACTACCATGGATAATATCAACTTATCTTGTTTTCTCAAATTTTTTAATTTTGTTTGGTTACAACATTATTTTACTCTAAATCATTTCTTGTGCAACCTTTAGATCTTATTAATTTCTTGATATTATATAGATGCAATTTACCATTTTTCAATTATTATATTTTTTCTTAATATTAAAATACTTATTCATTAGTATTTTTGCTTTGAATTGTATATTTTACTATGTAACTCTAAATCTACTTTCAGTAAACTTTACATGTCTTTTTCTATATTGTATTACTTTAATTTACCTCATTAAATATTTATTATTTAATTTATTAATGTTAAAATAATAATAATTTTTACTTATGATTATTTATTTTTGTAATTTACATTAATTCCAAACAAGGATTGACTTAGATGAAAAAATCATGGTAATCATCTTGAGAACCTCTCTTCAACTAGATATTAGTTTCACTTTTTCTAAATGTTTTATTTTCAAGGGTTTTGATGATCGAGTATGTTGCACTCAAACTTCATAGTAACTTAGAGTGAAACATTCTAACATAATTTATTTAATGTCATCAATTTCTTTCTTATTGATTTGCATGGAAAAGTTCCATTTTCACATTTTATGGAAATCAAGTGTACATCAGCGACCACCAAATAAGTTTTATGAATTACTGGGGTAAATTAGTATAAATATTAATAAATTTTTCTTTGATACTAAGAAAATATGATAAATTTAACAAAAGTAATAATAACCATATCTAAGCTATACAAAGGTCACATGATAGGATAAGTAGAATTTAATAGTTACATAACCAAATAAAATGAAAACATTTTAAAATGTATCATAAACAATACAAGAAAGTTTGCTTCATAGGTACTAAGGGGATCTAGTATAAACATCACCAATCATCAAATTAGTTATGAGTAAAAATGTCTCTCAAAGCAAACTAAAACCTTCAAAAATAGAATCTTTTAAAATACATAATTAAATATTAATCAGATAAAACTCATTTAGATAAGTATAGTTATAATTGTTGTCTTAATATCACATTATTTGGAACAGCTTGGAAGTACCAAACTAAATAAAAAAATATATATATATTATTTTAAAAATTAATTAAATATATATGTTAGTGAAAATAAGAGAAATCAAAGAAATCTAATATAGCAAAAAAAATGATGTATCATTCACATGATAGAATAATTAGAGTTTTATAGTAATAAAACAAAATAATGGAAAAAATTTGAAACAAATGAGATAAATTGTAGAACAAAACTTTTATTCCATATTATTCAAGAGATAAAGAGTGACATCATCACTTGTGAAATCAAGTTCACATTTAAAAAATATTTTAAAAAAAAAATAAGTATTTAATTAGATTAAAAATTGCAAGACAAGTCAAAAGACATTTGGGAAATCTTAATTAGATATCATTTTGAATTACAGTAAATCATCAATGTTATTAAACAGAAAAAATAATAAATTGTTGTTTTAATAATTTGTATGTATACATTAACTCTAAAACTAGACATGTTTAAGGAATAAAATATATCAAATAAAATAGAAAATTTTCAAAAAACCTCATAAAATGCATGAGAAATTTTTTTTCTAACATACCAAGGAGATCGAGTCCTCAATAGAAATATTATTAAAGCAAACAAATTTTGTTAATTGGATTGATGTTACAAAGACAATTGCTGCAATATTTGTTTTGTATCGGCCAGACCTTTTTGTACTTGCTATGAATTATAAAATTAAATAATAAAAAGTGATGATTTATTAATTTTTATTGTTTAAGAAATATTTATTAATTTGAAAATAAGTCAAATTAAAGCAATTTAAGACAAAAAAGTCAAAGTAATGTAAATGTGACAAGCAATGAGCTTTAGAGTAATCTAATAATATAAACAAATTAAAGCTAAAGGTTTCATGAAATAAATAAATTATATGGGAGAGTGGCATTGCAAGATAGAAAGGAGGTCGAGTGCAACATCATTGATCATTATATAAACAAAATAGAGCTTATCAAGTAAAGCCCATTGATATTTTTTTCTCTATATTTGACCTTTTTTGACATTACTAAAAATTACTCAAAAAATAAAAAGTAAATGAAAATAAATAGTTATTTCAATATTAATTGATACATATTAAAGCTAAAAGGTTCTTAAATGAAGAAATATAATATTATTTATTCAAACTGATATAAAGGCCACAAAAGAGGAAATTTATGGTCGCATAGCAACATAATTTATATTTGATTAATATTAAAAATAATTTATTAATATTTATGCTTATTTACTTTTGTAATTCAATGTAATTCCAAAAGAGGTTAAATCGAGAAAAAGAAAAAATCATTGAACTGATCACATTAAACTCGATCAAACTGAAAAAAGATTTTTAATATTTTAAATCTTCTACTTTTGTTTCTTTTGTGAGCTTTACAACACATTATAGTTCGTACCTAATTTCATGACCAAGGAAGTTACAATTGATCTCATTAATATCTTGGAATGCACTATTGCCATACAATTTACCTCATTTCTTCAATTATTTTTCATTTATTTCGTCATATTGCTATGAAACTGTAATTCTTCTCTCATGTGAGCTTTACAACAAGTAGATTTGGTTGTATTATCTTCTTTAATTTTTTTTATTTTAACTTCATTATACATATTCTTAATGTTAATATAATAATTTATTATTATTTATGATTAATTTCTTTGGTAATTCATTGTAAATTTGGATAATTTTGAATGAGATAAATAACATGTGATTAAAGTCATCTTGATGAATTCCTCACGATTTTTGCAATAATTCAAAAGACATGGAGCTCCAGATCAGGATGAGCCTAAAAGCACAGCAAAAATCATGAACTGCATGAAAAAAAGCTACATACCAAAAAAGTGTCATGCACATGAATAGACACGTGCAAAGAGACCATGTGCGTGAAGGAAGCTCAACATCAAAAAGCCACGCATGTGCAATACAGTGCCAACAAACCCTAGCGCCCACAGGAAGAACAGTGCGTGCGCCCCGTGCCACTGAAATGCGAGAACCCACGAACATCCCCAATTTGCCCCAAAATTGCCTTACCTCACTCACCTTGCACCTCTTGTATTGTCTTTGGGTTATTGGGGTGTATGGTCACAACGCTGAAACTTAAAGGAATTGATGGAAGGGCACCACCAGGAGTTGAACCTGTGGCTTAATTTGACTCAACCAGGGAAAGCTTAGTAGGTCTAGACATAGCAAGGATTGACAGATTGGGAGCCCTTTCTTGATTCTATGGGTGGTAGTGCATGGTTGTTCTTAGTTGTTTGGGAATGCAGCACAAATTGGTTGGTAAATTCTTTCCAATGCTAAATAATTACGAGAGACCGATAGTGAACAAGTGCCACGAGGGTAAGATAAAAATGGCATTGAAAAGAGAGTCAAAGAGTGCTTGAAATTGTCAGGAAGGAAGCAGATGGGGGCTGACGGTCCACCTCGACTGGATGCAGATTGTCGAATGACCGTTTGTTGCACGGCTCGAGGAGCGGACCGACTCGGGCAATCGCAGCAATCGGAGCCCGGGCGCACATCACTCATGGATAAATCGTTGAGTGGCCAATCACAATGCTCGCACCATCGAGGCATGCCATATCCTCACCGTGTGCATTGGTGATGGCCAGTGGGCTTTAGATCTGACCCTTCTTGAAACATGGACCAATGAGTCTAACATGCTTGCAAGTCGACGGGTGAGCAAGCCCGTAAGGTACAAGGAGCCTTTTTGTGAAATCATCATTTGAGGGGTGAGTGATCAACCAACCCAAATCTTTTGTGAAGGGCTCGAGTAAAAGCATGCCTGTTGGGACCCAAAAGATGGTAAACTATGCTTGAGTGGGGCGGAGCTAGGGGAAACTCTTCTGGAGGCCCGTAGCGATACTGACGTGTAAATCGTTCGTCTGACTTGGGTATAGGGGCAATGACTAATCGAACCACCTAGTAACTGGTTCCCTTTGAAGTTTCCCTCAGGATAACAGGAGCCATAGTCGGAGTTCTATCGGGTAAAGCCATTGATTAGAGGCATCGGGAGCATAATGCCCCCGACCTATTCTCAAACTCTAAATAGAAAGGAGGGCTCGACTGCATTGATGAGTGAGCCAAGGAATCTGGGCTCCAAGTGGGCTATTTTTGGTAAGCAAAACTGGCGATGCAGGATGCACCAAAAGCCGAGTTGTGGTGTCCAACTACAAACTAACCTTGAGCCAACAAATGGTGTTGGTCGATTGAGACATCAAGACGGTGGTCATGGAAGTTGAAATCTGCGAAGGAGTGTGTAACAACTCACCTGCCAAATCAACAAGCCCCAAAAATGGATGCCACTTAAATGTGAGTCCCACACTTGGTCGTCGATGCAATGCAATTCATCGACGAGTAGGAGGGTGCAATGGTTGTTGCAAAACGTGGGGCGTGAGCCCGCGTGGAGTGTCTATTGGATATGGGTTAGCCGATCTTTGGAGAAGGGGTCATCAGATAGTGCCACTTTGCACAAGCCCAGATGTAGCAGTTGATGACAACGTCAAGTGGTCTGGAGACGTTGGTGGGGGCCTTGAGAAGAGTTGTTTTTCCTACTTAATAGCCTATCGGCCTTGGAAATGGCTCAACAGGAGGTAGGGTGAGAACTCGTGTGGAACAAAAGGTAAAAGCTTGTTTGATTCTGATTTCCAGCACGAATACGAACCGTGAAAGTGTGGCCTATTGATCCTTTAGGCTTTCAGATTTTGAAGCTAGAGGTGTCAGAAAAGTTACCATAGGGATAACTAGCTTGTGGCAGCCAAGCGTTCATAGCGACGTTGCTTTTTGATCCTTCGATGTAGGCTTTTCCTATGATTGTGAAGAAGAATTCACCATGCGTTGGATTTTTCACCCACCAATGAGGAACATATGCTAGGTTTATATCGTCACGAGATAGGTTAATTTTACCCTACTGATGAATGTGTCGTGATAGTAATTCCACCTACTATGAAAGGAATCATTGATTCACACAATTGGTAATCACGCTTAGTTGAAAAGCCAGAGGTGTGAAGCTATCATGCGTAGGATTATGACTGAATGCCTCTAAGTTAGATTTCATCTGAGATGTGATGCTTAGGCCTGTCATTTGCCTGTTGGCCTAATGTAAGGGCTTGGCACCCCGATGGCACATGACCACAGGCTAGTCTAGTGTCATAGAAGGTTGGATGGCATGGGCCCCATAAGAAATGATAGTTAAAAATGAATGATGGCTAGAATCCTTTGCAGACGATTAAAATTTACTACGGGGCAGTTTAAGTGACAGAGTGGCCTTACTGCCAAGATACACTTAGATCCAATCCTATGTTGCAGTACATCCATCCCCCACAATCAAAAAGCAAAAAGACCCAGTTTTTTATTCACTAAATCACTACCAAACTTTCTTGCTCTACATTGCTCGTCTTATTGCTATACTTCGTGCAAATACTGTTGTGTAGGTCCTGTTGTACGGGTCCTATTTTCTTAAATATCTTTTTTCTAAGGTATTGGCATGCTTTTTGAGACATTTCAATTTGTCCTAAATATTATAGAGGACGTTACATCAACTTCTTTATGAATTTGTCAAAGTTTTTAGTCATAAAATTCATCTAATTTTTTAAATGAGCTAAATTAAGGAAAGTTAATTGAATAAAATCTATATGAAACAAATAAAAAATTATATAAGATTTTTATTTACATGTGTGTGTGTGTGTTTGTGTGTGTTTAGGTGTGTATATATACTATATTAAAATAATAATTTATTGTAATGTTTTATTAATTTTTTGATGTTCCTATTAATTCGAAGTGAGGTGGACTGAGGGGAAAGAAAATGTCATTCAACTCGTCAAGAATAGTTCTTTCTAACAAAATATTTGATCATATTTTTTTAAATATATTATTATTTATGGTTTTGGTATTTATAAGGAGTTTGAATTAACTGTTCATTCGTCTACTTTTGAAGTTACACTGGAACTCCTTTGTATCTGTTAATGCCACTTTCTGAAATAATTTGTATCATTTGTTATGCATTTCACTTTTAAGAATTTTTTTCAAAGTTTTTTGCACATTTTTTTATTACAATGCAAGCCTTACGAGGCATCTCAATATCTTATTTGGTGATTGAGGATGCACACTTGATTTTCCTAAAATTTTAAAATAGAATTTTTTCATGCAAATCATAACATTTATTAAAATTTTCATCTTTGATTTTGTTATATTATATTTTACCAATTTATGTAATTTCAACTTTAATGTATATACTTAATATTAAAACAATAATTTAATTACTATTTATGTTTAATGTATTTGGTTATTTGTTGTAATTCCAAAAGAATTTTGATCAAGATGAAACAATGATATTAAAATAAACTTAACAGGCTCCACCACATTAAATATTAACATTTTATTTTTAAATACATTATTTTTTTATTTACACCTGATTTGATAATCGGGGATGTTATGGTTGATCTCCTTAACCATTTTGAATATAAATCTATTATAAAACGAACCTCATTTATCATAATGTTTCATATTGGTTTTGTAGTATTATGATGAAATTCTTATTCTTGTTTCTTGTCACTTTATATAATTTTGATTTTTTTGTTTGTGTAGTTCAATTTCACTGATTTTGATTTCAATAAATATTTAGTTAGTACTAAAATGATACATATATTATTATCATGTCTTATTTATTTTTTAGTTCCATACTATTCTTAAAAGTTGCCAGATAGAGCGGAAATTAACATCATTAGACTCATATTTTTGGTTTCAAATTATTTATTATAATATTTTATTTTTCAAGACCTTGGTACATGTTACGATGTGTTTTAATTCATACCTAATTTAATTATTGATGATGTTGTCTTTGATCAATTTAGTGTCTTTTAATAATACTTTAATGCATAATGTTTTTTCTTTTTTGCTTTATTAAATTTGATTTAGTTATATTACTATGAAACTCTAATTATCCAGTTATGGGAGCTTTAAATCTCTTCGATTTAGTTTTTATTACATAGTTTTGCACAAGTTTGTTAACATTAATATTGTAATTTCACATTATTTATGATTATGTTTTTTTGGTAATTGATGGGAGTTTAAAACATCTTTCATACGTGATGAAACAAACGTCGTCGGACTGCTATTTAGAAGCCTCCTCAAATTAATTGTTTATTTCTATATGTTGAAGTATTTTATTTCTAATAAAATTTTATTTTCTGAGGCATTTTTATTCTTACATAGTTTGATGATCAAGAATGTTACCCTCAATCTTTGTAGTTCTTTCGAATGCAAGTTTCTTTTGCAACTAATGGAACGTTTTCAAATTTTTTAGTATTATTTTGTTATATTACTATAAAACCCTAAATCTTTTATATTGTGACAATTACATCACTTTAATTTTTTTTTAATTATGTCATTTTGATTTATCCGATTTCAACTTTAACATATGTTACTTAAGTGCTTATATTCCAAAGGAAATGTTGCGAGTTATATTGATTTTGTTGTGACCATTTCTTCACTTTGATTCGTTTCATCAAGTTCTGTCGATTAATACAAATTTTTTATTTTTAAAGCACATATATTCTCTTATTCAAAATATTATGAGTTATGTTTTTTTGGACATAATTTTATTAGTAAAGTTGTCACACTCTAGCCCTTCAGTATCTTTGAAGATATGTTTTACTCTAATATATCTTGTTTTTTTATTTTTCTACTTTGAATTGGATATAATTCTACAAATGTCTAATTCTCTTCTTGTATGACCGTTGTAATAATTTAAATTTGATATATTACATTTTTTCAGTTTATATAATTTTAACTTTATTATTTATTTATCACATATTACAATAATAATGTTTTTATCTTTTTGTCTAGTTAATTTAGTAATTTGTAGGAAATCAAAATTATGACTCATTGAGATAAAATTATTGTCATTGGACTCATCTTGATGAGCTCCTTTTAATTAACAAAGTTTTTAATGTTCTATTAATTAATTTTTTTTGCATACTTAATGAGATATTTTTTGTATCCAATTTAATGATCAAAGGTGACACAATCTTTTTAGTACTTTTTAATACAACTTTCCTGAAAAACTTTTTTCATTTCTTTCAATGATTATTTACTTTATTGATTATATTCCTTTGAAATTATAACTTCTTTTTTGTCATATTATATTACTTTCGTATATGTCTTTATAGCTTTAATATATTTTACTTAGGATTAAAAATAATTATTTATTATTAATTTATTTAATAATGCTTGACAATTTCAAATAAGGTCTCACATAGATGAAATAATTATTATTAATATCATGCAAATGAATTGTTCCAAATTAAATAATACTTTTTTTATTTTTAAGAAGTTTTATTTTGAATTTTTTTTCTTTACACAATATCTTGATTTGTTCCTAAATTGATAATTGAGAATGTTAGAGTCAATCTTAGATTATAATTTTCTCGTATAATTTATCTCATTATTTTTTAGGAATTTCAAATTCTTTCGTATAAATTACTATGAAACTCTAATTTAGCTTTTATATTACATTTATTTTTTCTTTTTGCTATTATATTATGAAAACATAATTTGTCTCAACTCAATTTTGTTATAACTTAAACAATATTATTGCAAAATTATTGTTGTTTATGCTTATCTATCTAGATAATTCACGGTAACTCTGAATGATGTTCGTACAAGAAAAAATTAAAGATGTTGGACTTATCTCAATAAGCTCCACGAAATTAAATATTTATTTAGTAAATATTTTTTTCTTATCTTATTTCATGATCGATAATATTACACTCAATCTCTTAAGTATCTTGTAGCACAACATTATCATATAATTTATCTTATTTATTAAAAAGTTTATATTTATTAGCTTATATTACTATGTCACCCTAATGCTTCTCATGGCTAGTATTTGTAATGATCTCTTAAGTATCTTAGAGGAAAACTTTATAATACAATTTATCTAATTTTTTAAAATTTTTATTGGCACCTAACTTGATAGTTAAGGTTTATGCACTTGATAACTTAGTATTAGTTTATTAATAAAAGGGTATTTTTTTGTTTAGTTTTTTTTGGTAATTTATAATATTTCAAGTTCAGGTTTAATGAAGAAGAATGAAATGTATTAAGATTCATCTCAATGAGCTCTAGCAAATTAATTATTCATTATTATATTTTTTTAGTTTTTTTATTTTTTGACTTTTATTTAATTAATGAGGGTTTTTTATTCTTAATTAATTTGATATTTAAGAATGTTACACGTTATTTTTGTAAGATTTAGGATACAGCTTTCGTATATTTATTTCTTTAAATATTTACTTTAATTTTGTTTTATTAGTATGGTATTCTAAATCTATCATATTGTAGCTATTACATCACCTTGATTTGTGTATAGTTGTTTACTTAAATTTATCTAATTCTACATCTAATATGTGTTTGCTTAATAATACGAAGACATCTTTTAATTTATTTTTATATTTTATAATATTTCAAACAATATCTAATCATGCCGAAACAAAATTCTTTAGTCATTTCAATAGGCTTTTCCATTAAATATTCATTTTTATAATTTTAAACATTTTATTTTTAATATTTTTGAATGGTTTACGAAATTTCTACTCATTTATGATTTGAAGATCAAAGGTATTACACTTTGTTTCATTGACATTTAAGAATGTGGATTTTTAGTAGAATTTATTTTATTTATTCATATTTTTTGCATCAAATTAGTTATATTATTATGAAATTATAATTCTAGCTCACTTTATGAGGCATTTAATTTGTCTATGATTTGATGCTAAATGATACTACAACAGGTCTCCCATGTATCATGAAATTAAAGTTTCTCATAAAATTTATGTCATCACAGGATTTTTTATTTTAATTTTGTTATATTACTATATAGCACCAAATTTTTTTGTCTAACTATTAAACTCATTGACTCAATTAAATTACATTATTTAAATTTATCTTAATTCTACTTTTATATAATTTTACTTAATATTAAAATAATAATTTATTTTATTTAACCTTACTTATTTTCATAATTCGTAGTATTTTTAAGTGGGATTTGATTGAGATGAAAAAACATCATTGAATTCTTGTAGATGACCTCTCTCAAATTATGTTTTAAATATTATATTTTAAATTATTTTATTTTCTAAGGTTTAAACCTGTTTTATGAGTCATTTTTTCGATAATTTCATGATTAAGAATGTTATGCTCAATCTCAATACAGCTTTCACGTACAATTTATATCATGTTTTCAAATTTTTTTCTTTGAATTTGATTTATTACTATATCACCGTTTCTCCTCTCATGTGTCCATTATAATAGCAAAGTTTATCTTATTAAATCGTTTTAATTTATCTCATTTCAACTCTAAATATGTACTTACTTAATAAGATAAAAATAGTTTTTATTATTTATATTCTTTCACTATAGCAATCTGTAATAGTTTGTAAAGAGGTTTGATTGAGGATGCTACACTTGCTTTTCTTAATAAATTGGAATTTAATTTTTCCATGCCATTTACTAATTACTTCAAATTTTTTCTTTGATTTGTTATGTCTGTATTAAACTCATTTCTCCTCCCGTATGACCTTTGCAATGATTTAATTTTTTTATGTTAGAATTATTTAATTTATGTCTGTATTAAACTCATTTCTCCTCTCGTATGACGTTTGCAATGATTTAATTTTTTTATGTTACAATGACTTAATTTATATCGTTTTAGCAAATGAAAATATTAATTTCTAATTATTAATGTTATTTAGTTATGTAATTTTTAGAAATTCCAAACAAGGTCCAATAAAAAGGATACAAATATTATTGGGCTAGCATTGATTAGCTATTTCTATTTAAATATATATATATATATATATATATATATATATAAAATTTAAATATTTTATTTTCTATTATTTTGGCATGTATTACGAGTTATTTGAACCCTTACCAAACTTTATTATCATGGATGTTACACGTTTTCTTCTGGTTGCCGTGGAATGGAGTCTTTTAATAACATTTTTTATTTGTTCAAATGTTGTATGTGTGATTTGATTAGATTACTATACAACTCTTTATCAATTTGTGTGACCTTTATATAGCTCTAAATTTGCTATATTTCATTGCTTCAATTTATAATATTTTATCTTGATCATATATTTACTAAATATTAAAATAATAATTTATTATTTTCCTAACATTTTTTCTTCGATAAATCATAATAATTCTTGATAGAGTTCAATCTAGACCAAACAAATGTGGATAAAATCTTTTTAAGAAACTATATCTAATTAAACATTACTATTAATTTTCTTAAATGTATTATATCATTGTTTTTTTGTATGATCTATTGATTATTCTAATTCATTTCTAATATAATGATATAGGATTTTACAATTAATCACCTGAGTTTTTTGGAATGTAACTTTGTCATAAAAGTTATCAGATTTTTGAAACTTTTTTGTTTAATTTGGTTATATTTTATAAAATATATATATGTTTGTGTTCCAAAATATTTATTTTCCATGATTCTGGTGCAAATAATGATAAATTTTAATTCATATCTAATTTGGAAGAATGAGGACATTACACTTGAACTCTTTAAAGCCTTGGAATGTAACATTCCTAAATAATTTATCTCACTTCATCAAATTTTTTTTGGCAATATTATAATGAACTATAAATCTACTAACACATGGTTATTATATAAGATTGATTTGGTTCTATTACATTGCTCTATTTGTCTTATTTTGGCATCGATAAATATTTTCTTATTAAAATATAAAATTATTATTATTTATATTTTTTACTTTCAAAATTTCCAATAAATGAAAATGAGCTCTCATTAAGAGCAAACAGGTGTTCTTGGACTCACCTCGATGAGCTCCATCTAGTATATTATTTTAAAACAAAATTTTCTATTGGCTTTGCATATTTTACAAAATGTTGTGATTCATATCTAATTTTGTGATCCAAGATGTTATGCACCATCTCATCAATATCTTGGAATGTAGCTTTTGTTTATACTTTATGTTCTTTTTCAAATGTTTTCCTTTGATTTAGTGATATCATAATGAAATTTGAAATCTCCTTTCATGTGTCATTTATGTTGATTTGATTTTATGAAATTAAATTGCTTGAAATTATGTAATTTCTAATTTAATATTTATTTATCTGATATTGAAATAATAATTTATTATTATTATGCTTTTTTTATTCATAGTAAATCAAAACATTATTTGATTGAGATGAAATAAATGTCATCAAACTTTTTGTGATGAGCTTTATCAAAATAATTAAAAATTTTATATTTTTAAATATTTTTTTCTATGGGTTTTGGAATGCTTTATGAGCATTTCATTTTATTCTTATATAAATAATCAACCAAGTTGCACTCAATCTTTTTAATATCTTGGAATACAACTTTCTTATGCAATTTATCTAATCTCTTCAAATTGTTTGCTTTGATTTGGTCATATTACATTTTAATTCTAAAACTCACATCATGTGACGTTAACATCACATTAATTTGCTTGTAATATGTTGTTTCAATTTATATTTTTGCGATATTGATGCGTATTTGTTTAATATTAGAATAAAGTTTTTATTATCTATGTTATTTACTTTAATATCTCCATAATTCAAAATGAGGCTTGGTCGTGAGAAAAAAAATTTATTGTATTCATATTGATAAACTATACCTAATTTAATATTTTTAATATGTTTAAATTTTATTTCAGGATTGTACTAGCCTCTATGGTATATTTTGATTTGTGTAATATTTGGTGATCTAAAACATTACACTAGATCTCATTAGCATATTGGAATATGACATTAACATGTCTTTTTCTTGGTTATTTACATTTCTTCAATTTATCCCTTTTAGATTTTAATTTATATTCACTTAATATTAGATTAATAATATATTATTATTTAAGCTTCTTTACTATATTAATTTGCATTTATTTCAAATGAAGTATAGCTTAGAAGAAACCATTGCTTTATTTTCTCATGTTGGAAACTAACACTCATCTAATTATTTATTCAATAATATTAAAAGTTTTTTCTATTGTTTTAAGAGTTATGAAATATTTTTGTTTGCATTTAAATTGATCGCTAAGGATATTAAACTAAAAATCTTAGTGTTTTTTTACAATTTATCTCAATTATTCTTTTTTTCATTGATTTGCTTATATTATAATGCAACAAAAAGTCCCCTCTCATGTGACATATCTAGTACTTTGATTTGGTTATCTTACTTTATTATTTTTTCTTTATTAATAAGAAATTTGTGATAATTCAAAAATACTATGATTAAGATGTATAAAAATGTGATTGGCCAATCTTGATGATCCGCATATTATTAAATATTTATTTTTATTATTTAAAATATGTTATTTAACTTTTTTTGGAATTTTTAATAAGACATTTTCATTCATACTTGATTTTATGATAGAGTTTGTTACACAATCATATTAGTATATTGTAATACTATTTTTCTCATAAAATTTATCTTGTTTTTAACATTTTTTTGCCTTTTATTTCGTTATATTTCTATGAAACTCAAATCCTCTAGTAGTATGGCCCTTGACATCATTGAAATTTTTTTATTATCTTACTTTAATTTATCGTATTTAATTAACACTTTATAATATCTTCTTATTAACACAATAATTTTTTGTTATTTATGCATATTTACTTTCATAATTTGGAATAATATAAAATGAGATTCAAATGAGGAACAAATTTCATTGGACTTGTCCTAGTTAGAATATAAAACTAAATACTCATTATATATAATTTTTTATTTTATTGTATTTAAGATTGCTTTTGTCAATCTTTTTTATTCATAACTACTTTGATGATCAAGGATGTTACACTTGATCTTTTTAGTATTACGGAATGCAACATCTTTGTATAATTCAACTCATTTATAAAATAATTTACAATTTGATTTTGTTATATGTAATGTTATTCTAAATATTCTATTATCTATGCTTTACATCATTTGGATTTAGTTATATTATTTTATTATTTATGCATTTTTATTTTCATACTTTTTTGTAATTCAAAACTAGATCTAATAAATGATATTTACTTTTTTATATTCTAAAATTTTTTCATATTTTACTTGAAATTTTTAATTGTGCCTAATTTAATAATTGAGGATATCAAAATTAATCTCCGTCGTATCTTGAATGAAAATTTTCCTAAACAATTTATCTCAATTCGTCAAATCTTTCACTCTAATTTTGTAATATTTTTATGAAGCTTTAATTCCATAGTAGTATGACCTTTACATTATTTTGATTTGGTTAAATCTTACTGAGCATTAGGTATGAATAAATTTTTTTTTAAGGTGTCTCGAAAAATATAATAAATATTTTAAAATATGAAAATAATTTTTTAATTAGATTAAAGTAGTTGAGGTGAGAATAACGGCCTTTGTTTTGTCTTGATCAAGCCTCATTTAGAATATACAGCAATTATCAAATAAAAAATAAATAATAATGAAAGAGAATTCTATTTTTTTAATGAAATCATAATAATACTGAACAAACAAAAATTAAAACAATGTAATATAACAAATTTAATACAACGTAATTGTCATACGTGGGTACATTATTAGTTACACATCAATATAATCAAATTAAATTTAAAAATTTGGAGGAATGTCAAATTATAAGGTAATATAACATTTCAAACCTCTAAGGAGGTCGAGCTTGTATCTTCAATACTCAAATTTGATAAAAATTAAAATATCTGATCTAATATGCTAAAACTATAAAATATTAAAAAATTAAATTATTTAAAATGAATTTTTAAATGAATAAAGCTCATTAAGATGAGTCTAGTGATGCTTATTTCTTCTCCAATGGAACTTGTTTGAAATTATATTGAATTACAAAAGTAAAAGGGCATAAGTAAGAATAAATTGTTATTTTAATAATAAAATATTTATTAAAATTAAAATAAGATAAACTGAAGTAGAGTAATACATCCACTTCAAAGGCATATAAAAAGGAGAATTAATTTACATCGTAATTTAATAAAATCAACTCTATAATTTTAAAAAAATTGAGAAATTATTCAAGAATGTTTATTACGAGTTACTAAGGAGATTGAGGATAGAATCCGTGATAAATAAGTAAACTACAAATTAAAATGTCAAATAGTATGAGCCAAAAACATAAAAAATATATATTAAAACAAAAAATGGTTATTTAACTGGAAAATGCTCATTGATAAGAGTCTAATAACTTTTGTTTCGTCACATGATAGATAATTTAAGGTTGCACAGTAATATAACCAAACCAAAGCACAATCTTTTAAGAAACAACTCTAATTGCATGAGAAATTTGTAGTCCAAAATCCTAAAGAATTTTAGTGTTACATCATAAATTGTGAATTATGGTTCGAATCACAATGTGTCATAAACCATGCCAAAAACAAAATATTATTTGTTATAAAATTGAATAATTTAATTGATAGAGGTCATCGTGATTACTCCATTATTGTTTCTTTCATCACTATGAGAGTTCATTTGGAATATAGTGACACATCATAAGGGACTTGATCTCTATAGTAATAAAGTGAAACTAAAAAAAATTTTGAAGAAGATATATTCAATGATAAAGCTACATTCTAAGATGCTAATGAGATATAGCACAACATCCTTAATAATCATAATAATGAATGAATACAATTATGTTAGAAAATATTTCAAAATCTTAAAAATTTTTTTTTCTAAAATTATGTAAAATAATTATTTTATTAAACAAATGACATCAATATAAAGTTCAAATATGAGCTACATTAAAACATTGGATTCTAGGTTGATAATGAGACCAAGTGCGACATCCTAGATCATTAGTTTAGCTGCAAACAAAAATTAATCACAAAGTATCAAAAAACTTTAAAAAATAAAATATTAAATAATTTAAAAAATAAATATTTATTTGGAAAGTACTTATTAGGACTAGTACAAAGACCTTTTTTAAAATATTATGTAAATGTATATTACAACTAAACAGGATAAATAGAGTAAATATATTATAGTAAAATAAAATTGATGTCAAGGCCACTTGAGATGATATTTTTATTTACAAAGTAATATAACAAATCTAAGGAAAAATTTAAAGAAATGAGATGAATTTTATAGAAAGCTGCATTTTAAGATAACAAAAAAATCATGATACTTCAATTCATAATTCATTTCATTTGGATATATTAAAATAAAAATCAAATTCTACTCCCATGAGACCTTAACAACACTAACAGTTTGTCTTATGATATTATTATAATTGATTTTATTTCATTATTAATATATATATACATATATTTAAATTAAATTAATAGTTTATTATAATTTATTTTTAAAAAAATTTTCAATTGGTAGTGACTTCGAACAAGGTGTGATAGAGACAAAACAAATATTGTTTGTCTCATCTTAATGAGCTCTATAAATAAGATATTCATTTTAAAGTTTTATGTATTTTAGTTTCTATTGTTTTAATATATTTTATGAGATATTTCAATTTGTATGTGATTTCATAATAGAGAATGTCACATTGGATCTTCTTAAGGCCTTGGAAAGCAAAGTTGTAAGACTTATATCATTTCTTCAACGTTTTTTCTTCGATCTTGTTATATTGTTAGTTAACTCTAAATCAATTCTATTGTGACCTTTATATCTGTTTGATTTTATTATATTACATTATTTTAACTTAACTCATTTCTAATTTAATACCTATTTAATGAATATTAAAATGATAATTTATTGTTAGTTATTCTTACTTTTTAGGAATAATCAAAATAAACTCCAATGTAGTCTAATCAAGATAAAGCATACATCCTTTGACTCATATTAATAAGCTTTTATAATTTAAATATCGATTTTTATGAGGCATCTTGATTACTACTATTTTAATCATCATTGCTATTACAATTGAAATACTTAGTATCTTGGCATGTGATTTTCTCATTAAATGTGTTCCATTTTTCCAAATTTATTTATTTCATTTAATGATATTATTATGAGATTATAATTTTTCTATTGTGTGACTTTTAGTTCTAAAATGAATTACTTAATATTGAATTAATAATTTGCTATTATTTATGCTTTCTTAATAATGTAATTTATTATAATTCAAGATGAGGTCTAATAAAAATTAAAAAAACTCATTGGAGTCAACTACTCAAGCTCAATCAACTTACTATTTTATTTTGATATTTAAAAATATTTTATGTTCTACGATTTTTTCATGTTTTAATAGACACTATGATTTGTACATGATTACATCATGGATTCTACCATCAATCTCATTAATATATTAGGATGCAATTTTGTTATACAATTTATGACATGTTTTCACCTGTTTTGACTTTTTGTCACATTTTTGTTAAACTACGATACTCTTGTTTTATAATCTTTACATTACTTTTTTTGTTACAATGCCTTACTTTATCACATTTCTACTTTAGCACATATTACTAAATATAAAAATAATAATATGTTATTATTTATAGACATATAATTTTTAATATTTTCTTAATTTCAATTGTGTTGCAATTATAGTGAATGATTTGTCCTTGGACTCGCCTTAATGAAAGATATTTATATAATAATTTATATTTATGTTTTTAAAAGCTTTTCATTTCGTAAATTTTCCAAGCTTTAAGAGAAATTTTGATTCGTAACTAATTTAATGATTGAGGTTATCACAGTTTGCCTCCCTTGTATCGCGGAATGCAAGTTTTGTATTCAATGAATCTCATTTCTTCGTATGTTTTGCTCCGATTTTCATACGTTACTTTTAGACTAATTCTTCTTTCATGTGACCATTACATCATTTTTATTTAATTATATAGCATTCATATAATTTATATTGTTCTGTTATATTATGTATTTATTGGATATTAAAATGATAATTTACTATTATTTATGCTTATTAAAATTTTACTCATAGTAACTCAAAAAGAGTTTTGATCAAGATAAAATTATGGCCATTGGACTCGTCACAATTAGCTTTATCAAATTGAAAATTTGTTTATAAAATTAAATTATTTTATTTTCTAAACTATTTTTATGTTTTATGTTTAATTTCAGTTTGTATCTTATTTTATGTTGGAAGATGTTACAATCATGTCCTTAGCACTTTAAATTTAAAATTCCTCTAAAATGTTTCTCTTTTTGTGAAAAGTTTCACTTGATTTAGTTATATTGCTATTTATCTCTAAATGTTCTCTTGTTTGACCTTGACATCACTTTTATTTGGCTATTTAATATTAAAATAATTATTTATTATCATTTTTATTTAATTATTATGTTGAATTACTTAAAAATGATGTCTAACATACATGAAACAAATGTTGTTGTACTCTTTCGATAAGCTCTATTGAAATAACTTTTGTTTATGAGTTTTTAAATATTTTTTAAGTTATTAATACATTTTACGTGACATTTTTATCATACATAATTTGATGATCGAGGTTACACTTCATCCCTTTATTATCTTCGAATGCAAATTTTCTATACCATTTATGTTATTTTTGCAAAACAATTGTCTTAATTTGTTTATATCATTATGTAATTCAAAATATCCTCTTTTGTGATCGTTACATGAATATATTTTTATTATATTATATTACCTAAATTTATGTAATTTTTAATTTTTTAATATATATTTAATTAATATCAAAATAAACATTTATTACAATTTATGCATATTTTGTTTTGTTATTCCAACGTATTTCTATTAATGTGTGATTCATATTAAACAAAGTTCTAGTCCTGACTCAATGAGCTCTATCAAATAAAACATTTATTGATATTTCTTAATATTTTATTTTATATGACTTTTCTATGCTTTAAGAGTCATTGGGATCTCTATGAGAGAGTGATAAAAGATGTTACACATACATCTTTGCATTTAAAAATGCAACTATCATTAACAATTTTTCTTAATTTTAATAATTTTTTGCTTTTGATTTTGTTATGTTATGACAAACCTCTAATCCCCTCTTATGTAACAATTTCATTAAGCAGGTTTAGTTATATTATATTGCCTTAATTTAACTTATATTTTCTATATTATATATTTATCAAAAATTAAAATAATATTTCTTTTGCTATTTATATTATTTAGTTAGATAATTCACACAATTCTAAACAAGTTTTGATGGAGATGAAACAAAGGTCGTTGGAGTCATCTTGATGAGCCCTATCAAATTAAATATTCATTTCCATAATTTTTAATATTTTTTTGAACAATTTGTTAATCTTTATAAGATATTTTAATTATACTTAATTCTATAATATTGTATTTTGTACAAGGTCTCCATGTCTGGAAATTAGACTTTTTGATAAAATTTATCTCTATTTTTATATATTTCAATTTTCTTTCACTATATTACTCTTATTATTAAATTCTAATTCCCATCCCTTGTGACCTTACATAAACTTTATTTTGTTACATAACATTGCTTTAATTTATCTCATTTTAGCGTTAATGTATATTTCATAACTTAAAAAATAATAATTTATTATTTAATATTATTAACTTTACTAATTTATAGTAACTCTAATTCAAATCTAATCAATTTGAAGTTATTGTTGTTGCACTAGTCTTAATGAGCTTTATCCAACAAAATATTCAACTTGGTCTTTGCAAATTTTTTATTTTCTAAGATTTTGGCATTCTTTAATATACACTTTGATTTACAAGTTTTTTTATAATTGTTAAAATAATAATTTATTTGTTATTAATTATGCTTACATATCTCCTTAGTATCTTAAAATATAACTTTCCAATAAAAAAGTTTCTTAATCTTTGAAATGGTTTACTTAAATTAGGTTATACTACTATGAAACTCTAATGGTCAACACATACGACATTTACATTATTTTTATTTTTATAGATTATATTATTTTAATTTATCAGATCTCAATGTGATTATGTATTTATGCAAATTTTGAATATAATATTCAATTATCCATTCTTATTTCATGGGTAATTAGTAGTAATTCCGAACGAGCTATAATTAAGATCAGGCAAACATCATAGGATTAATGTAAATAAGCTACGTACAATTAAAATTGACTTTTATATTTTAAATATCATTTTTCTAGTATTTTCACTTGCTTTTTTAGGACATTGATTCTTTCTTCACTTGATGATTAAGGATACTACACTTAATCTTCTTAGTATACTGGGAAATAAATTTGCTCACAATTAATCTCATTTTTTCAAATTTTTTTTACTTTTGGGTGATATAAATATGAAACCATAACTCCTTATGTGACCATAATCCCTCTCATGTATTATTTTTATTGTTACTCAATTTGGTAATTTTCTATAATTTTGATTGAGGCTAAACCAAGATGAAACAAATCTCGTTGAACTAGTCATCACGAGCTATGTCCAATTAAATGTTCATTTATTATTTGTTAAATATTTTATTATCTACGATTTTGGAAAATTTTTACTAGTCATTTTTAATTGAACATAATTTGATGATTGATTATGCTGCAGTCATACTACTTAGTATGTTATAATGCAAATTTTCCTACATAACTTATCATTTCTATTAAGCTTTTGCTTTCATTTGATAATATTCATACATAACTCTAAATCTCATCTCTTATGACCTCTGCATCACTTTTATTTGGTTATAATACATTACTTAACTTTATATTATTGCAACTTTAATATATCATTTCTTAATATCAAATTTAAAAGCTTTTATTATTTTTGTTTATTTATTTTGTTAATACATTTTAATAATTTAAATATATTAATCTAAAATCTTGAGAGCCTAGAAGAGGCTTTTTTTATGCTTTATGATATGATCAAAAATGTTGCATGCAACGTCCTTAATGTGTTGGAATGTTAATTTTTTCATACAAATTATCTTATTTTTCTAAATTAGTTTCATGAATTTTGTTAAATTACTTTGTATTCTGAATCTCCTCCCTTGTGAAGTTTACATCACTTTGATTTGGTCTTATAAGATTGCCTTAATTTATCCAAATTATACTTTAATATATTTCTAACTAATATTAAAATATAAACTTATCATTGTTTCTTTTTTTCAATAATAAAATTCATAGTAATTCCAAACGAGGGTTGATCAAAATAAAATAAATATTGTTGGACTTGCGTTGAAGGATTATGTTCAACTAATTATTTATTTTTATATTTTATCAATATTTCTATATTATTTTGTTATCATTTATGAGAAATTTTCATTCATACTTTATTTAATGATAATGGATGTTACACTTGATCATTCTAGTATTTTTGAATGTCTATTGAACATACTATTTATCATATTATTTCAAATGTTTTGTTTAGAGTTCATTATATTGTTATGAAACTCGAATTATTCTCTTGTGTCACTAATACATAACTTTGATTTTGTTATGCTATAACATTTAAATTTATCGTAGTTTTTGTTTTAAATTTTTACTTATTATCAAAATAATAAATTTTAATTACTATGTTTAATTAATTTGTTAACTCATAGTATTTCCAAACAAAATTTTTTGAGATGAAGTAAACATTGTTTCATGCCTCTTAAGGTCCTTAATCGAATTAAAAAATCAATGTTACCCACAAAAATTTTATTTTCCTTTGATTTCATAGTTGTGGATGTCACGCGTGATCAACTTAATAACTTGGAGTGCAACTATCTGGCATAATTATCTCATTGTTAAATTTTTTTCTTTTATTTAGTTACTTTACTACATAATTTTATTCTCTTCTCATGTGAATTTTGCATGCCTTTTGTTTTGTCATATTATATTACCTCAATTTATTATAATTAAATTTTAATAAAATATTACTCAATATTAAAATAATAATTTATTTATATTTTTTCTTATTTATTAGTATAAATTGTGATAGTTTTAATTGAGATATAAGGAGAGGTAACAAATGCCATTAAAGTCATCTTCATAAGTTTTATCCAATTAAAAGTTCATTTTATATATTTTCATGTGTTGGAGTTCGTACAATTTGTTCACACTTTATGAGGCATTTCAATTTGACCAAATTTTGAAAATCAAGGAAATTCCATAAATCTCCATAGTAACATGGAGAATAAAGCTTTAAAAAAATTTATCTCATTTGTTTAAATTTTTTATTTTTTGGTTATATTACTATGTACCAATAAATCATTTACAGTATGAGCATTACATTACTTTTGTTGGGAAATATTTTAACAAACTTTACTAGACATGTCATTTCACGCATTTTTCAACTGCTGAGGACCTTACACTCAATCTCTTTATTATCTTAGAAGAAGCTTCACCTACAATTCATCTTATTTTTTGAAGTGTTTAGCTTCATGTTTGTTGTATTCCTTGGTAATTTTAAATCTCCTATTGTTTGAGCATTTCATTTCTTTGATTTGGTGATAGATAACTTCAGTTTATCTTATTCTTTCTTCGATAAAATCACTAAACACTAAAAAAATAACTCAATATTATTAATTGTTATTTTGGTTAGATTTTTCATGGTAATTCAAAATAATGTCTAATCTAGATGAAGGAGAAGTTTTTGAATTTATCTCGATTTATACCTAATTTGATAATGAAGGTTGTGACACAACTTATTGAATATCTTAGAAAGACACCTTATCATACAATTTATCTAATTTATTCAAATATTTTTCTTTAATTTTGTCATATTACTATGAAACTCCAAATCGTCCCTCGTGTGACTTTTAAATCGAATAAATTTGGTAATATTAAATTGCATCAATTATCTAATTTCACCTTTAATATTTAACTTTTTATTAAATAAAAATATTTATTTTTTTGTTAATGATTATTTATTTAAGAAATTTGTAAAAATTAAAAAGAGCTTTTGTTGGGAATAAAGAAACATTTTATAATGAATTGTAAATCCAAAAAAGATCTATCCTTTAGGAAATAAATGACTTTGAGCACTTCTCAAACAAATCTATGAAACTAAATAATCATTTTAATACTTTAAAAATAGTATATGTATGATTTTAAGAGGATAGAAGAAGCTTTTTTATTTGTACATGATTACACAAAAGAAAATATTACACTTGATATCGTGAATATGTTTAAAAATATTTTTTGAAAAAAATTATCTAATTTTTATTTTTTTTAATTTTATTTTGTTATATTACTATGTACTCCAAATCACGTCTTTTATGACATTTACATTGCATTAATTTTTTTGTTAGATTTCCTTAATTTGTCTTGTTTCAACTTTAAGATATTTTTCGTTGACATTAAAATAATAAATTATTATTGTTTATGCTTATTTAACTGAAAAGTTAAACGATTTCCAAATGAGATTCCATCAAGATAAAATAATTGTTATTGCATTTGCCTTGATGAGCTATATCCATCTCAATATTTATTTTTACATTTTGTCATTTATTTTTTGTGGTTTTTACATGTTGTATAAGACATTTTGATACATACCTTAATTAATAATCGAGGTTGCTAAACTCAGCACCCATAGAATCTTGGAATCGAAATTTCCCACAAAATTTATCTTATTTTGTTAAATTTTATTGCTTTACTAATTTTACTACATAACACTAAATCCGCTATTGCACGACCTTTAAATTGCTTTGACTTGTGTGTATTGCTTTTCTCTATTTCATATCATTTCAGCTTTAATGTATATTTATTTAATATTAAAAATAGTATTTTAGTAATATTGATTTTTATTTTTGTTTGTAATTTGTAGTAATTCAAAAAATGGTCCCATGGATGTTAAATAAATAGTGTTAGGGTTCCTCTAAGGAGCTTTATCTGGTTAATATTTTCATATATATAAATATATACATATATATGTAATTTTCTATGTTTTTGCATTCTTTGTGAGATATGTACTTTCATTCCTTGTTTGATGGTAGAGGATACCACACTTCATCTTATTAGTATCTCCGAATGCATCATTCATGGATAAGTTGTCTAAATTCTTTAATTTTTTTATGATAATTTAGTTATCTTTTCATTATATAATCTCCTCTCATTTCACAATTACATCGCTTTTAATTGGTGATACTTTGTTTTAAACTTCATTGAATTTATTTTGATAAGCCTTATGCAACTAAACATTCATATTTGTATTTTTATATATTTTATTTTCTAAGATTTTTCCATTTCTAACAAGTTAATATGATTCATAGTTTATTTAACTATTGAGAATGTGACACTTGATATCCTAATATCTTGGAATCTAAATTTTGAAACAAATGTATCTCATTTCTTGAAATGTTTTGCTTCGATATAGTCATGTTACTATGAAACTACAAATTTTCTCTCATTTGGCATTTACATCTCTTTGATTTCAAAATATTACATTGTTTCAACTCAATTGTCTTAGCATTAATATATATTTAGTTCATAATAAAATAATAATTTACTATAATTTTTGCCTACGTTCATAAATTATAGTAATAAAAAACTTTGATAGAGATGAAATAAAGCTCATTGGAGTCAAGCTGGCGAAATTTATCTAGTAAATATTTTTTAAAACATTTTATTTCTATTGGTTATGGATAGTTATTGAGGTATTTTTTATTTGTACTTGATTGAGAATCAAGGACGGTGTAGTCAATCTCCTCAATAACTTACAATACGTTTTTCGTATATAATATGTCATTTCTTAAAATATTTTGTAAAGTTTTTTTTAAATCTCCCATCATGTGATCGTTAGATTGATTTGGTTTGGTCAACTTACATTGCTTAATTTTATCACATTTTAGCTTTAACATATTTTAACTTAATATTAAATAATTATTTTATTCTTTTTCTTGTTTAAATTGAAAATTCACACAAATTCAATATGGCATCTGATCAGGACAAAATGAATGTTGTTCAACTAAAATTTATAAGGTCAATTAAATTATATATTCATTTTCAATTTTAAATGTTTTACTTTTAATTACCTGAGCTCATTTTATAAGGCATTTGATTCATGTTTAATTTAATGATGGAGGGTTTTACACTCGATCTTTTTACTTTGATGGAATCAAATTTTCCTACACAATTTGTCTCTCATTCAAATATTTCACTTCAAATTTTTGATACAACTATGTAATGCTAAATTTCCTCATATATCAACTTTGCATCACTCTTATTTACTTATGTTACAATGTTTTAAATTACCTCACTAAATTTTATATTTTCTAAATATTAAAATAATAACTTAATTTTTATATTAGTCTATTGTTATTTTTCTTCGTAATTCCAAAAATGAATCATTTGAGATAAAAAATATTGTTGAAATAACCTCAACACCTCTATCTAATTGACTATTAATTTTGATATTTTTTAAAATGTATATTATTTGTGGACCAAGGATGCTACACACTTTTTCCTTAATTATATTTAATGCAACTTCCCCTTTGAATTTAACTAATTTTGCTAAATATTTTTTTTAATTTTGTTATACCAATATTTATCTCAAAATCATATCTCAAGTGACATTTGCATTGTTTTGATTTTGTTATATTACATAGCTTTAATTTATCATATTTTACCTTTAATCTATATTTACTTACTCTGAAAACAAAATATATTTCAATTTATGTTTTTTTTATTTTGATTATTTGTAGTAATTTAAAATATTGTGTTCAAAATGAAATAATTATCATTAGACATTTCTTCATAGGATTTATCTAATTAAATATTGATTACAATGTTTTAGCATATTTCATTTTCTAAGGGCTTTTGTGTATGCTTTTTGAGAAGTCCAATTTCATACATAATTTGATTATTGAGGATGTTGGACTTAATTTTCTTTTTATCATTGAATTAAACTTTCCTAAATAATTCATCTCATGTCTTAAAATTTTTATTTTTTTCTTATTCTATAATAAAACTCTAGACATTAAGCTCACTTTCATTTTGTTGTATTACAAGCAATCAATTTATCTATTTTTGTATTAATAAAAAATTTTAATAATTAATTAAGATTTATTTTTTTATTTATTCCTGCTCGCATTAGAATTCCCAATAATTCTAAATCAGGATTGGTTTATAGGCTTTACGAGACATTTTCATTCAAAATTATTTTGATGACCAAGGATGTTACACTAGGCCTCTTTAGTATCGTGTAATCCAACTTTTCCACACAATATATTTCCTTTCTTTTATTTCTCAATTTGACTTAGTTATATTACATGGCAAATAAAAAGTTTCTTTGTTTGCATTTTAATAGCATTGACTTGGTTATATTATATTGATTTAATTTATATAATTTTAAGTTTACTATATATTTATTTGATATTAAAGTATATTTTTTTAATTTATTGTTATTCAATCTATTAGAACATCATAATTCAAAAATAATTATGATTAATACGAAACAAATGTCAGTGGACATATCCCTAAGTGCTCTATCTAATTAACTATTCATTTTAATATTTCTAAAGATTTTTTTTTCTAAGATTTTTTGCATGTTTTATATGATATTTTGATTCATAACTCATTTGAAGATCAAGGATGTTATACTTGACCACTCAATTATCTTAGAAACCAACTTTTTCATAATATGTATTTCATTTCTTAAAATTATTGGATTCAATTTTTTATATTAAGATGTAACTCTAAATGACATCTAATGTTATCTTTATAGAGCTTTGATTTTATAACATTACATTTCTTCAATTTTTAATTTCATATCTATAATATATATTTACTTGACATAAAAAGGCTATTTTTTATTATTCATGCTTAGTTTTTTGTGATTTGTTAAACTTTCAAATGAGCTTGAACAAAAATGAATCGAATTTTAGTGACCTCATGTCAGCATGCTTCACTAAATTAAAAGTTCTTTTACATAATTTTAAATATATTTTTAAATTATACCTTTTTAACCTTAAGATGTTTTTTAATTTTTACATGGTTCGATGATAGGAATTTTACACTTGATATCATTATTATCTTGGAATACAACCACATAGTATAATTTATGTTATGTTTCAAGATTCTTAGCAATAATTTAGTTTTATTGCAATCTTACTCTAAACCTTCAATCATAAGACATTTACATCATTGTAGATTGGATATATTACATTTCTTTCATGTATCTTATTTCTACTTTAAAATATCTTTAGTTCATATTAAAACAATAATTTAATATAATTAATGTTTTCTACTTTAGAAATTCAATGTAACTACATACATGATTCTAGTGAGATGAAGCAAACTTTTTCGAACCATTCTCAATGAGCTTTATCAAATTAAGTATTATTTTATTTTTGAGTATGTTGATGTGCTTTACAAGGCATTCGATTTGTACACGAGTTGTTGATGTTAGGCTCGATTTTATGAGTAAATTGTAATGGAATATTATCATACATTTTATCTTATTTCTTCAAATATGTTTTCTTTGGTTTTGTCATATTACTATGAAACTATAATTCTTCTCTCAAGCAATTATTACATCAATTTTATTTAGATTTATTATTCTGCCTCTATTAAACTTCTATGTGCTTCAAAATGTATTTTCTAAAAATAAAAATAATAACTTATTACTTATAATGCTTAGTTTTTCTGATATTTTTGTAATTCTAAAAGTTATTAAAAGGTGATGAAATAAATATCATCGAACTCGTCTCTATGGGCACTATACAACTAACTTTTTTTTTGAGATTTTAGCATAATATTTTATGACTTTTCATTCATTTCAACAATATTTTGATTCATATGATATTTAACAAAATCAAGTGCTACACTTAATCTCCATGGTATTTTAAAAGGCAACTTTCTTATATAATTGATATAATTTCTTCAAATGTTCTCCTTAGAATTGTTTATATTCCTATGTAACTCTATATCTCATTTCTTATGGTCTTTGCATTGCTTTCATATCCCTTTATTACATTACCTCAATTTAACTTAATTTAGCTTTAATATATATTTTCTTTATATGAAAATAATAATTTTGTTATTTATGTTTATTTAATTAGGCAATTTACCTTAAATTCATACAAGATCACTTTGAGATTAAAAAATGGTCATTAAATTCATCTTAACATTGTCTATCAAGTTATATATAAATTTTTAAAATTTTCAAAATTTTATCCCAAGGATTTTTAGATGTTTTATCAGTTATTTTTATTTGTACCAAAATTGATGATCAAGGATGTTAGACTCATTCTTCTTAGTAACTTGGAAAGTAATTTTCTTATACAATTTGTCTTTTCTTTACAAACATTTTGCTATGATTCTGTTATATAATTACATAACTCTTAATCTCCATTCATGTGACCTTTATATAACTTTGATTTTGTCTTATTACATTAGAAAAAGTTATTTTATTTTAGCTTTAATATATGCTAACTAAATATAAAAATAATAATTTATTAATTTTTTGCTTACTTAATTTGGGAATTACTAGTGGTTACAAAAAATGTTTATCATCTTGTAACAGATGTTATTGGACTTGACTTTATGAATTTTATCCAATTAAATATTAATTTTTATGACTTTTAACAATATGTTTTTAATATTTCTTTCATGCTTTTTAAGGTTTTTTTATTCATGCTTTACTTGATAAGAAAGGTTGTTACACTTGATCCCCTTTTTATTGTGGAAGGAAAATTTCTTCTACAATTTCTATCATTTCTTCAAATTTTTTTGCTTATATTTGGTTAATTTTTTCCAAATCTAAATAACAGCTTATGTGACCTTTATATAGCTTCCATTTGACATACTATTAATTTAATTTATCACACTACATTTTAATGTATATTTACTCAACATAAAAATTATAAATTTTTTATTATTTCTTATATTTATTTTAATGATGCAAAATAATTCCAAACAATGTCCAATCAAATCAAAAAAACATCATCAAATTCATCTTAACAAGTTTAATCAAATTAATTATACCTCCTTATAATTTAAATTTTTTTCTAAAATTTTGACACAAATTAGGGATTAATTTTTAAATATTAAAGAAATATAAAACAAATCTAAAATGATATTACTAGAATTTAAGTATTATAACAAAAACAAAGTAAAAAAATTAAAAAATGAGATAAATTATATTGCAAAGTCACATTCCAAGATATTTAAAAGATTATGGCATCATTGATTGCCAAATAATTTATGAATTAAATTATCTCATAAATTGTCCCAATATTATTTAATTAAATATGAAAAATAGTACAAACTTATTATTTTAATAATGATTAAATATATATATTGAAGATGAAAAATGATAACTTGAAGCAATTAAATATATCAAAAACAAAGGAAAGTAAATGCCACAAGGAAAGAGATTTAGATAAACATTATAGCATAACCAATGACTACAAAAACATTGAAAAATAATGAGATAAACTTTATGTGAAAGTCTCATTGTAGGGTACTAAGGAGTTTGGGTGTAACGTCCCTGACCATTAAATATGGTACATATCATATTGTCTGATAAAGCATGCCAAAGCCCTTATAAATAAAGCATTTAAAAATCTTGAAATGTATCTTCAATTGGCACATATTGTTGAACCTAATCCAAAGACATTGTTTCATCTCAATAAAACATTGTTTGAAATTACTGTAAATTTTCAAAGTCAATAACTAAAAATAATATTAAAATTAACATTTTAATGTCAAGAAAATATATGTTAAACTTTAGATGTATCACATGGAAGCAATGTTTTATAAAAAAAACTTGATGCGATGTAAATGACATATGATATTAGATTTACAGTAACCTAGTAAAATAACTTAGCAAAGAAAAATATTTGACAAAATGAGATAAACTATAAGAGAATGTTTTATTTCAATGATATAACAGTGATAAAGTGTAATATGCCTAATTGACAAATTAATTTCTTATAAAAATGACGCACATTCTATGTCAAATTCATAAAAAATAAAAAAATTTCAAAAATAATAAAATAAATATTTTATTACATTGTGATCATAAGGATGAGTGCAATGATATTTGTTTCATCTCAATTAGACCCTGTTTGGATTTTTTGCATATTGCCAAAAAAAACATAAATAATAATAAATTTCTTTTAAAATATTAAGTAAATATGTACATTAAAATTGATATAAGAAAAATTAAAGAAATGTAATATGAACCAATTAAGAACAATACAAAAGTCATAGTATAGAAGAATTAGAGTTTCATAATCATCGAGCCAAATAAAAGATAAACATTTGAAGAAGTGGGATAAGTTATATAGGAATCATGCATTCAAGATATTAAGGAGATTGAGCGTGATGCTCTTAATCATCAACTAATATAAAAATAAAAATGTCTCCTAATGTTTTACAAAAAAGCAAAATATTAAATAATTAAAAAGATAGAAAAAGTATACTTTAACTAAATAGAGCTCGTGGAGGCAAGTTCAATGATGTATCTTTTATCGTGCTCAACAATCTTTGGAATAAATCTAAATAAAAAATTAAGTGTGAATAATAATAAATTACTATTTAATTTTAAATAATTATATACTAAACAAATAATTTGATAAATTGAAGAAATATAACATAACAAAATAAAATTATTATAAAAGAAATTTGTTTTAAAAAAATGGTAAATTAAAAATTGTAGAGGAAATTTTTACTGAAAGATATAAAGACGATTGAGCATAACATCTTTCATCATTAAATCTGGTGCAAATCAAAATATCTTGTTCAATATGGCAAAACACTAGAAATAAAGCATTTGAAAAATATAGAAATGAATACTTTATGGGGTTCATAGAGATGGCTCTAATGATGTTTCTTTGTATCAATTTGACTTTGTTTAGAATTAATACGCATTGTCAGAGTTAATATGGATAAACAATAAATAATAATTATTTTAATAATAGCTAAAAATACAATAAAGCTAAAATGGCATAAATTAAAGCAATGGAACATAACAAAATCAAAGTAATGTGTCACATAAGAGGGAATTTAAGTTGTAGTGCAAAGAAACAAAACTAAAGTAAAAGATTTAAAGAAATTAGATAAATTTATATGAAAGTTCAATTCCATGACAATAAAGCTATTAAGTATAACATCTTTCGCTATCACATATGGTACAAATCTAATGTGCTTTAAAGCATGGGAAAACTAAAAAAATAAAATATTTAAAAATATTTAAATAAATATTTAATTTAATACAGCTCCTTAAGATAAGTCCATTGAATTTTTCTTTTTTCTCCATGGGACCTTATATAGAATTACTATGAATTATCTAAATTAAAAAGCATAAATTATAATAAATTATTATTTCAATGTTAAATAAATGTATAGTAAAACAAAGATGAGATAAATTGAATCAAAGAAAAATATTCAAGCCAAATTAATGTAAATGCCATGTGAGAAGAGACTTAAAGTTACATTGTATTATAAAAAAATTAAATTCATAAATTTGAAGAAATGAAAAACATTTATGTGAAAGTTGCATTCCAAGTTATAGGGGAGATTAAGTGTATTATTCATGATCTTCAAATTAGGCATGAAAAGAAATATCTAGTAAACCATGCAAAAATCTTAGAAAATAAATTTTTAGAGATATACAAGTGAGCATGTACATAGATAGAGCACATAAGGATAACTCTAATGAAGATAGTCTCATCTCATCTGGACCTCATTTTGATTTATTATAATTTACCAAGTGAAATAAGTATAAATAATAATAAAATATTTTTTAAATAATGAAAAATAATATTAAAGATTAGATAACATAAATTGTAGTAGTATAACACTACCAAATAAAAACAATATAAAGTTCACATCAAAGGAACATTTTAGTTAAGTGGTAATAAAACAAAATCAAAGGAAAACATTTGAAAAAATGACATAAAATATATAGATAAGTTATATTACAAGAATTTAAAATTGGTTGCAATATCCATGATCTCCAATTCTGGTATGAATCTAATGTCTTAAAAAATATCCAATCCATATAAAATAAATTTTTAATTATAAAGAAAATATTTAGTTAGTTAGAGTTCATTGAGATGAGTTGAATTATATTTGTTGTCTCCATCACACCTCATTTCGAATGGCTATGAATTTTAAAACTAATGAATCATAAAAAAAATGATTTTTAACATTAGGTAATGGTATTTCAATGTTGAATATAGACGAAATGAAGAAATGTTGTACAACCAAATAAAAAGATGAAAGGTAAAATGAGAGGAAATTTATAGTAATTAATAAAATTAAATCAAACAAAAACTTTTGTTCAAATACTAAAAATGTATGGTAATGCTACACTCCAACATGCTAAGCACATCTCTTGATACATTATTGATTAACAAATCAGTTATGGATCAAATTATCTTGTAGGTAATGCCCTAGAAAGTAAAATATGTTAAAAATAATATGTATAAATGTTTTATTGAATCTGATAGAACCTGTCTAGACAAGTCCAATGATGTTTGTTTTGTTTTGATCAAATATCAGCTAGAATTACTACGAATTACAAAGTTTGATAAGCATAAAAAATAAAAAAAGTTATTCTTTTAATGTCAAGTAAATATGTTTTAAAAACAAAATAGCATAAATTGAAATAGTGTAACATAACAAAATAAATGTTTGTTATGTCACAGTATTGTGGTGTCATACTTTCTTGGTAATTTAACCAAATTAGAGGAAACATTTGAAGAAATGTGATATTTTACGAGAAAGGTTTGTTCCATTGTACTATGAAGATCAAGCGTAACATCATTGACCAGCGATTCTAGAGCAGTTTGAAATTCCTCGTAGAACATACATAAAAGAAAATAAATTACTTAATATACATAAATTAATATTTAAGTAGATAGAGTCATTTAGATTAATCGAATGACGTTCATTCTCTTTTGATCAAACCACATTTTTATTTACCATGAATTGTTAAAGTAAAGTTGCAAATATAATAATAACTTATTATTTCAATAACAAGTCATTATATAATAAATTTCAAAATAAGATTAGTAGAAACAATCTAATGTTACCAAATCAAACCAATGTAATGGTCACACAAGAGATGGTTTAGAATTATATATACTAATATAACCAAACCAAAATGAATAATTTTAAGAAATATGATAATTTGAAGGAAAGTTGTACTAAAAAATATTATCCAAATCATCTTAATATACTACGTAGTTAAATATAAAATAAATCAACATGTATCGTAATGCATTTATAATAAATTAGTAAATAAAATATTTAAAAATTTATTTTGTCTTGGTTGTGCCTTATTTGATACACTACTAATCACTAAAGTTTATAAGTATTAATAGTATTGAAATATTTTCATTTCATATTTTGCAAAAATATAAAAAAGTTGATTCAAGATAAATTGAAGTAATGTAATGCTATTAAATCAAAGTGACATAACAGTGATATGAAAGGAGATTTAAAGTTATATAGTAATGCAATCAATTCAAAGTGAAATAATTACAGAAATACAATAAATTATGCAAAATGTTGCATTTAGAGATCTTAACTAGATTGAATGTGATACTACAAATTACTATTTTTGTAAAAAAATAGTTAATTTGATAGGATGAAGATTAGTCCAGCATAGTTAATTTCAATTCTATTTGTGATGCTACAAATCGATAATATAAATTGGCATAAATAATAACAAATTACTATTTTTAAGATAATGCAAAAAATATTAAAGTTGAAACATTATAAATTGAAATAATATAATATAACCAATTAAAGTATTGTAAAATTCACTTAATAAGAGAGTAAAAGTTTAATAGTAAAATAAGAAAAATTAAGTGTAACATCTTCAATCGTAAAATGAAGAATGAATCAAAATATGTAATAAAATTTTTGTAATCCTTTACAAATAAAATATTTAAAAAAATATAAAAAAGCATATTTGAAATATTATAGCATGTTAAGGTAAATCTAGTGTAGCTTCTTTCATCTCATTCAGACATCATTTGGAAAAAAGCATATTTGAAATATTATAGCTTGTTAAGGTAAATCTAGTGTGGCTTCATTCATCTCGTTCAGACATCATTTGGAAATACTATGACTCACTAATGTAAATAATCATAAATAATGGAAAAAATATTTTCTTTATAAAAGAAAATATATATTAAAATTGAAATGAAATAAATGAAATAAGGTAGTATGACAAAATAAGGATGATGCAATGATCATAGCAAAAGAGATTTGGAGTTATATTGTCATATAAACAAATTAAAGTGAAAGATTTAAGAATGAGTTAAAATGTATAGGAAATATGCATTCCAAGTTATAAGATATGTTAGTGGTCAGATCATTAAATTCTCTATTTTTGTATTAAACAAATAATCTCATAAAGTTTGAAAAAAACGGGAAAGTAAAATATGAAAAAATAATTTATAAAAATGAATATTTAGTTAGATAAAATATGTTAAGTTGATTCCAATGATATTTTTTCACATTGATTGGATATAATGTAGAGTTTTTTGAATTATAAACGTAATAAAACATAAATAATAATAACTTAATACTCTAACATTAAGAAAATATATATTAAAAGTAAAATTATGCAAATTGTTTTCTTAAAGAATGATGAGAGTTAAGAGTATTAAGTAATGTGCCTAAATCAAACAAAAAATTTTGAAAAAAGTTATAAATTATTTGAGAAACCTACACTTGAAGGACAAACTAGATCGAGTGTATCTCATTTGAAGATACAAATAAGATACGAATGAAAATGTCTTGCAAAAATCTTACACAATAAAATACAAAAAATATCAAATTGAATATATAATTTTATCGACATCATCATGAAAGTTGATCATTTTTTTATGTTGATTGAACCTTCTTTGGATATACTATTAATTGGAAAAGTTAGTAAAAATAAATTAAAAAAAGTTATCATTTTAATATTAGATAAATATATGTTAAAGAAAAAATGACATAAATGGCGACAATGTAATATAATAATATTAAAGCAATATATAAATTGCTCAGATGGTGATTAAGCCTTACATCACATGAAAACCAAATGAAATAAAAAATATTGATAAAATGAGAAAAATAGTATGGGAAAGTGACACTCCAAGATATGATGAAGATCAAGTGTAATATCATCAGTCATAAAAGAAGGAAAAAATCAATATGTCACATCAAACGTACTAAGTCCTAAGAAAATGAAATACGTAAAACATTAAAATTTGCAATTTAATTTGTTAGGTCTAGTGCAGATGTGTCTAACGACATTTGATTCATGTTGTTGAGAAGTAGCCTTTAATTAATCCAAATTTGAAAATTAATAAAAAAATAATTTATTTTTTTAATGTTTCTTAAATTTGTAAGCTTAAATTAAATAAATTGAATAAATGTAATATAACAAGATCAAACTAATGTAAAGGTCTAATAATTGGAGAGTTTGAGTTTCATAATAATATAACAAAATCAAGGAAAAAATTTTAGTAAATGAGATAAAAAAAAAGAAAGTTTCATTGTAAGGTACTATTATTGTTAGGTATAGCAACATCTATAATTAAATTTGTTATGAATTAAATTGTCTTGCAAAACAAATAATGGAATAGAAAATAAAATATTTTGAAGAAATAGAAAAAATATCTTATCAAATAGAGGGCAACAAAGGGAGTCCAACAACATTAGTTTCATCTTGCTGGGTATTACTTAGAATTGCTATCAATTACCAAAGTAAATAACCATAAGTAACTATTAATTACTATTTCAATATTAAATTAACATATATAAAATTTGAAATAAGATAAACTAATCCAATGTGATATTAAAAAATAAACAACGTGTAAAGGTCATAGAAAAGATTAGTTTGTGGTACAAAAAATAACCAAATATTTGAGAAAAATTTAAGAAAATGTTATAAATTATGAGGTAAAGATACATTCCAAGATGCTAAGATGATAATATCTAGCATCCTTGATCATCAAATTAACTATGAATTGAATTCCCTCTTGAAGTGTAGAAAAGCATAAAAAATAAAAAATGAGAAGTTTAAAAATAAATTGTTAAATAGAAAGAGGTCGTTCAGACAAGTCAAACAATGTTTGCTTCAGCTCAGTAAAACTTGTTTCCAATTACTATGAGTTAGAAAAGTAAAAAAGCATACATAATAATAAATTATTATTTTAAAATAAATTAAATATATATTAAAGGTGAAATTCGATAAATTGAAGATGTGTAATGCATCTAAATCAATTAGAAGTGCGCACAAGAGTAGAGTTATACATTTAGTGTACTATAACCAAATCAAAAAGATACATTTTTAACAAATGGGATATATTATAAAAGATTGTTGTATTCTAAGACACTAAGTGGATTAAGTGCAATAAAATTGAACAACAATTTTGCTACAATTCATATTGTTAAGAAAATCATTTCAAAAACCTTTATCAAATAAGATGTTTAAAATAAACAATGACTATTGAATTATATTGAATGTCAAGACAAATTCAAGGATGTTTTTCGTCTCAATAAGATCGAGTTTGTAATATAGTGAATTAATAAACTAAATAAGAAAAAAGAATAATGAATTATCATATAACTATTAAGAAAAAATATATTAAAACTAAAATGATATAAATTGACTAAAAATTCTACAACCAATAAAATGCAACAAATTTGGAGAATGAGATACATTGCATGAGAAAGTTTCATTCAAAAATACCAAGGAGAGCAGTTGTAGCATCCTCGATCATCAAATCAAATATGAATTATAATTTCTCATAAATCATGACAATAACATAGAAATAAAGCGCTTGTAAATGTTAAAAAGAACATTTAGTTGGATAGAGTTCCACGACATGAGTATAAAAAAGATTGTTTCATCTCGATAAGACCTCGTATAGAAGTTTTACAAATTACAAAATAAATAAGCATCAATAATAATAAATTATTTCCTTCCTCTTGATTGGAAATGTTTTTAAAATTTTTACTATTTATTGCTATAAATAAACATAAATTATAATAGATTGTCTTTTAAACATTAAGAAAATATGTAATTGAGCTAAAATATAATAAATTAAGGAAATATAATATATGTAAATCAAACACATGTAAATAACAAAACTATGAAGATTTTGAGTTACAGAATAATATATCAAAATCAAAGCAATAAGTTTTAATTAATGAGTTGAGCATTATAGGGATGCTATACTTCAAGATGTAATGTAAATCAAGTGCAATAGCATTAGTCATCACGACTTGGATGTAATGAAATGCACCATAAAGAATTGCAATATCATGAATCATCAAGTCCAACGACATTTTCTTCATCTTGATCATACATATTTGTATTTATTACGACTTACTCATGTAAATAAGCATAGATAATAATGTATAACTTTTAATGTTAGGTAAATATATGTTGAAATTGAAATGAGATGAATTGAATCCTTCTAAAACATCTAAATCAATGGAATACAATAATCACACGAGATGAGATTTAGAGTTATGCACAAAAAAAGCCAATTGTATGAGGCACATTTGAAGAAATTAAGTAGAATATGTAAGAAAGTTGCCTTCCACGACACTAAGCAAATTTAGTATAACATCCTCGATTGTGAAAAATAGCTAGGGATAAAAATATCTAACAAAGCATGGCAAAATCTATAAAAGGTTTTTAGAAATTTTAATAAGAATATTAAATATGATAGTGCATGTCGAGTTAGTTATAACAATCATTATTTGATCTCAATAGAACTTCATTTTTAATTACCAAAAATTAGAAAAATAAATAAGTAAAAAATAATAAATTCTTACTTTAAAATTTTATTATATATACTAAATCTAAAATGAGATAACTTAAGGAATTGTGGTATTAATAAATTAGGTTGATGTAAAGGTCATAAGGGAAGATATTTACAATTACATTATGCTAAAAAGTTGCATTCAAATGTATCAAGGAGTTTGAGTATGACATCTTCACCCAACAATACATGTACAAAACAACATGTCTCGTAAAGTATGCCAAGCCTTGAGAAAACAAAATTTTTAGAAATTATAAAACTAAATATTTAGTAAGATAAAGCCCAATGGCATGAGGCCAATGAAACCTATTCTTTGTCCATAGAATCTCACTTAAAAGGTCTAAGAATTGCCAACTATGATAAGAATAACGATAATAAATTATTCTTTTAATTTTATGTATATATAAAAAACATAAATGACATTTTTTGAAAAAATAAAATGTAACAATATTAAAGTTGAATAAAGGATAAATAAAAGAAAAGTTAGAGTTTCATAGAAATATAACCAAATTAAAACAAAAAAACTTTTATTGAAATAACAAGATAGTATTAAAAGTTTTTCTCAAGGATATAAGGGATATCATATGTAACAATCTCGATTATCATGTTAGATACAAATTAAAAATGACATATTGAAAAAGTAGAATCCTAAAAAAAATAAAATATTGAAAAAATATATAGGAATGAATATTTAATTTCATAGAGCTTGTCGAGAAGACTCCAATGAAATTTTTTTATAGATCAGACCTTGTTCAAAATTATTATGAGTTACTACATTAAAAAGCTAAAATAAATCAAAATTTTAAAGTTAAGAAAAATACGTATGAAAGCTTCAATGAGAAAAAATGTAGGAATTTTATTTAACAAAATCAAATGAATACAAAAATCACAATGGTGGAGATTTTGAGTTACATAGTAATGCAGTGAAATCATATCATAAGTTTGAAAAATTAATATAAATTGCACTAGAAAGATCCTTTTCATGATACTATGGAGAAGGATGATGAAATCCATAATTACGAAATAAGATATGATTCAAACTATCTCATAAATCATGCCAAAAATATTGAAACTAAAACTAAATCATAATGAAAAATTATACGAGAAAGATATATTCTTCAATATAATTGAGATTGAGTGTGATGAACTCAAATATTAAATAAGGTATGAATTGATATATTTCTTAAATGATTCCAAAACAATTGTAAATAAAATATTCAAAAGTGTGAAAATCAACCCTTAATTTTATAAAGCTTATTTGGATAAGTTCATTAACGTTTGTTTCATCTCAATTTGAACTCATTTATAATTATCATGAGTCTTAAAAGAATTTAAGCATAAATAATAAGAAATTTTAATGAATAATCATTAATTATTAATTTAATTGCCATAAAATATATATTAAGGATGAAATAACATAAATTGAAATATTGTAATATAATAAAATCAATGAAATATAAACATTTCATTAAAGGACATTTAGAGTTACATATTTGTAGAAGCAAGTCAACAAAGAAGATTTAAAGAAATGGGTTAAATTATATATGTAAGCAGTATCCCATGACGCAAAAAAATCGAGTGTAACATGCTGGATTATTAAAATTAGGAACGAATTTGCATATCTCTTGCCATAATAATAGAAAGTAAAATATTTTAAAACATAAATGTTTATTTAGGTAGAGAATTCCTTAAATAATATTTAATTTTAAGAAATATGATAAATTATATTGAAAATTTGTAATCCAAGACAGTGAGCAGATTAAGGGTAACATCCCGAATTACTAGTTTAAGTACAAATCAAAATCTCTCATAAAAAACAACAAAATTAGAGAAAGTAAAGTAATTTACAATATAAATTGTATATTTAATTGGATACAGAAAATTTAGCTGAGTCTAATGACTTTTGTTTCAACTCAAATGGTCCTTATTTTGTGTAACAGCAAATTACTTATGTAGATCAATAAAAAGAATAATTAATTATTTTCCAATTTTTAGAAATTATATGTTAACATTGAAATTAAAAAAATTTAATATTTTTAATTTTACTATATCTAAGTAATGCAATTGTTAAAAAAATGTGATATCTAGTGTTGCATAATAATATAAAAATTAAATATAATAATTTGAAAAAATAAGATAAATTAATGATAAAGTTGCATTCCAAAATATTATGATTGATTGTAACATCCATGATCACAAAATAAGGTACACATCAAAATGTCTCATAGGACATGTAAAGCCCTAGAAAATAAAATATGTAAATTTTTTTAAAAAAATGAATTTCTTATTAATAGAGCTCATTAAGTCAAATCAAATAATGTTTGTGTCATCTTGATTAAAGTTTTATAGGAATTAATTTTAATTACCAAAGGAATCAGGAGTAAATAATACATAATTATAATTTTACTATACATTGAATCTTCATTTAAAAAATGAGACAATTTCAAGCATTATAGTATAAACCATTTCAAAGTGGTGTAAAGATCGTATTAGAAAAGATTTGAAGTTACATAACAAAATAGAAAAATAAATGTGAAAAATGTGAAGAAATGAGATAGATTTTATGGAAATGTTCAATTTGAAATTGTTAAGGAGATTTAGTGTGAAGTGACTAACCTTTAAAATATGTACAAATCAAAAAAATCTAGGAAAGCACAAAAAACTAAAGAAAATAAAATGCATAACAATATCAAAATGAATAATGAATTTTAATACTAATTTGAGTTGAGTCCAATGACTTTTTCTAACCTAAATCAGATAACTATTAGAATTATTGTTAATCAATCTATTTAATGGCATAGATAATAATAAAACATTATATTAACATTTTGTAAAAAATTATTATAGCTAAAATGTGATAAGTTAAATAAATATAATATCAACAAATTAAATCATTTTATTGGTCATATTGTTCGAGATTTAGTGTTAAATGAGAATATACCAAAATGGAAGCAAGAACTTTCATGAATTGAGACAAATTCTACATGGAACTTTCATTTTGAGATACCAAAGTAAAAATATTTAAAACTTCAAAAATGAGAACTTAAATTTATGGGTGAAATGGTTAAAGATTTAGAGTTACATATTAATATTCCAAAATTGATGCAAAAACTTTTATGAAATGAGCTAAATTGTTTGGGCAAGTTTCATTCCATTATAACAAAGAGAAAATATTTAAAAATTAAAAAAATGAAAATTTAATTGATTACAGCTCAAAAAAATGAATTCAACAATGTAATTTCAACTTTATTAGACTAAGTTTAGAAAAACTATGTACAAGAAGAAGAAATAAGTAAAACTAATTATAAAATATTATTTGAATTCTTAGTAATATTTTAAAAAAGTTATAAATTAAAGCAATCAAATAAAAAAAACAAAGGAAATCTAATGGTCATGAGGGAATATATATAGTTTTAAAATAATATAACCAAATCAATGTAACAAATTTTAGAAAATGTTGTAAATGATTTGGGAAATTAGGTACAAAACAAATTGCCCTTAAAACATGTAAAAATTCAAAATGAATTTTTTAAAAATATAAAATAATATATTTAGTTTGATTGTGCATATTGAGATGAGTCCAATAAATTATACATAAAATTTGTAGTAAACTCACTAAAAAAAAATAACAAGTGTAATATCCTCAATCATCAAATCATGTACATTTCAAAATGTCTCATAAAAAATGCTAAAACCATAGAAGATAAAATATTTAAAAGAATACAGAAAGGAATTTTTAATTGGATTAAAAACTGTGATATTTGTCCATCGATATTTCTTTCATCCTTATCAAACCTCAACTGACAATTGCTATGAATTACAGAATAAAATAAAAATAAATAATAAGACAAATTATCTTACTCATTAGAAAGAATATATTAAAGATAAGATGAGATAAATTGAAATATAGATGTATAACAAAATCAAAGAAATTAACGCCACAAGATAGGAGACAGAGTTACATATTAATTTGACAAAATCAAAACATACAATTCAAGGAATTTAATTAAACATAATAGAATGGCATACTTCCAAGAATTAAAGTGATTGATTGAAAACCTTTTGATAATTAAAACAAGTACAAATAAAACTTTCTTTAAAGGAGTGATGAAATACTAAAAATTAAAATACCTTAAAATAATGAAAGTTTATATTTAATTAGATATAGCCCATATATATGAGCAAAATCATGGTTGTTCATACCGATTAGACAATGTTTGGATTTACTATAAATTTCCAATATAAATAAGTAAAAATAATAATAATTTTTTTGACATAAAAATATACATTAAAGTTGTAATAAAATAAACTAATATACTTTAAAAAATAACAAAATCAAAGCAAAGAAAAATTCTCATCAATGGTAATGATACATATTAACATAACAACTTAAACAGAAAAGTTAAAGAAATGAGACCTTTTATATTGGAATGTTGTTTTCATGATACTAAAGCGATAAAGTGCAAAATCCCTCACCATCAAATTAGGAGCAAAAAAATTACTTATAATGAAACATATCCAAACTTTAGAAAATAAACATTTAAAAATAAAAAAATTAATATTTAATTAAATGGAGCTCGTTGAGTCGAGTCAAACTGTTATCTTGTCTTAATTGGAGGTAGTTTTGAATTTCTTTGAATTTCCAAATTAACTAAGAATAAAAAATACTAAATTATTATTTTAATAGAAAGTAAATAAATATTGAAGTAAAAAAAGATATAAATTGAAGTAATGTGTTATAACCAGGGTAAACAGATTTGAAAATCAAATGGAAGAAGACCAATTATCGAAGAATGATACATTCCATGATTTTGAGAAGATTGAGTGTAACATCCTTGATCATCAAATCAACCTTGAATAAAAATCTCTCATGGAACTTTTGAAACAAAAGAAAACATATTTAAAAAATTAAAATTTTAAAGTTGATTCAACTCATCAAGATAGGTAAAACAATTTCTATTTCATATCAATATGATCAGCATTCTTATTACTTGGGATTTTGTAAATAAAATAAGTGCATAATGTTAGATTATTATTTTAATGTTATGTAAATATATAAAAAGATTGAAAAGTTATAAATTTGAATACTATAATATAATTAAATAAAAGCGATGTCGGGGACAGACTTGAGTAACATTTGAGTTTTTTACCAACGCAATTGTAATATCATCAATCAATCATTAAATTAGGTACAAATTGAAATATCTCTTAAAATACTAAATCCAAAGAAAATAAATATTAAAAAAATATAAAAAAGATTTTTTAAAAAGACTGAACTCATCTGAAAAAGTTAAATGGAATATGATTCCTTTTGATTTGATATGTTTATAGTTAATATGAATTTCAAAGTAAAAATGCTTCAATAAAAATAAGTTATTTTTAAATATAAAATTGATGTATATTAAAGGCAAGGTGACACAAAGTATAACAATATTTTTGAAAAAACCAAAGAGAGTAAGGGAAACACGAGAATAGAATTAGTGTTTCATAATAATAAAATAAAAATGAAAGAAAACAATTTGAGAAAAAAAAATAAATGGTATAAGAAGGTTGTAATATAAAGTACTCACTTGATCAAGTGTTCAAAGAACCTAAAAATATAATATTTGAAAATATAAAAAATTAATATTTATTAGATATAGCAAACTAAGAAGAAACCAACTGTCTTTATTTGACCAAGATTAAATGTCATGACGTTTACTTTGAATTGTACTGGTAAATAAGCATAAATAGTAATATTTTATTATTAAGTAAATATATGTATTAAATTAACATGAGATAAATTTAAAAATTATTGTATAAGTTAATTAAAGTGAAGTAATGATCACATTAGAAGAGAATTAGACTTTCATAATAACATAGCTAGAGCAAGAAAAGATCTTATTATTAAAGAGTTACAACTAGAGGTTTTTTCAAATAGTTCACCTTTAACGTTTTAGTTTTTGTGAGTTAAATAAGAATAAATGGATTTTTCAGCTCATTCGTGACATAATTTTTATGAGATCAAACCAAACTCAAGGTTTCAAAAATGTTAGGATGCCAAACCCAAATGAAAAGGATAATTATAATAAGATAATAATTTTTAATAAAAAACATACAAATTTTCCTATTCTTATTAATGAATATACAATGGTACAAAGATTTTAACATTTTGACGAGAATTAAAAAGAATGAAAGCTTGGAAGATTTTGGTGTTAATAAATCAATTAGGAATTCCAAGTTTGGTCTAAAGTGCTGCAAAGTTTAATTTATGCTAGTAGAATATGATACAACCACTCTTAAGATGTTAAATTATTATTCTTATTTATCAAATTTTTCATTCCAAAGGTTAGGTATTTATAGATTTTTTTTAATATGGTCATTAAAAATAAAAATAAAATCTTTCTCAAAAGATACTGCAAAATATCTTTGATGTCTTTTCCAAATGCTTAAATATTCTTCTAAAACGACTCATTGGATTGGCTAAAAACTAATCTATGGGCCATTAAATCAATTGTTTTAGAAGGGTGAGGTATGGATGGTTAAATCAAGATGAATTTGATGCCTATCATCCTATTTGGTTAGATAAATTCTAGATTGCTTTAATTTAACAATGATAAAGATTGAAATGATCTTAACCATCAGATTCTTGCGAGAAAGTCCTGTGTCGCCAAATCAATGATGAATTATTTGACGTTGGCAAAAAGTCATGACTATTAAATTGGCTAATAAAATAGATGATTTTCTATAAGATCAGTGTTTAAAAGTGGACATAATCTCCAACATGCATTCACAAAATGCATATGAGAACGGTGTTGAGGTATCCTTATTTTGGAAGTGTACAAGTACAATGGAGTAGCCCCACATTTTAGAAGAGAAAAATAGTTTGTAGTTCGTTTGCTTTCTCACTAGTTATATGGGAGCCCAATTGTGGCTGGCTCCCTACTTGTGGACTTGGGATTTTATCACCTGACTTGTTAAATTCTGTTCCAATTACTTGTCCCTACATTTGTGACTGCCAACTTGTCCTTGCTTGATTAAAGAACTTTGCATTTAGGTTTAGCTTGGGATGTTGGCTAAAATTTTTTAAGTTAAGAAAATTTAATTGAATTATTTTTTATGTTACCTGGGTTTGGTAGTCAACCTAATATCGAATTTGGTGGAGATATATAAGTAGGATATAACCAAAGAAATTAATGAAAAAATTGTATCCTATATATTTTTTTAATTTGAGGACGTCAATGAATAAGGAGATTCTTGAGTTAGGATACAAAAGTGTGTTGAATGAAGATGTCCATGTAATTAATAAGATAACATTCTTTTTCATAATAAAAAAACAATTTTAATTTTATTGTGTATGATATCAATCGTTGAAACTTTTTGGAAACTCCAAGATACTTTTACCACCACTAGTTCACCATTATAAAAAGTTCATCACTTATTCTTTGCATGTAAAGTTATTTCACATTAAACAAGTTTGATAGAATAAAATATTAAATATTTAATTCTTGAGTCATCAAACACAAGGGTTAATTAACATTAATATAACCAAAAAAATGTCATAACACAAGTCACACGAGAAGAGACTTAGATTTGCAAAGCAATATATCCAAATAAAAGTGAAACATTTGAAGAAATGATGTAAATTTGAATAAAAAACTTATATTTCAGGATATAATGATATCACATGTAACATCTACGATTATAAAATAAGGTATGAATATAAATGTATCATAAATTATTTGAAAATACAAGAAAATAAAATATTAAAAAATATTAAAAAAATTCATAGATCCCAATGTAATTTGCTATTAATTACCTAAATAAATGAACTATAATAATTAAATATTGTTATCTAAACATTAAGACAATATATAACAAGCCATAAATGACATAAATTGAGTTAACATAATATATCAAATCAAATTGATGCAAGTTCACAAAAGAAGAATTATATTTACTTTGTAAAATAACTAAGTGAAAATGAAAAATTTGAAGAAAAGATATAATTTTTACAAGAAAACTGCATTCTAAGATACCAAAGAGATCAAGTGTAAATCAAGGATAACCTAATAAGGTACAAATTAAAATATCAAACAAAGCAAGCCATGGCCCATGCAAAAAGTTTTTAAAATATTGAAAATGATGTTTAATAGATTAAGCTCATTGACTTGAGTCCAAGGATGATCATTTCATATCTGTAAGATCAGAACATATTAATACTTACATGCTAATATAACCAAATCAAAGCCAATATTTTAAAAAAGGAGACAATTTATAAAGCAAGTTGTACAAAAAAATGTGAAATATATCATGTTCCACATAGTCGATTATCAAATCAAGTATAAATCCAAATGACTCATAATGCAGAATCAAACATGAGAAAATAAAGTATTTAAAAATATAAAATGTTCATTTAATTAGACAAAGCTCATTGATGTGATCCTAATGATATTTGTTTCATCAAAAATAGGCTTCATTCATAAATACATGAATTATAAGTGCAAATAACTAAATAAATAGAAATCATAATTTTAAAATGTTTGTAGGTGTATTTTAAAGTTTAGTTGAGATAAATTTAAACGAAGTAATTAAAAAAATAAAAGCAATGTAAAGGACACATCTGTGGAGATTCAAAGTAACGTAGTAATATAAGCAAAACAAAGAAATAAATTTAAAAAATGAGATAAAGTGTGTGAAAAGGTAGCATTACAAAAAACTAATGAGATTGAGTATTAGATTTTTAATCATCAAATTAGGTTTCAATCAAATAACTGATAATTTATGACAAAATATAAGAAAAAAATACTTTAAAATATAAAAATTAATAATTCATCAGACAAAGTTTATATAGACTAATCTAATAACATTTAATTGATCTCATCAAACCTTGTCTTTGAATTATTGTCAATTACCAAAATAATTATAAAGAAAACATTCTCTAAAATTAAGTAAATTGGTGTTAAAGTTGAAAAAAGATAAATTAACGAAATGTAATATAGCCAAATCAATGTTCCATCAACATCAGAAGAGAGGAGAATTAGTGTTTCCTAGAAATACAATGAAATAAAAGAAGAAAATCAATGAAATAAGAGAAACTTTCTATGAAAGTTACACTCTATGAAATTTAATATAGTTTAACATCCTTGACCAATAAATCCTATAAGAATCAAAAACTCTTGCAATACTTGTTTAAACCCTTAGAAATAAATTATTTTAGAAGATAAAAAAGAGTATTTAATTAATTATAGCGTAATAATATGTGTAAGATAATATTTATTTTATCTTGTTGAAAATTCTTTACAAATATTACAAATTATTGTAGTAATTAATCATAAGTAAGAATAAATTTATTTTTTTATATTTGGTAAATTTATATTATAATTGAAATGAGGTAATTTGAAATAATCCAATATAAAGAAATCAAAGTGTTGTAATGATGAGACTAGAAGAGAATTTGGTTCTTAAAGTCATATGACTAAATCAAAGTGAAAACCTTTAAGAAATGAGATAAATTACATGGAAGAGCTACTTTGTAGAATACTAAGGAGAACAACTATAGCATCCTCAATTGTCAAATTTGATAAAAATAGAAATGGCACATAGTGCATTATAAAACATAATAAACTAAACTATTTAATAATATCAAATTGAATATTTTGTTGCAAAGAGCTTATCAACTTGAGTTCAATAGTGTTTGTTCACTCCAAATTAGACCTTAATGGAGTTACTATCAATTACCAAAGTAATTAATGAAAAAATAATAATATATTATTTAAATTGTATATGTTAATTTTAAATGAGATAACTGAAAGTAATGTAATATGAAAAAATTGACGTGATGGTAATGTCATACAACAAGAGCATTACAGATTTTTAGTAATATATTCAAATCAATGCAAAAAATTTTAAGAAAGACATTAATTCTATGGAAAAACTACTTTACAAGATAATAAGAAGATCATACGCAACATCCTCATTCCTTAAATTAGAAAATAATTAATATGCCCTATAAATCATGGTAAAAAAATTAATTTATTTAAAAATATTAAAAAAAATAATTGTGTGGAAAAGCTCACCAAAATGACTCCAACGACATATGTTTTATTTTAATCAGAACACATTTAGAATTATTGTGAATTACAAAACTAAATTAAAATAAATTATAATAAATTATAATAAATTATTTTTTAATACTATGTAACCATTTCATACTATAAAAATAATATAAAATGAGGCAATGTAATACAAAAAAATAAATGGGAAAAAATTTAAGAAATGAGATAAAGTGTTTGGGAAAGCTTTTTTCTAACAAACTAGAGAGTTAAAATGTTACAACCTCATTTTTAAAATCAAGTATGAATCAAATTTCTTATAAATCAGGAAAAACTACAGGAAAATTGTCTTTTTGAAAATATGAAAAAAAAAACATAAATAATTAATGTTATTTTAGATGTGTCTAATTACGTTTATTTTCGCTTGGTTATATAAAAGTTACAGTTATGGCAAATTATTAAAGTCATTTCATGTAAATAACTGCAAATTATTACTCTAATATTAAGAAAATATATATTAAATATAAAATAAGATAAATTAAAATAATTTAAACACAACCAAGTTAATTTCATGCAAAAGTGAGACAAAAAGAGATATAGTGTTATATAACATGTGCCAAAACCTCATGAAATTAAATTTTTAAAAATATAAAAATAATACTTAATTACATAGAGCTCATCAAAATGAGTTCAACAATGATTGTTTCATGTCAATAAGACCTCAATTTAATTGCTATCAAATAACAAATCAGTGCAATGTAAATTTAACATGAGAGGCAATTTGGAAATACATAGTATAAAAAATTTAATGCAAAACTTTTTTTAAAAAGGTGATAGATTGTTTAATAAAGATGTATTCTAAGTTATTAAGAAGATAAAATGCATGATCCTCAATCAAAAATCTTGGTATGAATAAAAATGGTTGTGAAACATGCCAAACACTATAAAAATATTTAAAAACAGAAAAAAAATAATATTAAGATAAAGCTCATCAAGTTAAGTAAATAGAAAGTATTTCATCATGATTAGAAATCATTCATTATTGACAAAAAATTTATAAAATAATTAATCATTAAAAAATAAAAATATATTATTTTATTATTAACTAGCTATATATTAAATTTGAAATAAATTTAATTATAATAATGTAATTAACCAAATCAATAGGAAGTAGAAGATTACATGATAGGAGAGAATTAGATTTTCATTATAATATAACCAAATCTAGATAAAAGATTTGAGGAACTAGTCACAAATAAAAATCTATCATCCCAAAACATCAGGAAGTAAAAATATTCTAAAACAATAATATGAATGCTTAACTCCATAGAGCTAGTAAAGACAAGTAAAAAAATATTTATTTCAACTCCACTTATCCTTATTTCAAATTATTGTTGATTGCCAAATTAAATAAACGAAAATAATAAAAAGTTATTATTTCCATAAGTAAACATATATTATAATTGAAATAAAATAAATTGAAGTAACGTATTCTGACAAATTCTAAGTGATGTAATGATGACATGAAAAGAGATTTAGATAAGAATGCAACGATATTGAAGCATAACATTTGAAGAAATGTCAAAAATGATGCTGAAAAATTTCATTGCAACATAATAATGAGATCAAGTGTACTATCATTGATCTCAAATTTAGTTACGAATAAAAAATTTGTAAAAAGTTCCAAAAGATTAAAAAATAAAATATTTAAAAATTTAAAATTTAACATCTATTAGATAGAGCTCTCTGTGTGAAGCTCAACTACATTTTTATCATTTTTATTGGACCTTTTTTAGAATCACTATTGATTACAAAAATAAATAATAATAATAAATATTAAATAAATTTTTTATATGAAGTAGTTTAATATTATAATTTTAGTAAGATAAATTGAACTAATTTGTTATTTCTAACTCAAAGTCATGTATGCATCAGATGAAGGAATATATTCACTAGTGTAGTCATATAACTAATTCAAAAAAATAATTGAAGAGAATATTATACTTTAATCTGAAAGTTGCATTCCATGGTATTAAGCAGACGAAAAGTAACATACTCCATCGTTAAATGTGGTTGAAACTAAAATATATAATAAATCACGTTAAAATGTTACAAAATAAAATCAAACATATAAAAATTGATATCAATTTTGATAGGGCTTTTTGAGATTATTCCATCGTCATTTATTTTTTTCGATCAAATCTATTTTTGAATTATTATTAATTATCATACTAAGTAAGCATAAAAATAAATTATTTATATTCTCGTTTAATAAATACATATTAAAACTAAAAATTAGATAAATTAAAATTTAACACAATGAAATAGATGTGATGATGTGGGACACATGAAACAAGATTTAAAGTTGCATAGTATATAACTAAAACAATGGAAAACATATAACAAAATGGAATAAATTGGATGACAATATTGCATTCAAACGTAATCTTGATAACAAATAAACATTCAGAAGTCCAATAAATGTGCATAAATTCGACAAATGTGCATCAATTTTGTGTTTTAAAGAATTTTTTATATCTTTTATATTATTAATTTTTTAAAAACTTTTTATTTTAAACTAATTTTATGTTTATAAAGAATTTAATCGATCTTTAATTTTTTAATTAAGGAAAACACAAAAAATTAAAAAGGTACATGAATAGCTTTTGTAGTTCAGCCCAAACTTGAATCTACATCCACTCACAATCGACTAATGAAAAACTCCACTATTAATGGAGTTACAACTTCAGATTTTTACAGAACACATTCAATATACTTGACTATTTTAGTTATGGTTCACCTCCAACTTATAATGTTTTTCACATTTCCCTCCAACCTACATCAGATTTTTTTCTTATAATCATCTCTAACCAACTAGCTTTTGCATGTTAAATAATATTCCAAGTTTTTAACAGCTCAACCATATCTCAATTTTTTATAAGATAAAAAATTAAACTTTGGCTTTCCCATGCATAAGACCACCTAATCCAAATGAAAAGAGATATATAACTAGAAAAACTATTTCCCATGAAAATGTGGAACATCTTATGCATATTAATAAACGTAGCATTGCATAATGGGATAGAAATTACGAAGACAAGTGACAAAGTAAAGGCTTGAATGGTTAGGCTTATTAAGAAAATATTTTTTAATTTTAAGTAATGCTAGGTCCTATAGTGCCAACATTAGAGTTTTACACAAGTGAAAGGTTATGTATCATTTGTTTGAATTATTTTAATGTTCATAGTCCAGAGGCAGTTTGTTAATAATTGTTAGGTTTACATTAAAGGTATTGATAATGGTCATTTCAATGTCAAGGAAAAGTAGTTTCAAAAGTTATTACAAAATAGCTTAATGGACAATTCCAAGCAACTTAAAATTATTTTTCTTAAGTAGCTATGCAATAGCTTCAATAATGGTTAGGGAATTAGCTTTTAGAAAGGATTAACTAGACTTTTTGGATCAAATCAAAGAAGTTATGGATTTGAACTATTTTAATTGATCATGTTAGAAGATATCTAGATTGCATAATTGATCAATAGTAAATGCTAAAGTGACGTTACTTCTAGGATCAACAGAACCTTTAAAAAGTAAAAAATTGAAAAATTTAGGGAATTCTAGCAATCAAAAGTTCATGAATTCAAAACAACTTGAGTTGATACTTAGAGAATTCAATATTTTTATGAAAAAAATCCTCCTCTACCTTCACCTTGTTCCTTTGCTTCTTGTCATTTTCACACTTTCATTTACAATGTTGCTTTTCTGGAAAAGAAAAAGTTTGCTCATGAGGGCTCAAGGTGAAAAAACCTCATAGACCAATCAAGTACTTCATTAAATTAAGCATGGGCTCATTTTATTTGTGCTACATGTTTTGTCCTTTGAACACATAGAACTAGATATGGATAACATAAAATGATTTAAGGCTGCACATGTTCGTGGCTTAACCATAACAATACTTTTAGCCAAAGCATACATGGTCCTAATTAGTTTTAATTTACATCTACTTTGTTACGCATCATTGATGGCCTTTAATAGCCCATAGTCATATATTTAACTATTGCAAGGTCAATTGCACAAGTTGTATGGGAATTTATGCAAGAAATTCCTTGGTAAATTTAAATCTATTAGAAGAAAATCCAAATATTCAAGTTACTTAACCGAGGTCGCTGTCAAACTCATTGAATCCATAATTGATATAAAAGTCAAGGGGAGATAAAATGACAAAAATCAACGAAACAGCATGAAGTAATAAGACCAATTTTTGGGCTTTACCCAGAGATACGTTGTAAGCTATCAAAGTAAACATTACAGTGCAATGGCCAAGCACAGCATGTAAAGGTGCATGGGCGCACACAAAAGGTCAGTAATATACCAGGCAAGTGTGCTTACTTTGGACGGGCACACGTGTAACAACCAACTGCATGTGAGTTTTGCATGAAATGATAGTAACCATTCTACTGGACAGCACACTCATACCGGTGTACAAATGCAGGAAGTGGGGTGAACATGAGTAGACAGACTAGAACAGGTGCAGAATTTTAAATTTTTTATCAAAATCAGAAGTCAAATGAATTAAGAACATGGAAGAAAGTGATTTTTTGCAACACATAATTCCTTATTAGGTTGTGGCTTTTAGATCTAAGCAATAAAGTAAAGGTTATGAGCATGTAAAACATTAGTCATTCTATCGTTGATCAAATGATAGGAATTCATGTAATGGCACTAAAGTACTAAGCATAGGGAAAACGTTTAGTCATACACCACTCGCATGCAATGGGCTTGATATGATTATGATTTGTTGTAACTCATTGCAAACTTGATTAATGTTTTGCCTATGTTAGTTCTTCCCCTAGCTTATTCCAATATAGTTTCAAGATTGTCTTATACTACTCAGACTTAGTCCTTCTAAGACTTGGCACTTGGGATCATACCTATGAGGTGGCTAGGATAATTTTCCTTTTTTAATGATTGAAATTCTCAAAAATTATTTTTCATAATTTCAACTAATGTTTAAAATGAAATCCTATATATATATATATAAGATTTGAAAAATGAAACAATTAAATTTTTGAAAAATGAAGTCTTATATTTCATGAAACATGCAATGATTTTAGTTGAATTTTATGGGTTTGATTGTTTGAAAAATAAAACACATACTTTCCTAAATCAATGAATGTTTTCAATGTAACCTAAAAGCATTTTATTGGGTAGTTGTGCTTAACTAATCATAATAAAATGTGATGTAATATATTTAATCCTTGAAGCTTAATAATAATTATAAGGTACTGTAAACATCATTATTTAACCATCTTCGAAAGTGAGTAGCTTGTTCATTAGAACTAAACCTGATTTACACAAAAATAGACTCATGGGATAAAATAATAGACAATTTTTTTAATGATGATGAAAATTAGGTGTCAATCTGAATGTCTCAAAAATAATGCAAAAATCATAGAAAATAAAATGTTGCAAAATATAAATAAAAATTTAATTTGATAGATATTCTTAATGTGAATCCAATGACGTTCTGGTTTTCATTAGACCACATTTTGAATCACTAAAATGACCAATTTAAATAGACATAAGTTGTTAAAATTTTTTATAAATTATTACTAATAAATCTTTGCGATGTAAATGTTGGAAAAGACAAGAATTAGAGTTTTGTAGTAATGCAACATATTTGGTGAGAAAGATTTAAAAAAATAAGATAATTTGTAGGACTAAACTTACATTTGATGACACTTGAAAAGTTAAATTTAACATCCTCTGTCATTACCTGAGTTACGAACGAAAATATCTTTTAAAGATTACCAAAATCATACGTGTTAAAACATTTTAAACTATAATAATAATATTTAATTTGTTAGAGCCTATTCGGATCAGTCAAGTTACGATATCCCATCTTTATTAGATCGCATGTGTAATTACTACAAGTTTCTATATTAAATTAAGTAAATATATATAAAAGGTAAAACATGATAAATGAAGCAATGTAATATAACCTGATAAAAGTGATGCATAAGTCATATGAGAGTAGAATTAGATTTACATATTAATATAACTAAATTAAAGTCCATTTTTTGAAGAAGAAACGTAAATTTGATTGCCATATTTCCTTTTCGGATACTATAGATTTTGAATGTACATGCTTGATAAAAAAAATTAGGCATGAGTCAAAATATCTCATAAAACACATGATGATTCTAAAAAAGTAATTTTGATAAATACAAAATAACATTTAATTAGAGAGAGATATTTTCACAAGTATAAAGGAATCCTTACCATTTGAATGGGAGCTCTTTCAGAATTACTATGAATTACAAAATAAAATATGCAAAAAAATCAAATTGTTATTATAATACTAATCAAATATGTGACAAATTTTAAATAAGATAAATGGAAGTAATGTAATATAAACAAATCAAACCAATAAAAGAGATAATTCTTGGAAGAATTTTAAGGCTATATAGTAACAAAAAAAAATAAAAGCTGTGCTTCTGGGAAAAAAGATAAGTTGTATAAGAGTTTCACATTCAAAGATACAAAGAAGATAAAGTGTAGCATAAAGTTTTAAATATTTTATTTTTTATTATATTGACATTTTACGAGACATTTCAATTTGTAAATTATTATTTCTTCAAATTTTATGTTTTATTTTGTTCAATTATTATAAAATGCTAAATCTATACTTCTTGGACATTTACATTGCTTTGATTTTGTTGTATTGTATTTATTAAACATATTTTATATTAATTTCATTAGATGTTTATTAATTTTGAAAGAAAATTTTATTATTTTTAAATTTTATTTACCTTGGTTAGTTGCAATTATAATTGAGCTTTGATTGGAACTAGACAAATGTTATTGGAATCAACTCATTGGGAAATATCAAATTAATGTTAAATTTTTTCTTTCTTTTTTGTATGTTTAACGAGATATTTAGATTTGTAATTGATTTGATAATTGAGCATATTACACATGATCTTCTTAGTATCTATGACTTTAACCTCCTCTCAAAATTAATTTTACTTTTCAAACTTTTAATTTTTATTTGTTTATATTACTTTGAAATTTTAAATTTACTCTCATGTGAGCTTTATAATACATTAATTTTGAAATATTACAATACATCAATTTATCATATCTAATTTTAAACATAAATTTATTAAAAATTAAAATAACATTTTCTTATTATTAATGTTTATTTACATTGTTAATTCACAATAATTCGAAATAATGATGAACAAATATCAGTGGATTCATCTTGATAATATCTATCCATTAAGATATTCATTTTTTAAATTTTTTATAAAATATTTTTTATGACTTCTATATATCTTATAAAATATTTTAATTTTTAATTTCTTTGATGATGAAGGATGTTATCATTAATTTATTCAATAGTTTGGAATGCATCTTTAGAGTATAATTTATGTCATTTTTTAAACTTTTTTTTACCTTGGTTTGGTTATATTGTCATGTATACCCAAATCTATTATCATATTACTCTTTTACCCATTTTGATTTTGTTACATTATACTTTATCAATTCATGTCATTTCATCTTGAGTATATATTCTATCAACACTTAAATAAAAGGCTCAAAAGTTTTATTCTTACTAAATTTGGTAATTCATAGGAGATATAAACGAGCTCTGATCGAAAAAAACAAACATCATTTGTATATGCATGATGAGCTCAAGCAAATTAAATATTAAATTTTTTGGCAACTTTAGGATACCTTTGATTTGTAGATTATTTAATGATCATTGACATTACACAGGATTTTTAGACTATAATGAAATTAAAAATTTTCCATTACAATTTTCATCATTTCATTAAATCCTTTATCGTTATTTTGGTATATTAATACGAATTTTTAAATCCACATTAGTGAAACATTTACTTCATTATGATTTGGTTATATTACATTACTACAGCTTCTTTTACTTTAATATTAATAAATATTTTCTTAATTTTAAATAATAATTTATTATTATTTATGCTTGTCATATCTGTTAATTTGTTAAAATTTCAAATGACTTAGATCAAGATGAAACAATAGTCATTGGACTTGTCTTAAGAGCATCATTTAATAAATATTTATCCAATAAAAAAATAATATTTAATAATTTTTAATACTTCTTTAAATTTTTAATTCAGAATTACTCTAAACTAGGTACAATTAAGATAAAACTAACTTCATTAGACAAACCTCTACGAAGTTTATCTGATTAAATATTTATTTTTATATCTTTAAATATTTTTCCAAGCAAGTTTAGTGATGTTTTCGTTGTCTCTATTAAACCATACTTAGAATCAAAACTAATTACTAAATTAAATAAATAGGAATAATAATTAATTATTATTTTTACTATGAAGTAAATATATTAATTAATACAAAAAGAACATAAACTAAAGAAATTTATTTTAAGCTAATTAAAGCATTAAAAGGTTGCAATGTAAATGGAATTATAACTTCTTTGTAAGGTATCCAAATAAAGGTAAAAAATTTAAACAAATGATATAAATTATAAGAGAAAATTACATTCAATTGTACTATGAAGATTAAGTAGAAAATCCTGAGTCATTAATTAAGGAATGAAGCAAAATGTCTGTTCAAATGTGTTAAAACCAAAGAAAGTGAAACATTTAAAATATAAAATGAATATTTAATTACAAAGAACTAGTGCATAAGAGTTGTACAATTATATTTCATCTCGATCGAGCATCATTTAAAATCACTACAATTTACCAAAGCAAATAAGCATAAATAACAAAATAGGTATTTTTAAAAAAAAGAAAATTTATATTAATTTTAAATAAGGTAAATTAATGTAATGTAAATTAACAAAATGAAGGCGATGTAGTTGTAACACAGTAGGAGAATTAGAGTTTCACATTAGTATTATAAAATCAAAGCAAAAACATGTAAGAAATAAGATAAATTATACAATGAAGTTCCTTTTTAAGATGCTCTAAAGATGTAATGTAACATCATATTTCGTTAGTTCAAGTACAAATAAAAATTCTAATAAAATATACCAAAACCTTGCAAAAAATAATTTAAAGCAATAAAAATAAATGTTTAATTAAATAGAGCTCATAAAGATGAGTGCAATTATTTTTGTTATGCTTTGTTTGTAATATGGCCAAATCAAAATCAAGTATGAACAAAAATACCGTCTGAAGAATGTTAAAATAAATGAAAATTAAATATTAAAAAAAGTAACCATATAAAATAACAAATTATTATTTTAATATTAAGCAAAAATAATTAAACCTTAAATGAGATTAATTTGAGAAATGTAATATAATAAACTCAAAGATATGTAATGATTTCATGAGTGGAGATTTATAGTTCCATGATAATATTACTAAAAAATGCAAAATATTTGAGATAATGAAATAAATTACGTGTATGTTACATTTCAAGAATCTAAGGAGATCAAGTGTAACATTGTCATTCATCAAATTAAGTAAATGCAAAAAAAATCTTGCAAAAAATGTTAAAACCCTTAAAAATAAAGCATTTCATAATATAAAAACATTTGTTTCATCTAGATCAAACCTCTTTTTAAATTACTGCAACCTACCAAATAAAAGTTAAATAGTAATTAATTATCATTTAAAGATTAAGTAATCATATATCCAAACTAAAATTATATAAATTAAATAAATATAATATTACCAAATTAGAATGATATCAGGATAACAAGAAATGACAACTAGAGTTTGAAAGTAATATAACTTTAACTAAAATAAATATTGGACAAAATGGGTTAATTTTTATAATAAATTTCAATTTATGTCACTAAGGAGATTCGGTATAATATCCTTATTCATGAAAATTTTTTATCAATTACAATATTTCTTAAAGAGAACAAAAACCGTAAAAAAGAAATTGTTTGAATTTTCAAAAGGTAATTTTTATTTCAATAGAGCTCGTTGAGACAAGTCTAATTACAATTTTTACATGTCCATTATAACTTCTTTCAAATTACTATGAATGAAAAAATTAAACAGGAAAATATAATAATAAAATATATTATTAATGCTAAGTAAGCACATGTTAAATTAGAAATATCATAAAATATAGTAACTCTACATAACCAAATGTAAGTGATGTAAATTTGACACAACAAAGAATTGAATGTAACATTCTTTGTGGTCAAATCTATTACAAATTGAAATTGCTCGTAGACTATGAAAAAAGGTTACAAAATAAAAGAATTATAAATTTTCAAAACTTTGTCTAAACTTTGTTCACAATTACTATGCATTGCTATAGTAAATAAACATCAATAGTAACAAGTTATTGTTTTATCAAATGTAAAAAAAGATTAAAAATAATGTGAGATAAATTGAAACAATGCAAAATATCAAAATCGAGGACATATAAAAGTCACACATGAAAAAAAATAGTGTTAAATAGTGATATAAACAAATGAAAGAAAAGAATTTAGAACAAATGATACAAATTAAATTGCAAAGCTACATATCGAGATTCCAAGGAGATTGAGCATGGCATCGTTATTCATCAAATCCCTTGTGAAATGAAATATTTCAAAAATCCATGTCAAAACACATAGATAATATATATATATATATATATTGAGCTTATTTTCACAACTCCAATATCATTTCATTCATCAAGATCAATATGATTTATCAAACTAAATATTATGAAATAATAATAAATTATTTTTATGCAATAACTTATTATAAGTTAAAACTAAAACTAAGAAAAACTGAAGTAATGTAATATAGTAAAATTATAATATTATAATGTTTAAACAAATAAAGAATTAGAGTTTCATAAGAATATAATAACGACAAAATTAAAAATTTCAAGAACATAAGAAAAATTTACAATAAAGAATCATCCTATTATACTTAAGTGATCAATGGTAACCTTCTCAACCATCAATTCAAGGCTCAAATAAAAGTGTCTTGAAGCAGGCACAAAACAAAAAAAAAAATAGAATGTTTTTTATAAGAAAATGAATATTTAATTTCATAGCATTTATGGAGGCATTTCCTACAATGTTAGTTTCTTCTTGATCAAAGCTAGCTTTGAATTTCTATTAATTACCCAATTAGATGGCCAAAAAAGAATATAAATATTATTTTAATATTAAGTAAAAATGTATTAAAATTAATTAGGGTAAAGTGAATTAAAGTATTTTTATGAAATCAAAGGGACGTAAATGTGCGAGGAAGGATATTAAGAGCTATATTGTAATGTAGCCAAATCAAAGAGATGCATTTGAAGAAATGAGACAAATTATGTCAAAAACATTGAATTCTAAGCTATTATGCTGATTTAGTTCGACAACTGCAATCATGAAATCTAGAACAAAATGAAATATCTCTTAAAACATATAAAAATCATAGAATATATAATATTTAAAATATAATAATAATTATTTAATTTAATATAAATCACTTAGATGAATAAAATGTTCTTTTTTGTCACAAATAGATTTTTTTTAATTAGTAAAAATTACGAAATTAAATAAGTAGAAATTGCTTTAAATTATTATTTTAAGATAAAGAAAATATTTATTAAAAAATATGGTCAATTTGTAAGAAAACATATTGCCAAATCAAAATGATGTTTATGTCTCAAGAGAGGAGACTTTGAGTTATGTAGTAATATAACCATATCATGGAAAATAAATTAAAAAAATGAGATAAATGGTATAATAATGTTGCATTCTAAGGTGAAAGATATATTAAGTGTAACATACTTAATTCTCAAATTTGGAACAAATTGAAATAGCTAGAAAAGAGTACGAAATCCCAAGGAAATAAAATATTCAAAATGATAAAAAAAGTATTTAATTAAATATAGCACATCAAGATCACCATAATTTCTTTTGATTTCAACTTGGTCATACCATGATTAGACTTACTATATATTTCCATAGTATATATGTATAAATAATAATAATTTTTTTTTTTAATATTAAGTGATTATGGAATAAAGTTTAATTATATAATTTAAACTTGTGTAATATAATAAAATCTATGTGATGTAATTGTCACACATGAGGAAAACCCGAGTTTCATGATAATATAATGAAATTAAAGCAAAAAATTTGAAATCATGAAAAGGATTGTTATGTTTTAAGTAGTAAGGGGATTGAGGGTTGACATCCTTGATCACCAAATTAGGTAGCATTGAAAAATCTCATATAGCATACTAAACCTTTATATAATAACTTATTTAATTTAAAAAGGAGTCTTTAATTAAATAAAGCTCATTGAGTCAAGTTGAACTGCATTTGTTTTTTTATTTGATGTCCCCTTGAATTTTGGTGAATTAACAAACAATGACAAAAAAATTTAAGAATTATTATTTTAAATTTAATTAATATATGTTAAAGCTAATGTGACAAAAATTTGAAACAATCTAAAATATGAAAATGCTAAAGCATGTAAAGTTCAAACAAATTAAGATTTAGATGTACATGAAAATATATTGAAATGAAAGCAAAAAAATTGATGAAATCAACTAGATGATATAAATGGGATAAATTCTAAGATACTAAATAGATTGAATGTAACATGTTCAATAATAAAAATAACTATGAGATGAAATATCTCATAACGATTGCCAACACTATAAAAAATAAAATGCTCAATATTGTAAAAATTAATACATTATTTCATAAAGCTCTTCGCCACAACTCCTACTATAAAAGCTTAGTAGTGATCAAATCGCATTTATAATTACTATAAATTACCATATTAAATAAGTAAAAATAATAATATACAATTATTTTAATATTTACAATATTTTAATTAAAGCTAAATCAAGGTAAATTTATGCAATATAATATATTCAAATCCTACAGATCTAAAGGTCACATCATAATAGAGTTAACTTCTTATAGTAATAAAAAAACTTTAAAGAAATAAATAGAAGAAACTTGATAAATTGAACAAACAATTTGCATTCTTCGATATCATAGAGATCGAGTGTGATATTTTCAATCATCAAATTTGTTATAAAATGAAATTCCTCATAAACAATATTAAAATAATAGAAAATTAAATATTTAATAATATAATATCAATTATTTAGTTGGATAGTTCTCACTGAGAATAGTCCAACAAAATAATTTTTCCCTAGATTGAACCATCTTCAAAAATATTATGACTATTCAGTGTAAATAACTATAAATGATACGAAATTTTTATTTTATTATTGAGTGAATATATATTAAACAAAAAAGGAAAGAAAAATGGAAATAGTATAACATTTTCAAATGAAAGAGATGTGAAGGTCACATGAAAAATGACATAGAGCTGGTTAATAATATAAGAAAGACAATGTAAAAATGTTGCAAAAACGAGATAAATTTTGCGAGAAAATTCCATTTTAAGATGCTAAAGTGATTGACTGTAGCACCCTTGATCATCAAATCAGTTGCAAATTAATTTAACTCTTAAAACTGATTAAGTCCTTAGAAAATAAAATAAATAAAAATGTAAAATTAAATATTTAACCTAATTTTGCTTATCAACATCAGTCCAACAACATTTCTTTCATCTTGATTGGAGCATACATGCAATATTTGAAACTTATAAACATAAATAAGAAAAATAATAATAAATTATTTTTAACATTAAGTAATTAAATAATAATGATAAAATTAGTCAAATTGAAGCAATATAATATAGCAGAATTACATTGATGCAAATATCATAAGACAGTATATTTAGAGATACATATTATTAGAATTAATTGGAAGGGAACAATTTGAAAAAATCAGATAAATTGTGCCAGAAAGTTGTATCACAAAATATAGTAGGAGTAAAGCATAAAATCTAAAATCATCAAATTAGGTATGATCGAACCATATTTTGAATTACTATGAGTTACCAAAGTAAGAAAGCACTAAAAATAATTAATTATTTTTTAATTTTCAATAAATATATATGTCAAATCTTAAATTTCATAAGTTGTAGAATTAAGATATAACCAAAACTTATCGATGAGAAGTTGACATGAGAAGAATTTTAAAATAACACAATATTATAACAAATTCAAGTTCAACATAAGTGAAGTGAACTTAATTATACAAGAATGTTGAATTCAAATAATAATTATACATTAATAATAATGAATTATTATTTTAATATTAAGAAAGTAAAACAAAATCAAGGCTTTCTAAAGTTCACCTAAAAGGAGAATTAGAGTTTCATCGTACTATAACTTTATCAATTGAAACATTTGTAGATTTGAGACAAATAGTGTGTGAAAGTTGCTTTCAAAGGTACTAAAAAGAACAATGGTAACATCATTGATCATCAAATTAATTTCAAATGTAATTGCTACTTAATATCATTCAAAATCTTAGAAAATAAAATATTTGAAAATATAAAAAATTATTATTTAATTCTATAAAACTCACTATGATAAGTTGAACAATGCTTTTTCCTCTTCATCAATCCTCCTTTAGATTTACTATGAATTACCAAATAAAATAGGTAAAAATAATAATAAATGACAATATTGATATTATGTAAATATCTTTTAAATGTAAAGGGTGATAAGGTCATGCAATAAAATATAACTATATCGAAGTGATACAAAGGTCATAGAATTGTAAGTTTAGAGCTGCATTCCAACAAAAAGTAAAATTTTAAAAAATTTACATATATTGTTTAAGAAAGTTGCAGACAAAGCTACTTAAAAAATCTACTATAACATCATCAATTGTCACATCATATATGAATTGAAATCTCCCTTAAAGAAAGGGAAAATAATATAAATAAAATATTTAAAATATAAAAATTAGTATTTAATTTGTTAGCACTGCCTAAGAATAAACTACAGCTACTTGTTTCATGGTTTAGACATCATTTGGAGCTACAATGAATTGCCAAAGTAAATAAGAATAAACATTAGTAAAGTCTCCCAAAATATTAACTAAACATAAAGATAAAATAAGATAGATCAGAGTAAAATAATATACCAAAATAAAACTGATGTAAGTCACATAAGAGAGCAAATTTAGAGTTTTAAGTAATTTAACAAAATCAAAGAAACAAATTTAAAAAAATGTGATAAATTATACCAAAAAGTGCTTTCCAAGTACAAATCAGATCCAGCCTCAAATCCTTTATAATCAAAATACGTTAAACCATAATTTCTAATAAATACTTGTACAAACCTTAAAATACAAAATATTTTTTTAAAAAAATAAATGTTTAATTACATAAATCTTCTTGAGATGATTCGAATAATATTTGTTTCATCTTGATCTGACCTGGTCTTGAAGTTCTATGAATTATCCTAGTAAGCATGAAAAATAATAATCTAATTGTGTAATATCACATTACTATATATTATTGTTCAAAATGAGATAAGTTCAAGAAAAGTATGTATTATTTTTTAATATTTTGTAATATTACATTACATTACTATATATTTTGTAATACTACATTACATGACAGGAAATTTTAAGCTTCATAGCAGTATAAGAAAATCAAAGCACAAAGTTTATCATATCACATTATTTATATTGGAATATTACAATCCAACATAGTATGTTGATCGAGTGCAACATCATCATTCATTTAATCAGGTAAAATTTTAAATTCCTTGAAAAGCAGGCCAAAACCCAAGAAATAAAATCATTAAAATTTAAAAATTAATAAATAACTAGATAAAGCTAAGTGTTACAATACTAATGACATTTTTTTCATTTCAATTATACTTTGATTAGAATTTTTGTAAATTATCTAAAAAATATTCATTAATAATAATAAACTAATTTATTAATTTTAAATAAGTATAACCAATTCAAGGACATATAAATTTCATAGAAAAGTAGAATTAGAACTTCATTGTAATATAGCTAAATGAACTTAAAACATCTATAGAAATAAGATAAATTGTATTAAAGGGTTGCCTTCCATGTTCATAAGAAAAATGAGCATCACATTATTGATCATCAAATAACTTACATGTCAAAATTTCTCTGAATGAAATAAAAATTCTAGAAAAAAAAAACTTCAAAAATATGAAAAGGGTTATCAACAAGATAGATCTAACCACGATAAGTTCAATAATTTTTCTTTCATCTTCATCAGACCACATTTGGAATTAATATAAATTTGAGTGATAAAAGCTTAAAAAAACAAAATATTTAAAAATATAAACTTAAAGATTTAATTGCATGAAATTTGTCAAGATAAATCAATGACATGTGTTTCATCTTCATAAGACCTGATTTTGAATTATTAATTACCAAAGTAATTTAGTAAAAATAATATTTTTTTAATAACAGTTAAATATATATTAAAGTTCAAATTGGAATAGTTAATAAAATTTAATTTATCCAAATCAAAATGTTGATAATATCATATAAGTAAAATTTGAAATTATGCAATAATGAAAAAAATCAAAGCACAAAAATGGTGAAATGATATTAATTATACAAGAATATTGCATTACAGCATCCTAAGGCGATCAAGTTTATAATCCTCTTTTATGAAATTAAGTAAAACTTGATAAACATTGATAAGCAAGTTAAAATCCTACAAAACAAAACTTTTAAAATTTATGATGTGAAAATATAACAAGAACGAGCTCAACATGAGAAGCCAATGATATTTTTTGCAATTTCCTATAAAATAACACATTTAAATAAATATATATTAAAGTTAAAGTAATAAAAATGAAAGAAATCTAATACAACCAAATCAAAGCAACGTGAAGGTCACTCAAGGTGAGAATTTGAGCTCCATAATTATATAGCCAAATAAAAAAAAACTTTAAAGAATTCAGATTAAATGCACGTGAAAGTTGCATTCAAAGTCACCAAGTAGAACACACACCACATTCTCAATTGCTAGATCATGTACACATCAAAATATCATGTAATGTTTCCAAAATTCTATAAAAAAAGGCATTTAATAATCTAAGTTGATAGAGTTCATCGAGCAAGTCCAATTATATTTATTTCTTCATTAATGGACCTTATTCAAAATATGTGAATTTCAAAAGTAAATAAGTTAAAATAATAATAAATTATTATTTTTGTATTAATTAAATATATATTTTAAACAAAATTAGATAAATTTATGCAAAAAAAATATAATAATTTGAAAAGGATGCAAAGGTAACATGAGAGGAGATTTATAGTTCAATAATATAACCTAATAAAAGTGATACTTTATAGAAATGACATAAATGTTATAGGAAAGTATCTTTCTTAAATACTATGGAGATCAAGTTTAACATCCTAAATAATCAAATTAAGTACTCATCAAAATGTCTCATAAAGCATTCCAAACAACAATATAAAATATTTTAAAAAATTCAAATGTATATTATGTGGACACAGCTCATTAATATGAGTGCAACGACCTTTCGTTTCTTTGGGAATTATTAGAAATTACAAACAAAGATGACCTGAAATAAAAATATTTTATTATTTTAATCTTAAGTAATTTTACATTGAACATGGAATGTGATGTATTAAAGTAATGTAATAAAGCCATATGAGAGAGATGCCCAAGTCAAATGAGTGAAGAATTAAAGTTTCAATAAAATTTTATTAATGCTAAATAAATTTTTTATTATTTATGCTTATTTCTCCTACTAATTCAAAACAATTCCAAATGAGGTTAAATCATGATAGAATAAGCATCGATGGGCATCTTGATTTGCTCAATCTAAATAAGCGTTAATTTTTTTATATTTTTAAATATTGTTGTTGACTATGTTTTTGAACATTTTCTAAGGAACTTTGATTAAAATCCAATTTTGATGATCTCTGATGTTACACTTGATATCCTTAGTATCGGACTACAACTTCATATATAATTTATGTCCTTTGTTCTAATTTTATGCTTTTATATTATTATATTACTGTAAAAGTCTAATTCCCCTCATGTGTGTGACATTTAAATCACATTGAATGGATTATATAACAACTTAAATTAATCACTATTATGTTTTACATTTATTTGATATGTCTTTGAATTTGTCATATTTCATTGCTTAAATAATTTAATTTATGCATTAATGCATTACTAATTAATATTAGAATAATAATTTTTATTATTTATGCCTACTTGATTCAATAATCATCATAATTCCAAACAATGATGGATCAGGATGAAACAAATATTTTATACTAGGATCGATGACCTATATCAATAAATATTCATTTTCTCTTTTAAAATTATTTGTTATTATTTTAGAGAGATTTATGAGATATTTTGATTACTCCTCATTTGAGATCATAAAGTAGATTTTATTATTTTTATGTACCTTATTTTCTATGGTTTTGGCATTGAAAAATGGATAATTCATTTTGTAAGTGATCTAATAATAGAGGATGTTATACTTAATGTTATCAATATTTTGCAACACAAGTTTACCTTTTCAACTATTTCATTTCATCAAATTGTTCACTTTAATTTGTTTATATTACTTTGAAATTATAACTCTTGTCTTATCTATCTAATACTTCAATTTGTTTTGGTCCTATTTCATTATTTCTTATTTGTTTCTCAATTCAAAACATAACTATTTGATATTAAAAAAGCTAGATTATTTAAGGTTATTGTCTTTGCTTATTGACATATAACCCAACTTGTTCTGAGCAAGAGGAAAGAAAAGTTTTTTAACTAACTCAATGAACTCTATCTAATTAAATATAATTATTTATATTTTTAAACTTTTTTCTATTGTTTTGGAATGGTTCACAAGATTTTGATTCATAAGTGACTTGATGATGGAAAATGCTATACACAATCTAATTAGATTTGTGGAATGTAAAATTCTCACACAATTTATCTCATATTTTGAAAATTTACACTTTCATTAAGCACTATTTTTAAGTGACTCCAAATCTTTTATTGAGTAACATTTATATTAATCTTGATTTTGTTATATTACGTAGCATCAACTTACATTCCCTAATCCCTAATATATACCTATAGAACATTATAATAATAATTTTTTTTAATTATTCTTATTTAATTTTTTCAATTGTAGTGATTTCAAATAAGGTCTAATTGAGTCAAAATAAATATTGTTAGACAAATCTCAAAGAGACCCATCGATTTTAGAATTTATTTTATATTTTAAAATATTTTATTTTTTAATTATTTTGGCATCAAGGCATTGTTATTGTTACCTTTTTATCGAGGTTTAAAGATTTGATTACTTCATTATCTCATAATGTAACTTTGCATTATATCTTATCTCATGTATAATATATCCCATTTCATTGATATTTTGCCATTAAGTTAGTTATATCAAAATAAAACATTAATTGCCCTCTAATTTGACTTTTACATTATTTTGATTTGGTTACATTACATTTTTTAAATTTATCTCAAATTAGCTTTTAGATGTTTTTATTTAATATTAAAACAACAATTTATTATTATAGTTTAGTTTCTTTTGTTTTCCACTATAATTCGAAAGAAGTTCCACTAGTGTTGAAACTAACGTTATTGAATTCCTCTCGATAATCTCTGTCAAATAAAATATTAATTATTTAATTCAAAATGATTAATTTCTTATTATTTTGGCTTGATTTATCGATCAATTCAATTGGTGCATATTTTAATGATTAAAGATATTTTAATTGATCTTCTATGTTTGCTGGCATACTGCTTAACCATATAATTAATCTTATTTCATCAAAAAATTTTCTTTGATTTTGTTATATTATTATGAAATCTTAATTATCTTCTACTTTTCAATCTTAATCTTAGTCCTCTTAACTTCTCCCATGCGAAAAACTTAGTGCATATGTTTGGAAAACTTTGGGAGAGATGAAAGAGAGAAAATTCACGAACAGAGAGAGAGAAGAGTTGAAGAGGAAGAAGGAAAGAAAACAATATCATCATTTGAAAAAAAGATTGAAAAAAGAAAAAGGAAGATTAAAGGAAAGAAAGGGATTTTATATTTTTTTGTAGATATAACATTGAAAGATAAAGATCTGGCCCACAGCCTTTTCATAAAACATGTATTAATTAATTTGAATGTCAAGAAAGCGATTCATGTGAGTTCCTTGAGAAGTTGAAATTACTGGTGATCATTACAATTTTTTAGTGTAATGATCATATGAGACAATCGTTTAGATCGTACTAGTATGACCCTAGCAGTTGGCGTTGGGAAGCTTTTTGGCCTAAGTGTGAAAATGGAAAATGATAAAAATTGTATTGTTCTAATGAAATGAACATATAGGACCATGGTACAACAAAATATCCTTTGTATTTGAAAATTTTGTGAGCTCAAGTCAATTTGATAATTTAAGGTAATCATACTAGTACAAGATGATCATACCCATATGACAAATGAGTAGATGTTAATGATCATACTAATGCAAAACGAAAATAAAAGAATACAATAAGTTATGTACCCCTCAATCAAGAGATTGTCTTCTCCAACTACTCATCCAACCATCTTTACATATATACATATGTAAGGATTGTATTAGAACAAGGTATATGTAGAACTGATACACTAATGCATTGCTATGTTTATCATCCTTTATACTATCATGATGCTATTATTGGGCTATTACAATATACATTATGGTGTTGTGCATATATGTTACAGATGGTACAACTATAGAAGGTGAATTGGACCAATATAACTAGTTGTTAGAGTTTTCTTATCATCATAAAATATGTGGATTGAATCAGACTTATACAATCAATTCCCTTACTACTTAATAAAAATCAATTGTAAGATATGTTGTCCAACAAATATATTACACATGGGTTGTGTAGTATGATAGGAGATATTGTAGCTTACAACAGCATTCGCAAATCCTTTTTCTCAATGAAAATGTGTTCATCAATAAAGACATAAAGACAAGACAAGTGATGTAATTGTTTCTACTTTTGAGAAGGCTAAATCTATTCTCCAAAAATGTTTCATCAAGAGTACATCAATGGCACATGAGAAGGCATACACAATGATACAAAAGACAAAGAGAGAAATAAGACAACATTAACAAAGCCCTTCAGACTTACAAAATAACCCAAAAAAAAGAAACATAGATTAGAGATGCACATCTTCGTCTAAGCAAGAAGCTTGGAGAAAAACTTATAATTTTTACTCTTTAGTGAAAAAAATGGTTCTAGTTAATTGAGCCAAAAGCATTGCATATATGAACCTTTATTAAAGGACCGATTTAGGTTATTTGGTACTAAATTTCTATGCAAGTTTTATAGCAAACTTCATTTTACCATGAAGGTATTACCTTTCAAAAAACCTACTTACACTTATTGGAAAATGTTAGGAATGATGGGAGGAATCTATCAGGAAAAATTTTGGTAATGATCATATAAACAAAATACTAAATAGAGATGGCCTATCCTCTAAGATTGATTGGGAAATAAACCCTTTGCAATAAGCATGATATCTATAGCACAAATGTTGGTGCAAACATTTTTGTAACAATGACCTAAGTGACAACCTTTATGAAATTCCTCCAAATGATATCCAAACAATCTAAGAAGAACTAAACAATGAACCCAATTGATCAAATTGCTTCAAATTCAAAATGGATTGATAGTTTCAAGAATCCCGTGAAGACCAATGTTTAAAAAGCCTATTGATCAGAGATCATCAATCCAATTGAGGACGAAGTGTAAGTTAGAGCCCAAAGTGGTCTATGAGGATTTCAACGACAAATGGTTGTATTCAATCATAAGGACACCAATAAATATAGCCATTCCAAGAGAATTAGATTCCTTCTATCATTTTAATCAAAATAAAATAAGTTCAACTTTTTACGTCAGCATTCAACCAACAGAACTTTAAATTTTTAACAATCCACAACAGATAAACTTCTGAAAGCTAAGGATATCAAGTTGACATTGTCTTTCCTTATAAAGCTACCAATCATGAAAGGAGAAGATGCTCGTGGAAAAGAAAAAATCAATCTTTTCCTTAAGGGATCTCAGCCCCTTTCAAAACTTGCAAAAACATTTGATCCACTTCAGCTTGGATAATTAATTTTCAGGGCCATCACAAAAGATAATGTACTCCATAATATGTTTAAATTTCAATAGTTAGTTAAAAAATTCTTAAAGTTTAATAAGGTTCCCCTTAGATTTACACATGTAAGAAATGATGCAAGTTAAGTAATCCGAGAAGGGGTTTAAGAAGAACCACACAAAGGAATTTGGGAAGACCATCAGCAATCCTCATTGGATAGGGCCCAAGAAAACTTACATTCGATTGGATTCCTTAAACAATTGTTGAACAAAATAAAGGTTGGACCCCACCGAGGAACATCATCCACCATAATGTTTATAAGAAGAATTACTATATTTTTCATTTTCTTCCTTCCCATTAGCGCTAATTAAAGGGGGTAAAGCCTCTAAATTCATATCAATTGGCTCTCTTAAAGTCAAGGTCACTCTAAGCATAAGTAATAAAAAAACCTTGAGGAAGGGGCCCATGATCCAACAACCTAAGTAATAATTATAATTATGATAATAACCTTTATTATGAAATAGCCTTAAATTATGAAAAAACCTGTAGAATACAACATCATTGAGTTTGATCCCAAGTAAAGCCATAATCGTATACTTAAAGGACTTAAGTTGATCTCTATTTTCACAGATCTAGGAGCTATCATGCCAACATCTAACATTCAAACAAAACATTTGAGGGTTTATTCATTGGGCTAGAGAGGAAAATGAACAATTTTGGAGCAAACAAAGGGAAGAGGAACCACCTCTTTTTAAGTGACGGTGGTCTTAACTATGTCAGATGGAGTCACAATCAACTTTAAAGGAGAAATCATATAACTAATGGCTATCACCATATGAGAAACTTAGGGTTAGATCATCCCTCAACATAATCAATTTTATCTACAACAAGATGTTGCATGTTGGCCAATGCATGAAATCATGTCATGCACATTCACCACCAACTTAACGAAGTTAAAAGAATCCATTCCCCACATATCAATGGTGTCCTGCTCCAGCTTTCCATGCCATGGCTTGAATAAGATGCATGTTAGCAAAGACTAGCACTTTAATACAATAACTAATACGACAACCAAAACATTTTCCTAATGTTCCAATGCCAACTCTATGAAGATGCCAACACAAATAATCTAGCATAGCTAATGTTAAGTTGCAACATGAGGTTTGCTTGGAAAATGAAAGACTTTTAGACAATTGCAGATGGCTTTGGAATAAAGTTTCATGTAATAATTTGTTAAGGGAGAGGTTGGGAGGGGTACAACAAACATGAGTGTTGTATGCTTAAGGGAGGTAGTTGAAGTGATTGCGACATGAAAAGCAATAGAAGTGGATGCTAGTGCCTTGCTTGCGGGAGGAGAATGTGGACACAACTCGTGCCTAATTCGTTGATTTAAAAAGGTGAGTTCTAGCCTTCATCCTGAGATGAAGTTCTTAGTAGGAAGTTAGACAGGGGAAAGAGTGTTTTCTAGAGGACAAAGGAATACCATGACAATGAGATAAGGTTTTGAGGGGCAAAGAAATGATGCATGGTACAATACCTAAAAAATCAAAGGATGGTTGACTAGGGCAAGGATCAACTAGATCGAACAATGATAGCAAGTGATGAATAAAAATGGGAGCTTGCCCACCAAGGAGGCCATGTTAAGATGATAGAGACATCACAAGATATAGAAAATTAGAAGAAAGAAAGGAAGCATAGATTGAAAGAACAAAAAGGCATGAAATAATGCTGGAACAAAAAAGGATTGAATGGTGTGCAAGTATAACGTCAACGAATGGACATAGATTGCGAAGTGGGACCATATAAGAAAAAGAATGATTTAAGCAAGATGAGGTACGAACACTAACAAACTTACACAAATGGGAGGTATGTACTCCAAGCCACTGTGATAGAGAAAACTCATTTTTACTTGTATCAATAGGAAACAACAATTATCTCAAACATAATTTTTAAAATAGAGGAAGATCATTATGATGTTTTTAACTAGTACCTCCATAATTGTTTTGTTATTATGAAAATTAATATAAATTATTTGTCAAAAATGTTGGAAATATGCAATCTAAAAAAGTGGCACTACATAAAGTGCTTATCATTGAACAAATAAAGTTATAGCTTCAAAGTAATTTGCTATCAATTTCAAACAATTATGAAGTATGAACAAAATCCAAAAGAAGACAATGAAAAGGATTTGGAAGCTCCAACTAATTTTCTAAAATTCAAGACACCAATCAAGAGATCCCTTTCAAATTCATTGAATCCATAATTGAAGAAAAATCAAGGAAGAGATCAAATGATGAAAATCAACGAAACAGCACAAAGCAACAAGACCAATTTCTAGGCCATACCCAGAGACATACTACAAGCTATCGGAGAACACATTGTCGTGCATGGGATAAACACTGGATGTGAAGGTGCATGAGCACATGCAAAAGGGCACGACACACCAGGCAAGTATAGTTGCATAGGACGAGCACACGTGTAATGACCAACTGCATACATGTTTTGCATGCAAGAATAGTAACCACTCGGTGCACATGAGTACATAAACTAGAATAGGTGTAGAATTTTAAATATTTGATCAAAATCACTTCTTTTTTGTTTTATAATTAAATATTATGCCTAAACCTCTATGAAATGGTATGATGAGGATGTATGAAATAAACCAAAACTTTTAAAAAGTAAAAATTTGAAAAATTTAAGGAATTCTAAGATTCAAAAGTTGATGAAATCATTCTTATAGTGTTCAATCGTTTTATAGAAAAAAATCCTTCTTTACCTTCATATTGCTCCTTTACTTCTTCCCATTTTTTTACTTTCACTTCCATTGTTGCTATTATAAAAAAAGGGTCTGCTAATGAGGGCTCAACATGAAATTACCTCGCACACAAATCAAGTAATTCATTAAATTCAACCTGAGTTCATTACATATGTGCAACTAATTTTTTTCCCTTGAACACATAGAACTAGATATGGATAACATAAAATGATTTAAGGCTACACAAGTTAGTGGCTTAACCATGAAAATACTTTTAGCCAAAGCTTATAAGGTCTTAATTAATTTTAATATACATTTAGTATGTTAGGCATCTTTGATGACCTTAATAGCCCACAACCTTATATTTTAACTATTGTCAGGTGTATTGAATGAATTCTATGGGAATTCATGCAATAAATTCCTCAACAAATTTAAATCTAATAAATTGAATAAGGAATCTTTGAGTGGGTGATGTTACAAATCATAGCAGTATTTGCTTTTCCAAAAATAGAAAGTTGGAAAATGCGACTTAACTTGTTGTCCTGATATGGTACATGACTAGTAGATCACAATCTTCAATGAGGAACAACACGTAAGCCAAATAATTGACAAGAAAAAATTCAATGATACAACACACCCTTGGTTTTCAACACCATCGCTTAGTTTTTCAATTATGGTATCAAGGTTCATCAAGCACTTATTTATATATGACACTTCTCTCAAGCACACACCTTCTGCATCGATTTTAATATCATGTTCTAATCCAAAAAGATCCACGAAATTCTAACAAAAAGAAAGGGAAAATGTTGTGTAGACCATCATGAATTATTCTAAAAAGAAACATAAGAGATGACAAACAAACAATACAAAAGCAAGATTATTTTGCAACCAAAACAACATACCAGAACAAATACACGAACAACATCAAAATAATTAATTGAATCACCTTCTCTACTTCTCTCCCTACATTTGACAATCTGGAATTATATTTAATTAGTTGAGATAGTTGAAAAAAGTTTGACAGAAAGCATGATAATAAAAAAAAATACTTGCCGCACAAAACATTATATGGAGCAACTACTGTAATTGTTCACGTTTGTCTCCCTAATGTGTCAATGAACTGTAGAACAAAAGAAATTGTGCCTTTTAGTTGCAAGGTTATTATGATATAAATGAAATGAGCAAATTCTGCATTGGCCTTAAATTCACCAAATTCCTTGAGTTGAAGAACTTGCCTGAGGGAGGTAACAACCTCCTCTCTCAAACTAGCAACATATATTCCTCTTTTCATAAATAACGTAGAACATATAATTCAAATGGAAATAAATAAAGTTCATAGTGATGCAACATAGAACCTTATTGAACAAACTAGAAATATACCTCAAGTGATTCTTGAATTTTTAACTTTCAATGCTCAGGAACCAGCAAGTCATTTATCTCCTCATTGTATATCTCCATCTAAGGCACTTAGACAAGGAACTCTCTATCCATTATCTAAATGACAAAAAATAGCTAGATAGCTATGTAGATAGTACAATATTAAGCTAATTTTTACATAAACTTTGATTCCTTTAGAGGCAAAACGTTAAGCTAATAATTACAAGATGTCCTATGACTCGTTTTCCTTTAGGCTATTATTCCATTTTTGCTACTTTCTTTCTATGATCTATATTTTTATAGAAAATGTCATCTCCATTGTTTTTGGAACATCTTACATGTGGTAAATTCATGCTCTGAAGTATGGACTTCCTTCTACGAAAATGTTTTGTCACAATTAACATTCACTGATTTTTTCTCGCATTTCTTGAGATCTCATGCAATCACTTCACTACATGATATGGATTCTAGTGCGGCATGCATAGTTGATTCTAATCGATGGCCCATGTTTGCTTTCCTTGTTGAAATAATGCCATAGAAATTTAATTTTTTGCTATCTTCTTCAAAAATGCTTTCAGATTGACTAGTCACATTTTTGGACATGGATTGGCATGTAAAAACGTTAAGTACACTGTCCAATATCATTGAACCTTAATTTTATGAATAAAATACATGATAGACAAAGAACTACTCTACCACACCTCTCAACCAGTCTATTAAAAAGTTCAAGCAATCAAACCATAGAATTGCACCTTATAAAATTGTCTACTAGTTCAATGGGTTTCTTCTAAGTCTAGATTCTATTTAAACAAAGTGAAGGGATATGTTATGCAATTAAAAACTATGAAAAACTAACAAAAAATGATATGAAGCCAAAACAAAATTGCATTAATGTCAATGCATGCCTCGGAAGGAATGCATTGTAGAGTATGAATAAAGTGACAAGTGAGTATGATATCTACACACACGGATGTTGTCTTCAATGAGTTAGAGCTGTGCCATTATCTTGGATTACTGAATAAAAAAGTCAGTAAAAGACACAAGAATTATTATAGATATTTAAATATGTGCTTTAGTTAGAAAGTTGATGGAATTTTTTAATATAATTATTCAATAAAAGACAAATGTTGTGTGTTCAATAAGCTAAGTAGATATGAGACAAGGCCAAAGAATTAAATATTTTAGGATTTAAGTTTTGACAATTAGGTATGAAACATGATAGAAAAAGAATTGTCATAACTTCGAATACAAATTTAAAAGGTGTAATCGATATTAAGAGGATTAGTGATAGGATCATAGCTTCATAGATTATTGTAACAAAGCAAGCTATAAATGTTGGCTATGACCACTCCTAAAAAAGGACTAAATATGTTAGGGAAAATTTTAGATTGATTAGGAAAAGTTATTGCTAAGAATGCATGAAAGCATTTTTAATTTTAAGAGACTTAAATAGCGTATTGGTAAAAAAGAAAATAAATTTAAACAATATCTTGGTGGTTATGGATTGGGAAATTTAATAAAGATAATAAAATTATTTCTAGTTCACATTATCATATGATTTTATTATTGCTTGTATTTTTTTAAGAAACAAAAGGACCATTAATTACTTGAAAAGAAAAGTCTCTTAAACTCATTGATTGTTTGTTAAAGAGGAAAAATAACTTTTAAATTGTGAAGATTTTAAGGTGATACAATGAAATGTCTGACAATACAACATCAATCAATGATCTAAGATGTCCATTTTTAAAAGTACAAGAGATTAAACCAATGAATTACAAAAGAATAGATACTATTAACTTAAAGATAAAAATAGAAAATTATTCAAGAATAAAGGGTTAGATTTATGTTCTAGGAGATAAAGCAAAACATAAATCATATGAGGGAAAACATTGTCAATTATATTGGTAATACGATTAAGTTAGTAGTAGAAGATCTAAAAAGTGTGCCCAAAATTATGAATCATCTTGTCGATGGAAAGAAGTAGAAATTGAGGTTTAAAAAAAATTCTTATAAAACATCACTCAAGTGTATAAGTATGGAGAATCCAAAGAGATATTTACCAACAAGAAAAAAATCCACAAAGTAATGATACAAAGAACCAAGTTTAAAAACTTGTATAAGATTTTGATGTTTAGAAAGAGAGAATGGTGCATATATCAACCTAAAAAAACAAAAAATGGAAAACCAAATATCTATGTCAACTAAAATGCATCAAAATTGTCTATCAAAAAGTTCCAATAAATGCTGAAGATATTAAAATTATGTGAACAAGCTACAATCATTAGCTGTTCAAAAAACAATTATGACAAGAAAATTGATCAAGGGAAGTACTGTGCACCACACCTCAACTTAGTATAAGTTATGTTATATACCTGCTTCCTATCATGACACACAAGTTAATCCTCAAGGACATCCCTTAATATCTTATCTCTATCGCAAGAGTATCAACAACTTCTCACAAATGATTAGCATTCATAATCGACACCTTCAACTAAAGTATCCGTGACACTAACACTCCTCAATAACCAATCGAAAAGCTTAGAAAGATATCAAGATCATAGATAAGCTTCATCAATTAAGTCCAACGATCTCTCGAACCAAGCTCTACCCTTGGGCAAGTCATGCATTTTCTTCACACTTTGGCTAGTTTTGTAAGATGCGATCATAATTATTAAATATTTGATCTTCCTCAATACAATCTTATCATGTTATCCTTATATATTTCCACAACAATATCAATTATATCATATAAATCAAATGCATGACCATTTTGCTTTTGAGACATCATGTATCGGTTTATTATATTGCAAAAAAATTCAAAACAACCTAAATGAATAAGGCTAGACACTGAAATGTGCCTCTACCTTCCAACTAAGACAACCTTCTTAATCTAGATGAATTTTGGCGAAAAAATCTCCACTAATTTGCCTTCCATCCAAATACCCACTCTTCTACAGATCATAATTGCCTTCATCTACAACTCTTTCCACTTTCTTTATTTGTTACAACATTTCTAAAAACCATAGCCTCCTTCTTGAAACAAAGGAGCTCCGTTAGCCACTACCATAAGAGGTCACAATGATTCCTCATTGCCATCGATTCCACCATATTCGACTACTAAGAGTTCACTTCCTTGTCCCTCACCTTGCCATTCTTCCTTTTTGTCTTCACCTCATCCTATGAATCATCTCCTATATTATGTTATGATTTCAAATTTTTCTTTTTTAGATGATTGGTTAATTAATGCTAAACTTTAGTGAGAAAATTAAAGAAATATATTGAATTATTTTCCTAGTTTCATATTTACAAGAAAACAAATTTAAAATAACTTGTTAAATTACTTATTTAGGCCTAATAATTAATGCAATGTTTGGTAAAAACAATAACTAATGGTCTTATTCATGTATTTTGAATATATGTTTAACATGAATGTTGTACTTAAGTAGCTTAGGTTTTACTTGGCTCGAGTAACTTTACAAATCATTGGGTGCACAAATCAGATTTGTGCATCGCAGTATAATGAGTTTTACATAATTGTGCCTTTAATTATTTAAAGCCAAAGATGCATAATAGTACTATATCACATATAGCAACACCTTGGTTGATTATAGATAAGTTGGATTGCATAGTTCAACTACAGAAACACAATGGACTTTCAAGTCAAACTTCTAATACCACAACATCCCTTTGTTTCCAAGTTTAAAACTATCTCATCACAAGCAGAAATGTGCCCAATGAAATAAAGCATTTATATGATTCCTTTGGGACAAGAAAAGATGAAGATGCTCCAACTAGCAACAAACGATAATTTGATTCAACTAGAATGATCCCTAGGAGTATTTTAAGCAACAAATGCACAACTCATTGCTTGGTAATGGTCAACTTTTGCATCATAAACTATCAAAATGCATGTCTGCTTGTTATTAAGAAAGAATTTCAAGATCTTCTTCATATGCATGATCAACATTGTTACAATTAATGTCAAAACAAGTGAACATAATGGTGACACTCTTAAAAACTAAGTAGTTTGCATTTATACAAACCTTTCCAAGATGAACTCCCTTAAACTTGGCCTTTTTTCAACCTTTTACAAGAAGATCTTAACTCCAATAAAAGTTTAAGCAAATAAAGTTGGAGATGAAATTTTAGTCACAAACCTTTCAATAAAATCAGACTCGACCTAGAGCTAATTAATTCTCACGAAAAGTCAATAGTTATGATCACGAATATCTCATCTCCAAGGAGAATTTACACTTTCAATTGGCAAATTTGCTATATTATTTTTTGTCAACAAACAAGATCTTCTGAACAAGATGTTTTCCCTTAAAACCACTAGAAATGTTGATGCTAGCACAATGTTGTATGATAATCTTAATCAACCTAGCCTAAGTAGTTACCAATTTCTGGTGATCAAGATGTTGTTTTGAGGTTGCATAACTAAAAAAGACAATATTTTTGCTAATTATGATGACATATTGCAAAAAGTGGGTTGTCACAATTAGAGAAAGAATGGAACTTTCGATTATAAGTAAAGATATTGCATTAATTTTATGCATCGATTATATTAAATTGACCACTCGACCTACACATGGTATGATACTTAATGTTGCTTGACTTCATAAACCTACTCCTATATTAAGACGAATTTTCCAATTGGTTGATAAATTTATAATTGTTTTTGCATGTTTTGTAAAGAGACTTTGTTTGCACATTCAAGCAATCTTAAGCATAAAACAAGTAGTACCATACTTAATTGCCCCATTTTGACTATCAAAAATTTTGATCCTTATTTTCTAAAAAATAGAAAATATTTATTATAAAAAAGAATTTTGTATTTTGAAAACCTTTTTAACATATTTTTAAACCAAGATGATTGCTCAAAAAAATAACAATTTAAATCTCTTTCACAAAGACATCATTCACATAATTTAAATTGTTCTTACAACAAAAAAATAATAATTCTATAAAATATAAAATTAATACATATAATTGTCACAAAAACTTATGCATCAAATATCAACAAAATTCTAACACAACCATATAAGGAAAGTAAGAAATAATATAGCTAATATCACCCGCATTGCTCCAATATATTTTGTGATAAGTATACCTCTCATTATTAAAGACTGACATTATTAAGGACTCTCATTAGTTTATTCATATATGTTAAATAAATTTTTATAATCTATTTACGTTTATTATATCTGAAAATCATCAGTAGGTCATGTTTCATTATAACCTCTTTTCTTGATCATGTTGTTTAAATATACTTGCAATTGTTGTATGATTACCATAGGAAAAAAAACTGAGCCAACAATCTACCTGCGATATATCTTTGTTTTGTAAATTTTTTTAGCCAAAACAAACTAAGCCAAAAAACATCAGCTCAACAGACAAAAAATAGCTATGAAAAATACAAGGCACTACAAGATTGGGTCATGACATATGTTTGATCTCGATAACAAAATATGTTATATCAATTGTAAGTTATCCAAAATGAGAGTAATATATCAATGCAATGTCTCAATAGTTTACATTAAATCCTTCTAAATTTGCTTTGTAATTATTTTGACCAGTATTTTAAACTTCCATTAGAACACAAGCCCCTTTTTTAATTAAATATTTTCTTTTATTCAACCCTTTTCCCATTCCATTCTATTAACAGTTATAGCATAATCCTCAAAACAAAAGCTACATATACATTTAAAATTAGGTTTCACCTTTAAATGATACCCAGGAGTGAGATACAACACATCACTTGTTCTATTATTATATTCCACCACTGAACGAAACTTCAAGATGTGATAAAACCATTTGGTAACAAAACGACTTCTCCTTTCAATATAAGAATCTTATTCTTAGACAAATCTTCGTTTAACTTTTATAATAACTTATTGATAACCTTAAAAATAATTTCTTATTTATAGGAATAAAATATCCTTTTCTATTTTTGTTCCTAATGTAACACAAATTTGTGACATATGTCATGCAATGCATGTTAAAAATATTATGCCAATTTAAAAAGCTATAAAATACTACTAACATTTTCATACAAGAGTTAATTAAGAAAAATAAAATAAATAAGTAATTCTCTCATAGACCCTTCCAAAATAATTTACATCTCTTTCCTTATAGCCAACAATTCTAATGCATACATGACTAGTCTCATCTCTCATATTTTGTATAGCCAACTTTATGATATAAAATTCCAGAAAAGCTTGATAAATTCTTTTCTGGATATTTTAAAATGTGCTCTTCCTTCAAATTAGATTCTACATTTCCCTTACACCAAGGTCTAGTAGCACAATTTAATAATTATACCACAAAAAGTTCTTGTGGTCCATACATGCCATACTATTAAACGACATTTCAATCATATCTAAGCTGTCAGCTACTTCGAAAGGATCTAAAGTGCCTACAAGGTGTGGTGAACGTAAGCTTAAGAATTGGAGCGTAGGACAATTTGCTTCGATTCATTCTCACATTCTTCTCATTTTTAGCTTGCATAACAACCACCCTAAATAGTATCCCTGATATACTCTCCCTTCAATTAATCTCCTTTACCTTGAGCTATTATGGCCATTTTGTTATTCGAGTGGTTCTCTTCTTCCTCACGCATCCTTTGATTTCCAAATTGCTTGTTGCTCTTACAAAAATTTCAAGTCATATTCTAAAATAAATTCAAAACATTTCAATTCATATATATAAAAAAAATCCCAAAACTTAAAATTCAGTACATCATGTATTTAATTCTTGAAAAACATTACCAATAAATATAAAACTTATATCATAAATATATTCTCTTAATAATTCTCTTAAAACTTTGTTTATCCTTAATCACTTAATTATCTAAAAATTTTACAAACAATTTTTAATTATTAAAAGAAACATCCATCATGTTGAAGCACTATACATGGCCTTGACATATAGTATTTCAATATATGATATTACTCTCTACTATGTGCAATTCTTATTCATCTTGTATTGTAAGTCAAATCAACCAACCACACGTAATAATTCATGTATTATATGCAATTCTCTAGTTAGCCCTTGTAAACTAGATGCATTGTATATAAAAATTCATGTATTATAACTAATTCTTTATTTTGACTTTATACCCTTGACATATTACTTATAATTCTCTATCTAGTCCTTATACAATTTCTACACTATATGTCTAGAGAAAAAATATGAACCTTTAAAAAAAAGGAAAAAAGCATTAGCCTTTAAAAAAAAATGGGTCAATTTACAACAAAACAATTAAGATAGTGTTTGAAAATTCTTATCTAGGTGTTGGTGCCTATATTTCCTATACTCAACTTTAAACAAAATTATAGGTTAAAAAAAATGTCCAAAGTGCTACAATAAGGCATCTAGTTATCCGTGATATCAACATACATACTTCCTCAAGCATTCCTGATTAAATTATACTGAAATCATGCACAAGGAAAACCAATGTTGACATAACGTTAAATCCACAAACAACAGAGGCAACGATATCTTTCGCCTGGGTGTCAAAACTTTCAACCGTCTTGCAGAGTACCCCAAAAACACTGTCTGAGGTTAAATAAAGAGTTTTAGGTCTTGAAACTTAGTGGAGCAACAATATATTCGGAGAAGTGGTGGTGGTGGTGGGGAGTCACCAAAGTCAAACATGGATAAATGATTAACAAGAAAGAGGTTGTGTACGCAAAATGTCATAAATCCTCTCCATCAGTCATCAAAATAACATTGATTTGTGGGTCTATGTCTGACCCCATTCGTTATTATTCAAACACATTTTATCAAGCACATTGTGACATTATCTAGCACACCATATGTTATGGTAATTTGTGAACAATAATTTAAGTTTTTCAAAAGTAAACTAAATGCGACTTGTTTTCATTACTTTTAGTCTTTTATTGGGTAACATAAATTTATCAAAAAATGTAGAGATATTTATCACTTAAAAAATGAGATTTATATGTGCCCAACATCATGTGTGCTTGACTACTGAGGCTCACAAAGCGTAAATTGTTTTTAAAATTTTTATAGTTGCAAGGTGCTAGCACTTTGATAAGGTGATAATTTTTTAGGTGACTTTACTTCTTCATTGATACAATTATCAAAACATATAATACACTTGAGGAAAAATGCAACATAATGTGTCTAGTAGAAAAGTGACAATTGGATGGTGCATTATGTAATAGGGTTTGTGCAAACTTGGTTGTAGCCATAGCATCATGTTGTTGTACTTCCATTGTAGCAAAACACTTGGTGCACTTCAACATTGACAGTGTACTATTTGCACATGTAGTAGTCGATATGCCCACTCCTCATTACATCCAATGCATGTTTGTATTAGGACACATAAAGTGCAACTTTTTTTAGGATGTTTCCATTATCGACTACTGGTGCATTGACAAGGCGATGTCCTATTAGAAAACTTACCTTCCACATTGATGGAATTATCACAACATGCAATTCGCAAGTGTTAATTTGTGGCACAGCGCCATCTTTGATGAAGAAAAAATTGGATGATTCAATATGCAAAAGGGTTTGTGCATGTTATGCTTCATCCTTAGTTATGTGCAATTCTTCATAATTCCCCAAGTGTGATTTGTGACATGCTGTGCATGTGACTTGTGGTGTTACATTTTTAGGATTTTTAGCATTACCATTTGTTGGTTCTTGTATAAGGTGATGCCCAATAAAGAGAATTATCATTGTGCAAGTTTAAAGTCTCACTCTTTTTCCTCTGTGTGGGGTTTTGTGAAGTACAATTTTGCTCACTTTGTCGTGAAAGTTTGGTAGTAAGATTTGCTTTGAGCAATGCCTTTGTCATTGGAGTTCTTACCATTTTGTTGTATGATGTATGGTAGTATCCTAGTGTCTCGTGTGCTTGAATTCTTCACATGCAACATTTTATTCTTGAATTGCATGGCATTTTCTCACCATTGCAACATCTCAAGATAGGTTAAGCAAGAATGAGGTGTCACTCTAATAGGGACTTGACATGGCACAATGTGAAATTATCGCTCTTTTCTTACTACTTGGAGCTTTATTTTGTTTGATATTTGCCAATGTCATAGGGAAACTTCTATGAGGTAAATTACACATGGCCATGGTTTGGTTGGATGTGCTATTATATCTACCAGGTATGATGTATGGTGGAAAGCCTCACCCTCATGCTATGTATTCATATGCATGCAACATGGTGGGGCCTTACAAGTGTGACCTATTAGTTGTGAAACTATAACTTTTTAAAGTGACTAACATGGTGTTGCTTAATGGCTAGCAAAATTTAGAGCACATAGTGTGCCTGCCATCTTATCCTGGATCTGGGAAAAACATTTTATAATTACATGAGTCGTGCTCAACAACCTCGATTTAGCAGGTGCGATACCTTTTAGCCATTTTAATGGCTTGTTAATCGGTGTGAGCCATAATAGATCATTTGTATTCCTATGTTTTTTTCTTGATCTTGTTGGTTGTAATCCCACGTGTATATTAGCCAAGGCCTTCATTCGTAATTAGGCCCATTATGTTTTTTAAAACCTTTTAATCCCTTTGGGCTAACCAGATTAGGTTGTCCTTTGACCACTTTTGCATAAGAGTTATTTTATCGTGGTGGTGCTTCTTATGGGTTGCCTAACTCTTGGTGTTGTCAATTATTATTTGTAAGGCCCTATGAACTAACCAAAGCTTTTTATCGAGGAACTTCATAGGTTTCCTTCTTTTCTATTAGATTTGTACATTCCAATTAAATTATCATGTTGACATCACACTTGCTATGTCTTGGAACTTTTGTTATTTTGTAATGTAATTGAACAAATGATTGTTCTTACTCTTGTGTTGTCATAGTCATTGAAACCATGCTTTTTTATCTTCATTCACTACTAAGCAGGGTTGTCATCGATGAATCCAATTATTTAATGGCCATTTTCAAAATTTCACGAATGGCATCAAAAAATGAAAGAATTCATTATTCCTTTGTGAAGTGTCACCAAGCATGAAAAACATGTAAACTATGACATGAAGTGCTACCTAGTGCTTTATCTTTGTTTTTCAACCTCGTTGAACTTGTTGGAAGTCATCTGCTTATCTGAAAGATTATTCCATGCATGTGTAAGTATAAATAATTTTAAACTATGAAATAGTGAATGACTCATTGAAATAGTTGTAGTTTTTGTGAAAGCACATGCTGCTTTGAAAACTGTATAATTTAAGAGCTAATACATGCATTGAATCATAACTTCTTGATGGGATGCATTTATTAAGTAGAAGGTCAACGTGGGCTTTCACCTAGCTCATTTACTTTTCATTATAAGTTATCATATCACACAACATTTGTGTATGTGATGCATCATTCAAATTTCCTCCATTTCAACTTTTCATTGTAATATTAGGGCTTACCATGGTGGTAATGGTTGATGGAGAATTAAGGTTTGATTATAAAGAGGTAGCTTGATACATGGCTACCACATCCAAGAGGGTAGTTAGTGAGCAAATTTTCCAATCTTCCTCAGTGAGGTATTGATAATAAATAATAATATAGGCTCAATAAGTGTAGTAATTTAAAAAAGTATAATCTAAATCACTTAATGGGGATCCTTTGGAGGGTGAGTCTGGTTTAAGTAGCCAAAATAATCTTAGCTCCAATAGCCTATGCTTAAGTTGTAGTTTAAAAGTCTCGTACTGATACCATGGTTTAGGTTATCTATCTATCTTTTAATATACACTGCCTACCCTAATATTTTTTGTCAAAGATGTAGTTTGGCATTATCTAGCTTTGTAATGCCTCCAGCATCATTACTTTGTAGAAATTAAATTGCTTAAGGCAAGCCCATGCTTTGGATACATTATCGTGGAATAACATCGTCAGATTTTGATCCTTTTATGATGGCCTTTGAGATTGAAGTAAAGAATAAAAGGGACAATCACGGGCACACATATCTCATAGTCAGAGTTAAAATTCTTGAATTTATGAAAAAATCATTGTAAAATAATTTTTAATGTTGGTTTAATTAATAAAGAATGAGAGTTGGGGACTTGAAGGTGATTTGATACCATGGTACTCTTAACCATAAATGATACTAACATGGGATGGGTGGATGTCACTATTTGGGCTCCATTAGCACTCTATGTGAAATTGAAGTCATTGAGTTCCACGGTAAAGTAAAAGCTAAAATCTAAAACATACTATCATTAAAAAAAGTTCATATATAAAATAAATAAAAACACAAAATTGAAGTAATTTGGGAGAGGCATTAGTGGATCTCAAATAAAATAATATAAAAATGTATCATAAGAAACTTAATCTAAAATTACTGCCATCACACTTTTTTGGGGATAAGAACTGTTGTAGGAATAATTACTTGTTGTTATCAAAAGTAATTACTTAACTATAATAATGACTATAATGTAATTTATTTCAATTAATTTTCCTCAAATATTAAGTAGTAGGGCTTTCAAAGTTTCCATTGCTTTTAGAATGAATGTCCATGGTAGTAGTTGGATATGAAACCAATGTTTTTCTAAGAGTAGCAATAGATCTACCTATGTCATCCCTTCTAACAGTACCAAATCTAACATTTATGTTATCATGCAAAACTACATCACGTGTAAATTTAATCCAACCCATTGGTGGTGTCTAATAAGAGATAACAAACAACTGGTCAAGACTACCAGAACTCCCGTTGGACATGACCAAAGAGTTGTAGAAAGTAGAAACTATAATGCGATTTCTCCTTTGATGTGCAACAAAATTGAGTGCCCTTTTTCTTGCACTTACAAATTCTAGTTATTCCAAAGGTACAATAAAAATAAAGCAGTACATTTGAGTACATGAGAAGTCAATGCCACTTAAACATTCATAGAATTATTCATTTACGAAACCACTAAACTAGAGTTCTTGCACGATATACCACTGCCAAAAAAAATGTTTCACATCTTCAATAGTATGAAATCACTAAGGACAATGTCTAGATGTCTTAATCCCTCTTGCATCAAGCCAGGTGTATGTAAGAAGAAGATTTAATGCTAATCTCCAAAGGAAAAAGTTTACTTAAGGTTGCACCATCTCTTTCCAAATGCACACAACCTCCTCCCCTAATGTACATTAAGATGTCATTGTATATAATCTCTAAGTCAAACACCATATTCTCACCCAATGTGAATCATAGAACATTTATTTGGTTCGATTTAACCTAAAATGAATGTCGAATCTAAATACCAAATAAGACGGGAATAACTTCTAAATCTTTTTGTCATTCGAGACCCCATGCTTCTTGATTAGCTCTACTACAAATATTAAATGCTCCACATCCATGTTAAAATAGGTTCTTTTAGTAGCAATAGGGTGGATGCAGAGCAAAACAAAATAACCTGCGATAATTAATCAAATCATATTGTTTGTTGTACAAGAGGCTCCAATATTGAGTGACTTACATGTATGAGATGCACTACAAGGCAAATGGAAAGTATTATTTTCGTAATGTATTTTTGATCAAAAGATCTAAACTAGTAAATCACCTTTTTGAGTAACACCACACTCACCATGTTTTGTAATCATCCTTTACTACTAGGTTGAAAAACTACAAACTCTAAGTCTGACACATTCCTTAAGAGAAATATTGCAACCTTCACTCATTCATAAATAGAATTGACAAGTGATTATAGATATGTTTATAGAGTTATCTCAGTCACAAATAGTTTTGATTCTATATAAGTGATTGTAGATATATTAATAAAATATATCTATTTTATGGTTATTAAGACAGCTTATTTAACATAAATGCTAGCTCATATCTATATGAACCAAATTGTAAAATTACATGGCTCAAAAAACTATTATATTAGATATGAAACCTAACTTTACTTTGCATGTTTGAAAGATAATGGATCAAGGCATTGAAACAAGTTCAAAATTTAGCAGTCATTCATCTACAAAATGATAAATAAATAAAGAGAATCGTTAAGATTGTAAAAGATTTACTTAAGACTTTATATAATAGATCTTGGAGGAGGTTAAGAAAGTCATTATCATTAGTAGTTTTTTTAATAATAATAGTTACCAATATATTTTGAAATTGCATCATGTGAGCCTATATATGAAATGAAGTATTTGTTAACTCTATGCTGGAATAAAAGAAAAGAAATAGTTTTTTTAGATCATTAGATTATCGAGAATGCCATAAAAGAATAAGAATTATTCAAGATCAATTAAAGATAGCTCAAGATAAGATTACAAAGTACTTTGATGCAAAGTATCGATTATAAAATTTCAAGAAAGAGATCATTTATTTGTTAAATTAGTTAAAAGAAATATATTATAAGTTGTTGAAAAATAAAATGAGTTAAAATCTAAATTATTGGTCCCTCTAAGTCCTAAAGAGAGTTGAACAAGTGATATATTTGATTATTTTGACTCTTTATATACTAGGAATTCACAATGTATTTCATCTTTTATTTTTATAAAGATGCATTCTAGATCCTTGTGATGTTGTTAACTGCATTGGTTTAGATACCAAAATTTAATAAAACTTCCATAGAAATACAAGTCAAGATCTTAAATAAAATCAAGAAGCTACTAAGAAATAAGGCTATTCTAATGATAAATGTTTTATAAAAATATCAAGCAGGAAGAAAAGCTATTTGGGATGTGGAAGCAAACATGATCGACTAATAGCGAAAGGTTTTCTAAGTTTCAAGACAATTTTTAATGACGGTAAGATTGCAACACCTTAAAATTTATATATATATATATACATATATATATATATATGTATGTATATTATATACTATAAATGATAAATTAAGTCAATAAAGTTTTAATAAAATATGTTTTGATAAGTCATCTATTTTAAATTGATATTTATATTTAAAAATATTATTTAATTAACATATTATTGAAAAGTATGTCATGATTTTAAATGAATTCAAAAATTTTACAAAGTCAAATAATTGAAAAGAGCTTCTCAGATGTAATCCAAGGCAATTACAGCTAGCGAAGTAGAGAGCAAAAATTAGTTGAGATAAAGTGTGAAAGGTTATTTTTATTTGAATTCAAATTGGTTTTTATGCAATAGTTGAACTTTGTTATGGAGGAAAAAAAAACTTATGCCCAAGCCTATTTTGACTTCATTAAATGAAAATAATCATTTTTTTATAAATCAATTTTCATCCTAAAAACCATTCACTAATAAGACAATTAGATCATCAAAACAAGAAGTTTAAATTATCTATTATTAAAAAAAATGACATATTGACATTTTGGCTAATGAATTAAATAATCTCTATCACTTGATAATTATAAAAAATTTTAATGTAAAAAATATTAATAAAAAAATATAATAATATAATAGATTCCTCAAAATATTTTAATTTTAAATAAACATGATGTTGAAAAATGAATTTTTGTATTATGTTAATACTCTAATAGCATATGACATAAATTTTGAAAGATGGTTTAACAAAGATGTTTTCAAAAAGAGTTCAATATTATAGAAAAAACTTTTGTGAAAATTATTTTTAAAATATCAATGTTTTTGTATTAGGTAAAAGACTTTCAAAAAAATATAAGAAAATTTTTTTGAATTGAACGTAAAGTTGAAAAGAAAATTGAATGATGCCACATGGCACCCACCCAACATAGTGCAAAAAGTTATTTTTCACATTAACCATTTAATTCCATTTTTTGCTTCTAAAAAAACCCTGTTATAAATAAATTAACACACTTTCCATGATAGATTAATCAAGAAATTCTTCATATTTTTAAATAATTATTTACAAACAAGAATCTAACAAAAATAATTTTCTTTTCTATAATATGTTTTATGAATAATTTTTAATGGACCCACCAATAAAAATTAATTCAAATTTTGTTATATTCGGAGGAGGCTAAACCCTTTGTGGAGCTAAAGGTGGGAAAAGAAGCAAGCTTGAAGAAAGTACCTTATTGAAACAAGGGCTTAATCATTCTCTGCAAATTTTTTAGTCAAGTCAAGAATATACTTTACACAAGTATGAAGTTGGATTTTTAACATAGTGGAAGCTTCCTTATATTTCGTCCATGAGCTTCATCTCATCTATAGTCTCTTTCAACTTCTCGTGGTAGCAATCTAGATTCTCTTGCGTTGAGTTAAGCTTTGCCAACAAGCCATTGATCTCTTTATTACTTGTTGACGCTTCCTACAATAGCATGCATCCACACCAATAACAGTTGAGGAATCAGTTATTCATTTTAAGTCAAATATGAAAAAATATTGAAGAAATCTCATATCAAAATTATAAAAGCACAATTGAAGTATACATGATTCCTACTTGTATTAAATCTAAAGTAGACTCAAAGGAAGAGTGAACTTTCATTTCAGATGCAATGTTAAAATAGAAATGGAAAACATTACATATGCATTTAGGATTGACATGAACAAACCACCATCTACTTAACTATTAATAAATATGCCTTTTTTGGGTTGTGGTGGAAGGGACAGCAAGGGTTTTCAATCAAAATTTGTAATAAGCTTAGTTCTAAAAGCCTTACTAAACAATTGAATCAAAAAATAAATTGAGAAATAGGAAGGAATGGTGTAAAGCTAGAGAGAAGAGGGAGAGATGGGCAAATAGGAGAGAGAGAGAGAGAGGAATTAAAGAAGGAAATAATAAGCATGTTCAAAGCAGTATCTGGGTCACCTAAAAAAAGTAGCTTGTTCAAAGCAACACTTATGCGAAACTCCTAATGAAACTTTATAAATTATAGCTAAATCCTCTAATCGATGATTCACTGATATACCACTTGTTCCATCCTACTAAAGTGATAACAACCAACTTTATAAATTACAATATTGAAAAACATACTGAATAGTTAGGAAGACAATTTGACTTGAAAATCCAAATTTGAAATGGAAAAAACTCATTTTCATACTTACAAACATGTCCATCAGAACAAAAATAGATAGTTGTAGAAAGAAACATCACTTTTTATCACTTTTGCTCTAAGCTTTCCCTCCCAACAAGTGATTCACATCCTCAATATCATGGTAGCATATAAAGAAGAATATAGATTATAAGTCACTTAAAATATTCCTTTTGACTTCACCAAAATTATGATAACTTATTTGACCCAATATAGGCCTTTCGGCCATGCAATACAAGTTACTTGCATATCAAAAAAAGGAAAATAAATGCGTGATCTACGTCTACATTAAATACCCTTTAATGCTTGTTTCTGAATTGTGAGGAAAATATGATTAACCTCTCTAGCATCTATTTTTTAGTAGATTTTCATAGTTTTCTTTACTTTGACTTGTGATTTTTAAATTATACAGGCTCATCAAAAACTTAATACATATGATCTACATGACTTCATATGCATCTATAGTGGACTTAATCAGACTCAACATCTTAATAACCATTAGTGGGATAATTGAGTCTTGGACTTCTGCGTAGGTAATCCCTTCAAACTTTTAACACTTTTTATGCATCTTTCCTTCTCATAATTTTTCTTGAAAACTCAATAAAGAATTTTTATAATACCATATCACTCAATAGCCTGAGGTCAAGAAACTTCATTTGCTTGAGCAAAGTATTTTACAAGAAAAATTTCATTTCCACAATCATTAAATATAATAAAATTCATACTTTTCCTTTTCTCTTAGAAGATTTTTTAAATCATGCCATCCCTTTTGCATGCCTTTGAGAAGATGAAGATTCAAATTTTGCTGTGGAGAGAGTCACATATTTTGATGTTGAGGCATTTGGCAAAGTACTACTACATAACTAGTATATGTGTCCTAAGGTACTCTTCTAAATATCAATATCACATTTTAAGCTATCAATTTTTGTAACATGAGAGTACTATGACATTCTTTCATATACATAACAACCTTTTCAATCCATTCCTATTTTTTTCGATATGGGTAACAAAACCAACTATATATTTAGTGTCAAGCGTTATACGTAAAATGATACGCATAAGATTCCTATGATAGGTCGGTATGATACCTTGGACAAGTATTTCACTCATGAAAATTTGTTGATCACTCTTTGCTTTATTTAAAATGACTTGTATGTGAGGAATATAATCCATCTATACTCCAACTTGTTCATACTAGATTTGTATCAACTAATTAAAGAGAAGAACAAAATGTTTTTATGCATTTTTTTATGTTTACTCAAAGTAAAATAGTGGCTCTACTCATGCAATGGTGGCTTCGTAGGCTTCAAGTGTTGGTGATATTTTATTTGTAGAATGCCACCTTTAGCAAAGGAAGGGTAATGCTACACTTTCCTAGACAAAGAGAGTTGCGAAGAAAGATAAAGTTCTCATTGGCTACTTGGTTGGGACTGATTCCTTTATATACTTTTCATAAGCTTTTTCACTTCAATAACACTTAGAATGCCACTTAAAAAGTTAACTAGTGCGCACTCGTGGCATCTTTTACATGGAATAATGTATGAGCATAACCATAATGACATCTGGCTCCATGAATATCACTTATCGATCAATAACAATAAATATGAATTAAAATTGTAACCCAATAAAGATACAAGATTTTGTCATATTGTAATATTTTGTTGTTTTAACATAAACTTACTACTTTAAGATATTATTTCTCATTCATAGTATCATATCAATAAAAAATAATTTTATCCTAAAAAGTATCACGATATCTTAAAACCCTTGTTTTATAAATGTAATTTAGAATCTTTCACTTCATTTTTAATGTGAGAATAAGAACTATTGTCTCCTTGCACCTAAAAGAAGCTAAGAATCATGTTTTGCTATGAGATTCCACTATTTAGAAATCACTCAATAATCATTCATTATCATCTTTAACCTTTGGTGTCACTGGCCCACCAAGTTTTGCCTTGATTCAAATTGCACGACATCGTATTATATAAAGTATCATTACAACACTACAATATTAGGAAACAATCATATTTTACAAAGGTAATGTCCCTTTTCGGTTCTCTTATATTAGTCAAACAAAATTTTTTCTTTAAAAGAGATGTTTATATTATAAAACTATTTTTCTATATATAAAGCATTGATACACTTTTTATCTTCCAAATGAAAGAATATTCATACACTTATCTACCTAGAACTATACTAGGTTTTAACTCCTTATATAATAAGTCAATATCTAAAATATTATGTAGAGATCACTCACATTTTTTTATCAAGGATGTTATAGGCTTATTAGCTTTAACTTGGTTTTTCTTTCAACTACATTGCATTATAGGAGGTATCAACTTGATACCATAATATCACAGCATAACATATCATGTAGAGATATTATTTTTTTTTTATTATTCCATACAAACCAAAATGAGTTTTCTACCATAAGGTGCATAGACATTTACATTATTCTAAACTTAATTAGTATTTTTTGTTGCAATAAAAGTTATAATTCTTTGTTAAATTTGACACTAAAATTTATGATTGTAGAGAAAATTTTAGATAAGGCACTAAAAAATTATATTTTTTTGATATTATCATTTAGAAGGCTTTCTTTTTAAATTAGGACTAGAAAGAATAATCCACAATAAATTATTTTGTGTTCTCAATAATGAATAAATGAGAAAAATATGATTGTTCCCTCCAAACACTAGTGTTGCAATTGGCTCTTATAGCTCTTTTGTCCCTCACTAGAACATCTTCCTAGGCCACATCTGTGACATCCTTCGAGCTCTTCGATTAGTCACATCCTATCGGCAACTAGTTTTTGTCATGAAATGAGATTTCTAAAAAAACATGATGACTATAAAAATCAAAGGTAGTAATTAACATCAACCCTATCCAGTTTGATGAAAAAAATTAAAAACTAATAGAAATTTTTAATAAAAAATAATCATTTGCAAAAACAAGATGCCTTCACAGCACTTAATATAGTGGACATACATTTAGTACAATCAGTTACTACATTTCCTTTAAGCTAGTTGAAAAACCTACAAAATTACATACCAAATTTCTAGGTGGCACATCATGGGTTCAATTTCATAGATGTTTCATGTTATATTCACATTGCAGAAGTATAAACCATAGTTGCACTCTGATTCACAAATACCTTGGACAAATTCTTTGTAAGACAAACAATTTTATCATTTGATACCTTGAGTTTCTTAGTCAGAGTTTTCTCTTTAGAAACTACAGTGGATTTTATGACCTCAAGTTCTAAAAGAGCTTCTTTAAGTTGCGGATCCAATCAATGAATATGTCTATGAATTTCAAAAATTATAGTGGAAGAAAGAATAGTTTCAATGCCATATGCATTATTTGAATAATAATAGTACTGAGACAATGTCCTCCTTTTGTCTTGATAGATAGTTGAGAGAATCTTTCGAACTTCTAGAAGCAGCTTTTGAATCAGATAAACTTCGTTCCTACAAGATAAAATAGCTTCAAGTTCTAAAATAAGATATCAAAAACAATAGATGGTTGAAGTGCAATGGCAGAGAAGATTAGAAGCATTGATAAGAAATTAACACTAGTTCAAAAACTGATTGTGTTATAATTATATGGATTTATACCATTCAAAAAAGTTCCTCCATTAGTAGTTCTGCATCAACTAATGCAACATTTAATTTGCTGGACAAAACACCCAACTTAGTTTCTAGAATTTCATTTTTAGCAACTATTTATTCCTTTTCTCCAATTATAGTTTCGAAAGCCTCTTTCATCAAAGCGATATCAGCCTCAATATCAAACGCATTTAACACAATATTTTGATACTCATCCTAAAACAATACGTGCAACATTCATAATGTGCCACTAAATGCAATCTATTCACTTAAGATAAGGAATTGAATATCAACTACAAGTATAAATTAAACTGATAAAGATCATAGAGAAAATAAGCTTTGGAGTTCAAAAACCTTGTCCACATGTTTTAACCTAGCTCAATATAGTTCATGATTTTGTGAAGCATACTTAAACGTTAAGAAACTAACCTTTGTTCTTCTAGTTGCATCTCATATGTTTACTATATTACATCTTGCATTGTTGCTAGTTGCTAACTAGCTGAAAAATTAACTAGAAATTGCTTAAGCCTAGTATAAACAGAACACAAGCAGACTTGCATATGTGATATTTATCAACAAATTCTTTTTGGGATACAACATTTGACTAATGCTTCAACATATCGCATTTTAGTGAAGCTCGTTGACCTTGCAAACTCTTAACTTTTCGTTCAATTTGAGCTTTCTCACTCTAAAAAAGGAAATGTTCACCGTTAATGAAGAAAATAAAAAACTCAAATTAACACATCTATGACAATAATAATTACCTCAAGCTTTACTTTGTCCTGGATTGTATTCTTTACTTTTCTTTCGAAATACTTGAATTTTGAATGTCTTAATCAAATTCCTTTCACAAAGGTTCTTTCTCTCAAACAAGGGAAGAAGACGATAAGCTTGACACTTCTTTTTGAAGCGAGTAAATCTGAAAAAGGAGTTCTTCCTTCTCCAAATCATCCTGAAGGCCTTGTTCTAACAACATTTGTATCGATAAAAAATAGATTGGAAACTTCATCCTAAAAAAATAAAAAGGGAATGATCTAACTTAACTTACAATAGTAATCTTCAGCCTATTTTACAAGCAACATTAGAGCACATGAAGTTTTTCTTATGTTGACAATGTTGATTACCCAATAGATTGTACATTTGAGTGATTGGTTTATATAAGGAATTGTGTTGTAATTTCATAAGGGAAATAAAAATATAGATCATCATATCATACCTTGTCAAACTTGAATTCCTCAATTTGCTTGATCATAAATCTGTTGACATAGTCTTGGCCTAAAATGTTGGACTAAAATTATGCCACACACTCCATGGGAGTGGTCTTAAGAATCTAAATGCATAACATTATAGAATTGAAATCAAACAATTTATGGGAACCAAAGTATTATCTCATAAGTGTTGAATTGAGTAGGTATTCAAACTAATAAAATTAGTTTTTTGATCTAAGGATAATACAAATGTAGTGATCAACAGTAAGATATTTTCTTTAACAATTATAACGATCAACATGTAATGTTTGCCATATAGCCCATATGAAAAAAGTAACAAGTGGATATAGATGTGATGATAATTTGCACGTCAAAAAAGTAAGATATGAATCACAATGAGATACAACAATTAAATATCATAAGAAAAATAAGATATAATAAACATATATATTACGTAGAAGAAGTGGGGTTCATTGGTACAGCACACCTTTAGCATTTTTCTTAAAATCAAGTTATTTCCATCAAACCTATTCGTAGCGCTTATGCTAAAAAAATATGAAAGTGACTAATCTAAAAGAAGTCAATTAGGAATGTTAAAGCATGGCAAGAAGGCTTCAACTATATGCAAATATTTTCCAGCTTAAGCATTTGTCGAGGGAAAGAAAAAACTCCAACAGAAATCATACTATATTATCTCGCAGTTGTCTTTTTAGGGTTGACTAACAATCTATCATTTGGGAATCCAACCTTCAAGTATCTTCTTTCTTGGTTGAGCTCTCTTGTGCTTCCTTTGAACAAAAGACATTTTAGTATTTAACAAAATCCAATTATGCAAATTAGTATGACACAGTATTGCTAAAGGCACTCTATTCATTAAGTTTTTTTCCAACTACATTTGATAATGGTACAAGTTGTGGATGAAACATTTAGTATTGAAGAATAACCATGGACATATATGGCCAAGACTAAAAGTTCACAAAAGGAAATGAACAAAGAGCTATACACGATAAAGATTCCAACAAATCTTTGGAATAATACGTAACATAGCTAATACAAATTGTTCAAGGCTTCGCATAGATTGTTACAAAGCAATAACTTATCATGATAAAAGCACCATAATATAGAACCCAAAAAAATACATCACCACCAAAGTTGAATGCAACCAATTCAAAGAGGGGAATGTGAAAGCTATCTAAGCCTAAATGGAGAATATCAAAGTTCATCAATGTTAATCTATGCCCTCAAAATTTAAAATCAACAAATACTCCTAATAGTTCAGGCCAAGGTCGATTTGCAAACTTATGACACAAAATGAATTGCAATGTAATACTTAGTATTGAAGAAAGTACAAAGTGATCATCAAACAATTCCTTAGAGTTAGAGTCACCAAGCAATGAACAAATCCTAGAAGATTCCAAGACGGAGTGGTACAAAAAAAAATAGTCCCAAATCAAAAATATCAAAAAAGATTTCAAACTACACAAACATAAAAGCTTTCTTCATCTTAGCAAGCTCCTCCTTGGAACTCCTCATAAACTCTCCTTTCTAAATTCTCATCACAATCTCCACTTTTCCCCGATTTCATGTCAATCTCTTCCTCATTGTTTCTCTTTTAGCTGTTACTTTGTTTTTTCTTTCGCACCCAATTGCACCCGAACTCCCCGCCTTATTCCATTAGGATGCAAAACAACATCAAGTAGAGTAGAATAGGCCTCTTACCATATAACTTAAATGAAACTATTTTTCATTTAGCTTTACATTGTTATTTTAAAATAAAGTTCAAATATTGAGTTTCGTCCTCAACCCCTAAAAACCCACCAATTCCAATAAAATAATATCCTTATTTGTCTTACTAAGACCATTCCAATTCTACATTTTTAAAATCTAAGTCATTCATGATTGACATAAAATGGTCACACACTTTTCACGAACAAAAATGCCTGCTTAAAACAAAAAAATTAATCTCGTATAACATACAAAATCATATTTAATCATAGTATTTAATTCAAATTCATTAGAGAAACATTTTTAACAAGATTATCTTGAACCTACAAAGATAAAGATAATAGATTAGCCAAGTATGAAATATGACATAATAAAGTTAATTCAAGAGTGTACATTCTATTGCATTACAAAACCAACTGATCAAAAGTAGATCTATACATACCACTACCGATACCTAATCAACCAAAGATGAGCATCTTGTTGGATTTTCTTGGATGCTTCTTGATGATAAGACGATTTCACAATTTTTTGTCATGATTAAGAAAACCATTCTAAGATGATAATGTGCAAATAGAATATGAAGTGTTAAAAGTAAGAAAATTTTCTTAAGGAAGGTATGGATATATGTTGTGTTACCAACAAACTGTGTGTGGAATTGAAGTACTCATTTTATAAGAAAATTTAAAAGTCAAAAAAGGTCATTAACATATTAAATATGAACCTGAAAAGGATATAACTCCTAGCACTCAATGACATAGGATCATAATCTATAGTGTGGCTAATTTTCATTAAATCAAACTATCCATAGTTCAATTATTTAGAGCTCATTCAAGGTGTTGTGTCTAATATATCTACCATAGAGCCCATTCAACTTGTATTTTGCAATAACCTCAACCAATATAGTCAAAGTATTAACATAATAAAAGGTATAATAGATTATCAAGATTATTTGAATAGTCTAAACTACTTATAGATTTAGTTGAAGCTCTTCGAACATAAGTACAAAAAGAAACATGATATGCACAAAACCAACACATCCACAAATCATTTGTTCAGAGCCCATTCACGGTGTGTCTAGTATATCTACCATAGAACCAACTTAACTTGGATTTCTCAATAAACCCCGCCAATAAATACAAGTAAAAGGTATAAACCATTATCAAGAATATATAGAAAATTCAAATATCTATAAAGATGTGGTTGAAGCTCTTGCAATAGTACAAAAAGGGGCATGATATGTATCATTAATAAGAGAATTTTAGGAGATATAGCTAGGTTTTATATAGTAAAAGAATAACTGAGTGGCTAAGAAAGTTAATACCAATTTGACATATTTTATTTCAACTCCTAAAGAAAATCAATGATAACATTTGTTGGCTAAAACTATTGCCATAAAGAGAAATCAATACTAATAAATTTAGAGAACCTAAAATTACATGAGCATTTCATTATTGATAAGGAATTTCATGAGCTGCTATCTCCAATGTACAACCTTGTCATGGGAATGAAATTTGCACTATCAAAGTATTTGACTTTTGAGAATTACTGAACCACACCTAGATGAGTGACATATATATCACTTTACATCATCTAAAATGAACAAATGCCATAGGCAACTAATTAAGAATAATTCAAACAAAAAATATGAGCTTTATTTTGTCATGTTCTCTATTTAAAAATAACCAAAAGACTATCCACCAAACATATTTCGACTTCAAAAATATTCAAATAGACTTAAATCCTTAAAAAGGGACAAATGATCAAGATAACAACAAGAAAAGTAAACAAGACATCCTTGAAATGCCCTAACAACATTGTTCATATGTTTAAATGACCTTGAAGAAAAGTTCTACAAGACACCAGAGGTATTAAACCATGTGGAAGGGATACGAAGAAACCATGGGAGAGTATAGCACCCAATGAAGATTGCCCAAAACTTGAGATATTGAGATTAAGCACAGAGCCACTTTAGGTGATGAGCTTAAAAGATTAAGACACGTCAAGTAACAAGCACTAAGTTCCACCAATGGCTTTCAAAGATTTCCTCAAGAATTGCACTATAAGTTTGGAGATTTCACAATGAGAGCAAAGAAGTTGTGCAATTTGACCTGAAAAGCAAAACTACAAAACTTAAACAGAGGCGATACAAAACCACAAAGAGAAAGCCATCAAAAAATCTAGCAAAGATTTGAGGACCATGCCTTAAGGTATTTCTTCAATCCAATTGCCATTTGAGAAAAAAGCAAACTCAAAAAATTTTATAAGATGTATTCCAAATTAATCACAAGAGCAATAACAAAATAAGAATGAGTAAGACTATTTTTAAACCAAGTAGAAGCATCCCATCAATTATAGGATATGATAAGAATTTTAAATAAATTAAGCACCATTGTAATTTGAAGTTTTCCTTATACAACTAATAAGAGTTGTACTATAAAATATACTAGGTAGTATTCTTTGGAATCAATTATAGAAGTGAGGAAGCATAACCTTCAACAAATAATCTTTTTTTTACTCTCTCTCTCCCTTTATCCTTGTCTCCCCCACTCACCACTCTTGCATGACTACTCTTGATTTTTCCAATAATGAGCATGTGTTGTGGATTGATCAAGTAGATTAATTTAACTATGGTAAGTGTCATCATTGCAAAGAATTGGACTAGAATAGTCATTAAATTTTGCAATGTGATACAATAGAAACTGTTAGAAGAAAAGGTTTCTATAGTTTTCATTTACATTAAACCAAAAGGTAACCATTGACATTATATTGATGTTAATTAGAAAAATTAGACAAGTCTCCAATCTTCTTAAGCAAAAAAGAAAACATACATCATTCCACAAGTTGGTGGTAGAAGTACAAGCTCATATAAGAAGCCTTTCCCTTTCAAATAAGATGCAAGAATTGATGTAAAAAGAGGATTCACATCTCCATTACTATACAAGCAACACATACTCATAATTTTGAAATACCATGATGATTTATGGAATCACTCTTAGTAGCATAAGGAATAGCAAAGAAAATGTAACTCAAGTCAAACTACAATTTGAATAATGCAACCATGTTGTAAATATTTGCTTGCAAGGGCACAACCCTAAAATAAATCATATCAAAATACCAAGTTATGTATGATAACATGACATAGTTTTTTAGTAAACAAATAATATTCACCAGCTTCTTGAGCATTCCTGACTTCTCATTTTAGCTAAAAGAGAACTGCAAAATACAAGGGAGTTAATAATAGCACATTGAACATAATTTAGAAAAATTAATAGAGTTAAATTATTATACACATCATATTGCTAAGAAAATTTTGTTTAAAATTTTTAATTGAAAAAAATGAATAAAATGTCACAATTAACAACACCAAAACATTATTCTCGTATAAGAAAATAACTTCTAGAACAAAGTAAACAATCCAAATGAAATGAAGGTCAATCTAAAGTATCATCATTATGCAATGCACAATTCTCTTGAAATATATTTAAAATAAAAAAACTTCATTTGTGCAGCAACCAGCACCATCTCGATATAAACTTGTGGTTAAGTTGTACTGCAAGTTGGCAGTCCTCTATTTTAAAGCTGAAAGAGAATTTGCAATATTATTTAAAAACATAGATATGTGGTTGAAGAATAAAAATGAAGGAAATGATAAGGAGAGATACATCAAGATATAGATAGAGGGATTTAAGACTAAAATAATGCTAAGCAAGTTCTACCCATAAGTCATTTGTGTGATTTCAACTTGTTGTTGCCAACCATTGCTTCTCTTCTCCATTGTATCCATTGTAGTGAGCTAAAGATGTATGATGCCATTACCAAGTTTACCATGCATTCCTCTCTTCCATAGTGTAGTAGATTCTCCAAATAAATTAACATTTTTTATTTAACATCATCCTAGTTGAATTATTTAATGTCAATTATTTGATAGTTTAAGATCATATTTTGTGGTTTTATGTCTTTCTTCTTATTTATAAGTGTTGTTTCTATAATCAATTAACATTTGCACATAATATTTTTTCTTTTTATATAAGAAGTAAAAGAAAAAAGTATCATTATCAATGTTATTTATGTTAAGTTTATCGAAGGTTACTAGTGACTACAACACAAATTATGCTTAGGAGAAATCACATAGATCTGACATCACTACATTTATAGTAATAAACTATTACAAACATTAATATTCAGCATTTAAATGATTAAAATGGATTCAAAACTTCAAAAAAGGAAATATTTATTTAGTTATTAGATCTATATTCCTAGAACTTATTTGACTAAACTAGTTCCTTAAAAACAAGTAGACCATATAAAATAAAAAGGGATTTGATTAAATAGGACAATTAATATATGTTAGAGACTTCAATTAATTAAGTAGTTTTTCTAGCACTCATGGCTCGAGCTTGAGTCCAAGCACTGGGCATAAACTCATAATTAAATGAGGATATTCATTAAACATTGCACCGACTACATCAAATAGAATAGCAGCAAAAAAATAGACATATTCACACTTCTCCTTAAAGCAAGCATTCTATTCAGTTACCAATGTAACAGCATTGTCCAAGTTCGCATTTGGTCAAGTCTTCCCATTTCTAAAGATTCAATCTTCATAGGAATAATACTTTAATACAATAATAATAATAAAACGATGTTCAACGAAACATTTTAATTGGTAAGAACCTGCTCCTCGATAGTTTGATGACCAAAATTGCTCCAGTTTCTTGTTCAGTTAGATTGCAATGATTTGGAGACACAAATTCCTTCAAATGACATGTTGAAGCAGTAATTTTGTTTGTAGGAACTGATTCTAATTCCATATAGTTATTTTGGAGAAATTTGGTGTTCACATCTTTAAAAATCATCAAAAAAGTGACACCTTAGTACTTCTTCACAGAAGGGCATAAGAAACAACTTACAAGGGAGGCAATAGAAACACAAACACCTTCCTATCACTATTTAAGGAAAGGCCACCAAATTTGGGCAACTTTGCTGAAGATTGGTCCTCTTCCTAAAAAGGATTAAAAAACCATTATTTGCAAAACTTCTAGACATTTCAAGGAGAGAATAGAGAGAGAGGGTGTTTTTTGGTGTAAGGTGGAATACATAATGAATTTAGGCTATCTCTATTTTGATGGGTTTTCATTCAATAGGTAACATTAAGAAAAGCCTATTGATCAGGAAGAAGAAGTCCTCAACTTTATCAGTTTCATCAGCAATCTTAGGTAAATAGCTTCCCAAAGGTAGTGTATCCCCATTAAATTAAAAAACATTCCTACATAGGATAGTTGAATGGAAGCAGAATGCAAATTCTGGCTTCTCTTTAATTGGCTAAATAGTGTGAGCTTCCTCTTTTAACTTTGAAGGGAACTCTAGCAAGGACCTATTTTAGAAAGCCTACAAAAAATGTTTGGGTTTGTTTGTTTGTGTTATTTCTATTTAAGAAAGGACAACTAAGTGTCTTTTAAATGAAATTTTAACTTTGTTTTATTAAATGTGGTTAAAAAAGTATTCTTATAATAGGTTTGAATATATTATGTGTAAATATTAGACCTTTCTATAACATTTTTAAATGACATGAGAAAAAAAGACAAATATGTCAATTTTTTACTACAAAAAAAAACATAATATTGGCTCTAACACAAACTTTGATAAATATTCTGTGACAAGCATTGGGATTTGAGCATGTTTTTTACACAACTTCACAAAGCATAAGCTAACAAATCCATAGCTAAATGAACAAAATTGCTCCCCAAAATCATCAACAAAGATATTATACTAATGCCATCTATTATGTTTAAAATTCTTATAGTTTGATGATTAATTGCCACAATAAATAAATTGTCTTGTGACAAAAAAACATCCTATGAATGATTTTAAGTTATACATATACGATTGCCATAAGAATCTAATGTTATATGGTCACAATGTAAGACGGTTAAATTTATCATAAATATAATATATACTATGAAGAACAAGTGACTATACTTTGGAATATGAGTACAAATAAGTACATTTAAGAGAAGGTTGGCCAGTGTTTTAGAAAAAAGAGAATAATCAAAGAAAATAGGTTTTGATGTCTTGGAAATATTTAACCTTTTAGAAGATGTGCTAGTAAAGTTTTATACGAATATAAAAATAGATAAACAAATCAAGAAATTAGAAAAAGATAATTTGAAAAGAGAAGTAGGCTGAAAAATTACATTAAGGACTTGTAACCTAAAACAAAATGTTTTTGAGCATATTGGTTCACAAGTTTGGCTTAACTAGATAGAAGATAACTACTCAAATTTCTTATTCTTAAACTACATTTTCTTATTGAGATCTACTTAACAAATATACAAACATCTAAGACTTATATTAGAATATTTGAATGATATTTAGTGGGAAACAAAACAATCAAAAATCTAGCTATAACATTTCAAAAATCTATGAGCTTAGTGGCTATGTTTGAAACCTAAAAAACTTGAAAATTTGGCCAAATCTCAAAGCCTACATGCAATCTATCATTTAAAGCATCAAGAAATCATGATTGAGTTGTATAACATAAAACTATATATTGCTTTTGAACTTTAAAAACATGTTGCATGCAGTTCTTCACTATGTCAATTATAATTTTTTGATTATTCATCATCATTGGAATTGGAATTAGAAGAAGAAAGGAATGAGAATAGAACTCTATGTATTTGAAGGCATTTGCATTGCTAGTACATGGAGATTCTTAATGATTTGGGCTTCTTTATAATCCAAGGGTTCACTCAATAATAGTCTATTATAAATAAAGACAAATAAATAGAGGCTAATTTGGAATGCCCTTACAAAATAAGTTGCCACTAAAATTTATTTAATTTTATTTACTTTAATCAATATAAAAAATACTTAAATATAGATAAAAAAACATCGAAAGGTCATGTGATAATTAGAATTTTTTAGAAATTAGTCTTTTTATTAGAAACAAAACTAGTCAATACCTCAACAGAAAGGCAAGGTCATAAAATATTGAAATTAGAGCCATACTTTCAACAATGTTAGAGATGAATAAAGAGAAAACTAATGGGTCCATTAGGTAATAACTAGATATTTCGGCAAAAAAGTGGCAGGGACTAACCCTGATTGAATCATAATACAATTCACTTGTGATAGAGAAGGAAGTCCATTGCTTGATTGGTGCATCGAATTCAATCAAGGTATTGTTAATGGGGAAGTGGTGACCGAGTGGAACATTGGCTTGGAATGCTCAAAGATAATCAACAGACATTATGAGGATGGCCCAAAAGAACTCCATTTTATTGTTATAAGAGTTGCAATAGTCAATTCTAATTGTAGGGTTTAAACAAAACTAATTGGTAGGCAATTAGGGATAAAGAAGTCTTGTTTTAAGAAAAGGGAATATTCTCCTTGTGCCCTTCAATCCTTCTATTTTTTTGATAGATAATGCTAGAAAGATATTCATGTAGTCTTTTAGAATTTCTTCGATGCTAGTCAAATCTTATCAAATATTTAACTACACTTGAGGCAAAGCAAAATTGGTGAAACTGGATTTAAGAATTAATCCAAAAAGTTAATGGATGAATGTTTTTTAATAAAAAATCTTAGAATAAGGAAAAAACCATCCCACAAGTAAACAAAGTTAAAACACATTATCTAAGTAGAAGCATATGGTTTAGGAGGCCTAAACCATTACAACAGACTAAGTAATGGTGTTAAATGAGTTAAGGTCTCTAATAAATCCCACGACCAACACAATCAATGTCTATCTTAAATAAATTTAAATTAATAATGACATGGATAAATTATTATAAGATTATTAGTGCTAGCTGAGTCCATTTAAGTTTATTTAGATATTAATCGACAATTAAAATACTAAAAAAATAAAATAAAGATAACAAATGGATAATTTTTCTATTCTAATCTAAAAAACAATATAACCTCCCTTAAAATATATAAGATTTTTAAAATGACCATTAAATAATACAAGTATCCCAACAAACACACCCAAGGCTACGACCTCAAGTACATAAGGAGAACTAAATTGATCAATAAAACTGTTGACATAAGGCATATACATTAGTAACTCATAAAGTGGCAATTAGAAACAATATAGGTAGTAGAACATTACTAAAGAATGAAGCTACATGACATCTAAGAAGCAAAGTTGAGATGATATTGTCATGAGCTAATGACAAAATAAAATATCAAAAAGGCATTTGGTTAAACTATAATGCATACACTATATTATTATTTAAATATATTAGGTGCATTATTTGATTACATCTTTAAATAATATTATTTGAAATTGTAATTGTATTTTGCAAATATAAGCGACATCTAGATGACGAACTACTTCATATTAATAATAAGAATAGTAGATTATTTAGATAACATTTAGTCAAATAATAAAACAATATTGATAAATCTTAGGTAACATTAACATCTATATAACACTATGATTTAAATGTCAAGACTATCTAAATAATACTTAACCAAATGTCTCCTAAAATTATTGTGTGTTTCATAGTCAAACTATCTCAACGTATGGCACCTGATGCCAAATTAAAAGCAGCCTAAGATAAACTCAGCACACACTTTTCTTGTCAAGTACATGACAATAAAGAACCCAATTAGTTGCAATGGATTAGTTATTTCTAACTAACAGATCATACATTACATGGAAGCACAAATTGATATTTAAAAAATCCCTCCTATGTTCTTGTGTTCTTATATGAGAAATGCAAGGCATATCTATTTCATACAAAGTAGGGAAACTGAGAGGATTTCAAAAAATTATAAGGATTTTCTACATAATATTAAAAATATTACAATCTAGAATAAATAGATCATAAAGAAGACAACTTAAATAAAAGCAAAAATAATTGTAATGGATGCATCAACAAGCATTACCTCATCTGTCATTTTCTTTTGAAAAGGCTCAAGACACCTAGTCACTTGCCTCCTTGCATATAACAAAAAAAGCATTAATAAATTAATAATAATAATAATAATATATCTTTAAAGATAAAATATAACAATGCAAAATAAATATGAGGAAATCAAAAAATGTCAAAATATAAAGCCAAGTTCCTATAGGTGCATGATAAGCTTAGAAATTGTAAAAAACAAAAAAAATATTTGATGATTAGAGGATTAAACAAAAAGATAAATAAATAAATTAAAATTGAAATGTTTATACATAGCCAACAATACAACAATCACTAACAATGCAAAGAACTGAAACAATTGGAAGGAAAAAAAGGTGACCCTTCACATTTGTTTGAGATAAATGTTAACTATGTAATATTCTCTTAACTAAGGAGTGGGATTGATGAGGAGCAAGACAAGTCAAAGAAAGCTAATGAGGGTCATAAAAAGTTTCAAAAAAACTAAAGATGCATTCAAGCAATCCAAAGATGTTGGCTAAACGATGCCAACAGCAAAATGATTGGTTCATTTTTGAAAACTTTCCTTCTACTTTGCTTTTTGAAATTTTGTACTAACAAATATTCTACAACTCCATGGTCAACAATGCTTTTATAATAATAAAAACTTATTAAGTAATTTGTTTTGAAGAACGATAAAGGTTATGCTCACGTTGAATCTTCGACCTCCTATTAGAAAAATTGGGTCAACTCCAAATGAACTGCAACCTTTTTAAGAGGCAATGATATCAAACATTTTGGAAAAAGACATTAAACATAGGACAACTTTAGAAAATTATGTATAAGCCACATCTTTGCCTTACTTCATAAAATTCTTCTTTGTAGCTCTTGTCAAGGATCCATAATAAAGCTAGTATCATATCTGAAAAGCCAATCTTGTTATGCCCATGACCACAAAGGACTACAAAACATTTCATGTTGCTTATGTGACAAGGCTACTACCAAATGTTTTCAACACAACTCCTAAACTAGTAGATTAAAGCCATTCCAATGCCATCCCATTTAGTCTCGAAGATGTTGATGACCAGTTAATTTAATAATGAGATGTTCCATAAACCATAAGGAATAAAATACAAGTATTTATAAGATTTAGAGAAGTAAACATAAAACATAAACTCTATGAATATTCAGAAAAGCAGTCAATAAGCCATACAAATAACCTATTAAAAACATTATTTCTATTAAAAAACTTATAATATACTATGACTTCCTTTAGCAATTATGGGACACTAGAAGACAAATTAACTGTTAGGGAAGATTAGAGGCTATAGCCCAAAAGGTTTTTGTAGGGTTATCATAAGGAAGTTTATAAATTAGAGGCAATTAGCAACTAGCAACAAAAAGTTTATTTAACCATTACATAAACAATGTAAAAAATATTTAGATTGCCAATCAACCAAAGGAAAAAGCACAAACCTTCAATGAATAATGTTTTTCATCCCTTTAAAAACTTAATAATAGTGAAATTCTCAATCTTCCTTTTTTATTCCAATAACCTTATAACTTGAGAAGCTTTTGCTTTCTTTTCCTCCTCCAACTCCAAAGCTATTCTATCCTTCTCAAGCCCACTCTGTAACACAAAAATTGAGTACAATCAGTGAAGCTGTAATAAATTATTGTGTAGATTAAGAATTTCTTCTTCAAGATGTTGAGAGTGACAACTGTACAATATATATGCATAAAAAGATCACCCTTATGGTCATTGGGTAAAAAAAAGAACACAGATGTCTTTAGAGTAAAATAAGCACCACCAACATTGCCCAAGGCTAGCCTATTTCCCTTTTTTGCTACTTCATGAGCACAGCATTAGTCACAATCGTCTTGTTCAAAAAGAAACAATAGTTTCAAAAGTTAAAATGAAATGAAAATAACTAAAAGTAGTGGATTAAAGAAAATAAAAAGAAATTAAAAGATAATTATAGTCTGCTTAATTGAAAGTTGTTTTATAGGACCAATAACTTGTAGATGATGTACAACTCATTCACAAAGGCATAATTTTTTACTTGAAGAGCTTTGCTTGCAAACAAGAGACTCCTTTTTGTCTCTTCTAGATGTATCTACCACGAACAAAAAATATGATAAATAACATGCATTAATCAGTTAATGTTTGGCAAATATTCCATCTAAACAACTAAAAGATCTATTGGAAGTAGCATAACATTAACTTTAGGACAAGCCAATAGAAAAATGATATTTAATCATTGCAAAATTATTTATGGTGTTCTTTTCACTAAATCTAGGCCAAAAACATTAAGGCCCACCACTACACTACAAGTCGTACATAACTAGCCATATTTGAAAGAATAACATGGTTGTTAGAGGTCATTGTAAAGCATACAATAGTAACTATTCAGGGGATTAAGAATGTGAGATAAAATATGAAAAACCTTAGAGTAATGTACATTAAACTATATAGGTTGCCAAGTGATTTGTTTGTTAATAGCAGGAAGCATTACTACCTTCATCTAAAACCTTTAAAAAGGGCTTCAGGTCAACATTACTCTTAAGAAATAGAAGTAATCTGATGTTTACAAGTTCTATAAAATGCTCAATATCCATCATAGCAAAGTTTGTTATTGTTTTATCAACTACTTTAAACAAAAATAGTAGTTATGTCCCACTACTAAGTTCGTTTAAACACTTTTTCTATTTCTAAACTAACCTTCACAAATAGTAAGAAAAACCTCTATTGTCTATACAATTGTACGAGTATTTTCATAAAGAAATGATAATTTAAGAACAAAAAAAATATTGATGAACCTTGTGCTTTTTGACTAATTTGAAAACACAAATTTGTTCACAAATATGGCTAAAAAATGAATCTCTTGGCAACTTTGATAGAACAACTTTGTGACTTTGATGGTGCAACATCGACGACATTGAAACATTGAATAGTGTTTTGGATTGCAAAAGCTTGTATTATGACAAATATTTCCCACTCTTTTAGTGTTGGTTTTTTAGTAATATGCTCTTAGACTACTTGGCCTTGAGAGGGAGCTCCAATGATGAGTCAATGATGGTTGCCTTCTCAAAATTGCTCTTCAACCAAGGTGATAGAAGAGCCAGGGACTAATTCTTTAATCTAAATCAAACTGGCATCTTCGTATAATGAGGAACCTGAAGTGGTGTTTGAAAGAGATGGGATAAAGAAGAAAGTTACACCATTCAAATTAACATTAATTGGGACATTCTCTCAAGGTCGTCCAAGCATATAAACAGTATTACTGGAATTCAAGAAAATTAAGTTTAATGCATTATTCTCAATAGGGTTTCCAGATCACCAACACATTCTTATTCGATTCTGATTGGAAGAGGATTAGTTTCACTACTAACTACATAAAATGCAAACTATTGTCGAGCTTCAAATATGAGGGGTTAAATGGCTTTGAGATTTTCAACATAATTCAAAACACTTTTTGAGCTCTTGTTTTGATCTCTTTCAAGTATTTTCCTAGAGACAGCTTGTCTACTTAAAATCCTATATTCTCTCAAAAACATATCAAATGTAAGTAATGCAAATCAAGAATTCAAACATATATTGAATTGTGAGTGTCTCAAAAAAGTGCCAAAAAACCTGTGTTCAGATTTATATTTGAGTATATAGTAGCGAACGTATCGTTTTGAGGAATCTACCGACATGCAGTTTGTAGTTTTAAGAGGTGAATTGAATTTTCTTTGAATTTACAAAGAAAATATTAACAAAAAGAAATGTTTTTAGACCAATTCACTTTTCCCATGCCAAAGACTTAGTGCATATGTTTGAAAAACTTTGGGAGAGAAGAATGTGACCAAAAGCACAAAGAGAGAAAGAGAAGAGTCGAAGAGGAAGAAGGAAAGAAAACAATATTTTCAATTTTTTTGTCAATATAACATAGAAAGATAAAGATCTAGCCACACTCATTCTTAAAACATGCATTAATTAATTTGAAGGTCAAGGAATGGATTGCATATAAGTTGCCAGAGAAGTTGATATTACTACAGTTCATTACAATTTTTTAGTGTAACTATCGAATAAGACAATCATTTATGTCGTACTCGTACGACCCTAGCAGCTGGAGTTGGGAAGCTTTTGGCTTAAGTGTGATAAGTAAAAATGATTAAAATTGTATTGGTCTGATCTAATGAACATATAATACAACGGTTTACTAAAAAATCCATTGCATTTCAAAATTTTGAGAGCTCAAGTCAATTTGATAATTTAAGTTTATTTTATTAGTACAATATGGTGATCATACCAATAAGACACATGAGTAGATGTTAACAATTGTACTATTGCAAAATGAAAACCAAAGAATATAATAAGTTATGTACCACTTAATCAAGAGATCATCTTCTCCAATTGCTCATCCAATCGTCTTTACATATATGAGTATGAATTGTATTAAAACAACGTATATATAGAGCCAATACACCAATGCATTGCTATGTTTATCATGCTTTATATTTGTATGATGCTTTTATTGGTCTACTACAATCAACATTATGGTGTTGTGCATATATGTTACGGATGCTACAACTATGAAAGGTGAGTTGGACAAACATAACTACTTGTCAGAGATTTCTTATCATCTAACAAATATGAGGATTCAACCAGACCAATACAATCAGTTCCTTCATTACTTAATAGAAATCTATTGTAGAGTATGTTGTCCAATAAATATATCATGCATGGGTTATGTAGTATGATATTACATATTGTACCTTATAATAGCATTCACAAATGTTTTTCCTAATGAAAATATATTCATCAATAAAGACATAAAGACAAGACAAGTTATGTAAGTGTTTCTTCCTTTAAGAGAGCTAAATTTATTCTCCCCAAATGTGTCATCAAGAGTACATCAACAACACATCAAAAGGCATACACAATGATACTAAAGACAAAGAGAGGAATAAGACAACAATGAAAAGCCCTCTAGGCTTACTAAATAACCCAAAAATAGAAACATATATTAGAGATGCACATCTTCATCGAAGTAAGAAGCTTGGAGAAAAACTTATAATTTCTAGTCTTTAGCAAAGAAATAGTTGTTCTTATTAATTGAGCAAAATGCCTAGGATATATCAATATTTATAAAAAGACCATTTTACGTTATTTGGGATTCTAAGAAAGTTTTATAACCAACTTCATGTTATCATGAAGGTATTACCTTAGATAATGTTGGGAATGATGGGGAGGAATCTGTTAGGAAACATTTTGGTAATGATCTTATAAATAAAATACTAAATAGAGATTGGTCTATCCTCTAAGATTGATTGGGCAATAATTGCCTTTGCGATAAGCATGATATCTATAACAAAAATGTTGGTGCAAACCTTGTTGTAGCAAAGGCTTAAGTGACAATTATAATGAAATTCCTCCAAATGATATCTGAACAATCCAAGAAGAACTCAACGATGAACCCAACTAAATAGAAAGCCTCAAATTAAAAAATGAATTGATAGCTTAAATAATCCCATGAAGATAAATGTTTCTAAAGCCTATTGATCAGAGGACATCAACCCAATTGAGCATGAAGGGTAAATTAGAGCCCAAAGTAATCTATGAAGATGTCAACAACAAATGGTTGTATTCAATCATGAAGATACCAACAAAAATAGTCATTATAAAAGAATTAGATTCCTTCCTACTTTTTAATCACCATAAAAAATGTTGAACTGGTTTTCTTCAACACACAACCAACAAAACTTTGCATTTTAAGCAATCCACAGGAGATAAATTTCTTACAGCTAAGAAAATCAAGTTTACTTTGTCTTTCCTTATAAAGCAACCAATCATACAAGGAGAAGATGCTCTTGTGGAAAAGAAAAAATCAATCTTTTTTTCAAGGGATCTTGACCACTTTTAGAACTTGCAAAATAATTTGATCCACTAGACCTTGGATGAGTATGTTGAGGGCCATATCACAAGGTAAAATCCCTTGGTACTCCATACTATGTTTAAATTTCAATAGTTAGTACAACAATTATTGAACTTTAAGAAGATTCCCATTGGATTTAGAAAAGGGAATGTTGCAAGTTAATTAATTAGAGAAGGGGTTTAAGGAGAACCACATAAAGGAATTTGGGAAGACCATCATTAATCCTCAATAGACATTAGCCCAAGAAAGCTTAAAATGGATTGGATTTCTTAAACAATTGTTGAACAAAATAAAGATAGGGCCCAAGCACGGAACATCATCCACCATAATATTTATAAGAAGAATTACTACATTTCTCATTTGCTTCCTTCACATTAGCTCCAATTAAAAGTGATAAAGTCTATAAATTCATACCAAGTGGATATCTTAAAGTCAAGATCATTGTAAGCATAAGTAATAAAAAAACCTTGAGCAAGGGGCCCAAGATTCAACCACCTAAGTAATAATTACAATTGTTATAATAACCTTTATTATGAAATAGCCTTAAATTATGAAAAATTTTGTAGAATTAAATATCATCAAGTTTGATCTCAAATAAAGCAATAATTGTATACATAAAGGACTTATGTTGATCTCTATATTTAAAGACCTAGGAGTTATCTTGCCAACATTGAACATTTAAACAATGAATGTTGGAGGGTTTATACATTGGGCTAGAGAGGAGAATCAATATTTTCCAAGCAAACGAAAAAAAGATGAACCATGTCTTTTCAAGGGACGATGGGCATAACTGTGTTAGATTGAGTCACGATCAACTTTGAAGGTCAAATCGTATAACTAAAGGCTATCACCATTTGGCAAAATTAGGGTTAGATGATCCCTCAACATATTCAATGGTATCTACAACAAGATGTTGCATGGTGGCCAATGGCACAGAGTCATGTCGAGCACAATCTTCACCAACTTAACAAAATTTGGAGAATCTCTTCCCCACATATCAATGGTGTCCTGCTCTAGCTTTCCATGCCATGACCTGAACAAAATGCTTGTATGCTAAGAAGTAGCATTTTAATACAATACCTAACAAGGGAACAAAATCATTCACCTCATATTCCACTACCAACTTTAAGAAGATTTCAACACCACAATTCTAGCATAGTTAAAGTTAAGCTGCTATACAAGATTTGCTTGGAAAATTAATTAAGAATTTTAGATGATTGCAGATGGCTTTGGAATAAAGTTTTATGTAATAATTTGTTAAGGGAGAGGTTGGAAGGGGTAGGAAAACATGAGTGTTCTATGTATAAGAGGGGACATAGTGGAAGTGATTGCAACATGAAGGGCAACAGAAGTTTATGCTAGTGCCATGGTTGTGGGAGGGGACTATGCGCACAAGTGGTGCCTAAATCATTGGTACAGAAAAGTGTGTTCCAGCCTTTATCATGAGATGAAGTTGTTAGTAAGAAGCTAGAAAGGGGGAAAGAGCATTGTATAGAGGACAGGAATAACAAAATAATGAGATAAGGTTTTGAGAGGCAAAGAAATGATGAATGGTGTAGAACCTAACAAATCAAAAGTTTGTTGACAATGGCAAGGATCAACTGGATCGAACAATGATAGATAGTGATGAATAAAAAAGTGAGCTTGCCAACCAAGGAGGCATTGTGAAGATGATAGAGACAACAAAAAATAAAGATGATTAGAAGAAAGAAAGGAAGCATAGAGTGAAGGAACGAAAAGACATGAAAAAATGTGCAACACAAAAGGATGGAATGGTGTGCAAGTATAATGTCAACAAATGGACATAGATTGCAAAGTGGGACCATATAAGAATAACAATGATTTAGGCAAGATGAAGTATGAACACTGACAATCTTAAGCAAGGGGATGCATGTACTACAAGCCACTATGACAGTGAAAACCCATTTTTAGTTGTATCATTATTTAGGAATCAACAATTACATTAAAAATAATTTTTAAAATGGAGAAAGATCATTATGAAGTTCGTAAGAAGTACCTTTATAATGTTTTTATTATTATAAAGAGTAATATAAATTATTTGTAAAAATTGTAAGAAAATGCAACTAAAGAAATGTCACTTCATAAAGTCCTTATCATTGAACAAATAAAGTTATAGCTTCAGAATAATTTGTTATCAATTTCCAACATCTGTGAAGCATGAACAAAATCCAAAAGTAGACAACAATTATTTGAAATATATAGTACTCTTCATCACCTGGAACACATCCTATATCCTATCATTGATGTGTTCACACATTGTATATTTTTTATGATAGTATTCTTTAAGGCATGTGTTATGAAGTCCAAGTAAACTATACACATGTTTTATTTATATGTCATTATTGGTGCAATCATATAAAACATGGCTATGATTCATCATTTTCTTTATTTTAGACTTATGATAGAAGTACTTCTTTTTCTGGGTAGAAATATGGTTTTGACCTTATCAAATTCTTCTTCTTTTAAGTCATTTTACGTTTCAACATAGATAAAATGTTGAAACCATTGATTTTTTTCATGTTTTTACGTGATTTTACTTCAAAGTAAGTGTTTACTTAGGACCCATAGGGTTTGGGTACTTTACCTCTTGAAAATGTGTTTTGCTAGGAGTGTTGGTGAGGATAGAATTTGCTTCCTCTCAATAAAACATTAAACTTTTAAAATATGGATAAATCAAAGGTCCATCAAAAAGGACATTGTAGAATTCTTTTAGATGACATTTGTTATCTCAACGTATGTCTTATACAAATCAGGTTTGTTGAACTAAAGTCTTAAATATTGTCTAAGTTATAGAAGAAATATCAAATAATTTATTTATTGAAAAGATTTGAAACTTATCAGACTTCTTGTAGAATAATTCACAAAAAGTATAATAGGTTAAGTTCATTTGTTTTTACTTCCATTCTGTTGTGTTAGGAGCAACAATTTTATGATTGTAGTCCATGGCAATTTCTTATTCTTCTATTTCAGTGATCAAAATAGATTATCAATAAACTCTTAACTATACGATTCTTGGGATCTCTTGAAGGCAAGCTCCTTGATTTTATGACACTTGATTATGTTTAACTCTAAATATAACTCTGAAGGTGTAGGCACACATGCAAATAAAAATTAAAAACAAAACATAATGGCACTTCAAACATATTATTGCTTATCTCTCTGTGACAATGACAAAACAAAATGATGTGTGAAACTTGCCCAAAAAAGTGATTTAGGGAAATATGAAGCACTATTCTCTCAAATGTAAAGAGACATTGACTTTTGCTAAAGGTGTCTTAAAACTAGTCATATAGTTGATGACTTTGATATCACCATGTGATGATTCATGTTCTTGTTGAAACATTGTTATGATTTGTTTGGTGAATTGCTCTACTCCATTGTGATATATGCAAATTTAAAGTATTTCAAAAAAATGATCAGATCATACAAGATGATTTAAAATAAGACACAAAGATGTGAATGAAATTTTCATTTACAAAAGCATTGTCCATCGATAATCAATGGACTATGGACATATAAATGAAATTTAACTTATAATATGCTCCAAAATTACTATTTTACAAGTCCAATTCGTTGTTTGAATGAATAAAATCATCTTATGGTATTGGTCCTTAGCGGCATTTATTATATTATATAGATTTAAAATGCTAAAAATACTAAAACAATGTCATCACTAAATTTTCTTTGATAGATTATGTTCTAATTGTGATACAATTGTACGAGATTAACTAAAGTTTTACTTAAATGGTTTCTAGGTGGAAAGGTGTCATATCTGTCATATGGGCTAATCATGCATGTATGAATTGCATAACAATATAATGCTATTGGTAAAGTACAATATTTATATAATTGGGGTTTCATAATATTATAATTGCTTATGTCATATGTTGTTTAACATATTCAACCAACTTCTTAAGTACAGCTTGTGCAAGCACATCATTCTTTTAACATATTTTAAAAGTAATAATACAAATTCCTGTCAACCTATAAAATAATTGCGATTTAGACATTTCACATAATTGGAGCATTGTTCATAAAATTTGCCACAAAAGCTTTCTAATTACTTCTTTCTAAAACCAAGTGAAATATTCTCCACATAAAGAAAACTTCATGTGAAAATACTTCATCAATTTATCTTATTCCTCATAATTATGTCATAACAATATTATAATAATAATTAATTTTTTGAAAAGAGAGTTAGATGTGACAATTAATTTCTCTAGAATATGAAGTAAAAGGTTTATGTATTTTCCTAATGATTGGGTGCACTTGTGGGTAGTGAATAATGTGTCAAGATCTTCCCTTTCTAGCATCTCCCTTTGATTGTTATGGTACCTTTAGAACCACACCATAATATATATCTCACATGACATGCTCATATCAAATAAGCTTGGTGATAACACTTGCTTATTTAAATAAAATTTAATTCGTAAGAACATGGTTAACACCTTTATTTATAGAGCCATTAGGGAAACTATAGTAATTGCCTAACCTTCGAATATGAAAGAACTCATGGATTTATCAAGACCCACATTTGTGAAATGTGAAGACAATTGAAGAATACAAAAAACATGAACAAATTATTTAAAAAAGACATTAAATTTTACCAAAACCATGTCTTGTAAATCTACAAAGGAAAACAAAATAAGCAATTCTTGAATATCTTGTGTTTTAGGTCATAGTTTATTGAGTGACTTAGCACTTCGTAGCTTATTAAAGTGACCTGGGTAGAGAGGCATGATGACACTTCAAGTCTAGTTGTAGGGTCAGTGCAGATAAAGCTGTTTAGCTATGTTTCATTGGTTGATGAGTTTTAAGTGTGTTGCATGGATAGAACTAGGGGCTACTATAAAATTTTAAACGACTTGTTTTGGGAGGTTGGATTGCCACACAAACATATCATTTATCTGTGTTGTTCTCGATCCAAACCTAATTAATTATCTTAGATGTCTTCTATTTGATATCTCAACTCACTAGATAGAGATAAAGATATTAGTAAGATAATTTTGCTTGATAATGATAATGAAGGCTCAAGAAACTTGCTTGGTGTTTAATATGATTGCTTATTAAGTATAAGACGATAAAAATTTATGGTAATGCTAACTCAACAATATTCACCAACTATGACCATTTAATAACCATTTATATATTTTATTACTTTGATTAATTTATTATGCAATATGTTTGTGTAATGATGAACTATGATGAGTAAATGGCACGGTAAATGCAAAAAAAGTGTAGAAATCATAAGGTAAGAGTTTTAAATTAATAGGACCTCAAGGAAGATATTTGAAATAAATTTAAAAAAGAATGAAAATACTGTTTCAATTAACGAAATTGTTATTAGAGAATTCAAGTGTAGTACTTGAAGGCACCAAGTTGAGAAATGTTCCTTTATTGGCTATGAGGAAGGATGCTAAATCATCAAATGAATGCTTTTGTTTGTCCATCCATCAAGGGATGATTGATGAAAGCTTAATTTTCGTTCCTATTAAGTACTAAAATATTTTTTTAGAAGTAGCTTATAAATTTGACATCACAATATAGCACAATTGTTTGTGGTGAACCATATAGCTTTAGAACTTCATTAAGGAATTACTTTGTGATTTGGAATGCATCTAATGTCTTATGGTAGTTTTTGAAATGAGCTATTTTATAAAACCTATTAATAACTACGATTACATAATCAAGATTTGTAATTGATTTGGTATAGGTAATGCTATATTTGCTTTTATAATTAACTAATTTAAAAATGGAACTAGTTCTATGATGGGCAACTATCAATACAATGTTTGTGATAATCTTGTCTAAAACAATTGTTCAATCAAGTTTGCTATGGTTTTGTATTAGGAAAATTCACCAATGAGTACTACAACATTTACTTCTTTGGCATGAAAATCCTTAAAAGTTGTATGCAGATTGTAGGGTCGAGGCCTAAAACAAAAACCACACTTTAAAATGAAAATCACAAAAATATTTAGTTGGAAATGTCTTCACATCATGATAAATATTATCAGGGTCTAGGAAATCACTCAAAAAATTCTTGATGTGCTTGAATCCAAAAAAATGTGCATTCATTGTTGATAATAAACAAACATAATGACTTGGTGCAACATCTACTTTATTCTCACTCCTAGCTTATTCATCAAAAATGGTTAACTCTTGTAAATTTTGTAACCATTTAGAATGTTGTTGATGTAAAGACCTTTGTGAATTTAAATAGATAATTGCTTCATGGTTAGATTAAAAAACAATTTCTTTGTATAATAGTTATTGCCTCAAATGCCTTAGAAATTGCATTGTTGCATAAAGTTATCCTTAATAGGTTGAGCATTTCTTCGTTGTCTCTTTTTGCTTTTCATTAAAGAATGCAAAAAGATGAACACTTGACCTTGAACAACATCAATGCCTATGCCTAAATCATCACAAGTGACTTCAAAGTTGGTTGAAAAGTCTAATTACCTTAGGAGTGATGCTTTTTAAGGCTTCTTTTAATTTAGCAATAGCTAATTCTATTGACTTTTCTTTATTGAACCCTCAACAATTCAATTCAAACTTCAATCATGGCTAATATTATGTTAAATCCTTCAAAGAACCATAAATAAAAATTCCCTATGCTTTTAAAGATAAGAATTTCATGTACATTGTTTTGTGGTCGAACATTCAATAATAGAATTTATCTTTTTATGATTAGTGGTTAGTCCATCTTTTCAAATCATAACATCTAGGACTGACACCCTTTCCAATAAAAATTCATAATTCTTAAGGCCAACAAATAAATGTTGTTCATATAATGTCGTGCTTACCAATCTAAGATGTCATAAATATTTAGATGAGATTTGATTATAACTAATATGTCATCAAAAGTAATGTCTACAAAATGACTTAGATATGGCCACAGGACATGATTCATAAGTTACATAAACAAACTTGCTACAGTCAATTACTCGAACAATATAACTGACCATTCATATAGTCCTTTTCTTTTAAAAGTAGCCTTCTATTTGTCCCTATATGGATTCTACCTTGACGGTGTCCACTTTTTAGGTTTATTTTAGAAAATTTGGTAGTTCTCATTATTTGATCTAACAAATCATTTAGCCAGGGAATTAGAATTATATAGTTAATCATTTTTTCTATTTGCATGATTATCTATGAACATGTACTAACTTCTATGTTTTTTTGTACAAAAAGTTGGGACAACAAATGGACTAGTACAATCTTGATTAAGTCCTTCTAGAATGAGCTCATTTACTTGTCACGTACATTCTCCTGAAGTAAATAATTTTAATCAATAATATGGTAAATGTTGTAGCAATGCACTAGGAGCTAGATAAACAACATTTGGTAGATCTTAATGGTGGTTGTGTTAATGGCAACTCATTGAAAAATATTTTCACAATTTCTTCCAACAAAGATTGAATGATGTGTGGTGACGTTGGTGTACTAAGTGCAACAAATAAGAAAGCCTTACAACTACCTATATCCTTCTCAATCTCAGGTAATAAAATGATATTAACTAATTTTGTTTCCTTTATCTTTCTCATTTGAAGTATTAGTGTGAGAAATTTTTATAAAAGGAGTTGATGTGTATGACGTGATCTTCTTTCCTTCATATATGAAAATATACATTAGATCTTCCATTGTGATCTTGTTTCATTTATACTTTATTTTTTTTGTTCATTTTTTTGTTTTGACTTCTTTTTTATTAACTTTTAGCAATTGACAACACATGCACAAAATTAAATGATGCTTGTTTAATAACTTGTTTAATAACTTGTTTAATAATAAATTAAAATTCATGCAAGTTCCTACTGCTCGAAAGTTGATGAAAAACAACATACTATAAACTATCTTTAGCTCATTGACATTTCAGATGTACATAGGTCTAAGAAATATTTTTATGTAAGGGCCGACCAAATGTGCTTGGTTTAGAATAAAAAGTCAAAGGATCATCGAGAAAGTAACAATTCAACCATGAGCTAAAGAATTATGCAAATCGTTAGAATGTGGGATCTCAACCTTAAGAAAGTGTGGTTTTCAACTTATACCTAATATACTCACAATGGTGGAGAAGTCAGAAGATGCACACACAAGTGGTGTTGTTACAATGCCAAAAAAGAATATCAGACATGGACTTTAACAAACTCTAAAGTTCAATGTGATTATTAATTTCTCTAAAATATGAAACAAAAAGGTTACGCATTTGCCTGGTCATTTGCTGCTGTTGTAGATGTCGTGCTGTGGGAATCATTTTTTAATTATAACACACAATTTTTAATTTACCCAAAAATTGCTTTCAAACTTATTAAATGAAATGCAAAAAATAGTCCCCAAACAACGTTTGAATTTTTGGCTCTGATAGAATGATTGGTGAAGCCAAGGGTGATTTGATTGAGCTTCATGAGTTGAAATGAGTGCTGACATCTTAAATTTGGTTTGCAGGTTATAGTTAGTTGAACGGTTGGCATGGATTAATGGGTAAAGTTTATTTTGTTGATCATAGGTCAATGTAGGTGAGGTGGACTTCATGGGTAAATTCAAGTTGATTCATTGGCATAAGTGAAATGGATTGGCTATATTTGATGGGTCAGAGCAAGTCAAGCAAGATGCTTGAGTTGAGACAAGCTAATCAAGCAAAATGGACATAATAGTGTCGTAACAGGAGTTCATAACTACAAATTGAAATTGATGGAAAAACAATCCAAAAATTCAATTTTAACACAAAATGTAACAATGTTTGTACAAAGGAACTACAAGACGACCATAGCAATGTTAGGGACAACTTTAAGTTAGAAATGTAGGCCAAGCTACCAATTGACCTTGAAAAAACATAGAATAAAGTGTAGTGACAAATAACTTAATGAGCTAATGGAAAAACAAACTAGAATATGTAATAAATAATTGTTCAACTATAATTGACCATTCAACAACAACGATAGTAGTGCTTTCGAGAATTAGAGGATCCAATCATCGCTTCACTTTGCGTCTTAATTAGACTAAAATACTTTTGAGTGGAACCTGTATGTGATTGTACTGGATGACACTAAGTCACTATCCAACAATTAATTTGATCATTTGAAGTGTTTTCATGGGTTTGTGAACATATCCTTATTGAACAATGAACCGGTAAGAAAAAGAAAAATGAATAAAAAAATGCATAATAATTTCAAATTGTCCAATCACCAACAAAAGTGTTACATTCACCCCATGTCAAGGAACCTAGTGTGTGACTAAAAAAGTACCCATTAGCGATACGACAAGTGAGCCATAAATCATCATAACAACTTGATTAACCCCAAATCAACCAAAACTAATATAAGTGCACAATAATTAGCCAACAATGACCATGCAAAACAATAATTATAATGGCCAACAAAAAATAAGGATGATCCCTATACAAAATTTTATAGGTTTTATCTTCAACCCCTTGCAAGAGAGGCAAGGCAACGTCTAATCATAACATGAAGATCTAACTATGTTTAGAATCAACTAGATGAAGACGATATAATGGAAACAAGTTGTAGATAGATCTTTAAGATCACAAAAATTTCTTTCATTATATCTTACATGTGAAAAACATGCTCTTTTAAAAGATGTAGCAATGGGTTAAACATATTATTATATGTTAACAAACTCATATCTATACCTTTCATGAATCTCCCATTTTTTAAAGTAATTCTAATAACTTCATTTATTTGCCAAAATTAATTAAACTATACATTATAAATTCTAGCAAATGCTCTTACAAATATGATCAATAGATCTTTCCAATGTGACAAGTTAATGGAGTTAATCACCGATTGGACAACTTATCAGACATTTAAAAGTTATTTGTATAAGTTTATTTTGTTCCTATGAAAAAAGTAAACATACTACACAATGTAGAACATTAAGATTTCTTTTGTTTTTTTTATCTTTTCAATTGATGATGTATTCATTTGTAGCAGTAAGATGCATTTGTTACATTAAGTTAAGATGATCATATCAGTTTAAATAGTGGATCACCAAAATATGACTATTCTTTCCATAATATGCCATGCACTTAGGATGTTTTTGCATTATACAAGCTCATAATAATATGACAACATTCTACTTATCACATTAGTGTGACAACATTCTAGTTACCACATTTTGACATAATAGAAAGATCATAATCATATGACTAAAAAATAATATTCTTATGAAAACATTATAAATTTTTTATCCTAAGTCCACTAAACTATCTTTGAAGAGAAATGAATCATACAAAAACAATGTACAACATGATATAAATATTATGCAAATACAAACAACCAATTGTCTACTTGTACATGGATGATACCACAGAAGACCATATAATGGTTTTTTATTCTATATTAAAAAATAGTCATATAAGTATGATAAAAGACATTGTAGATGTTCAACCCAATTACAGTTTAATCTTGAATTAGACTTTGTGTTGAAATGAAAGTCATCCATATAGAAAAATGTGGTGATATAAATGTTATACATAAAAGAACTGAATTCTCTATAACACAAATACAAAAGGAATAAGGTAGATAAATGTGTAACCAATTTCAAAATTTATATTTTTATCATCGGTGATTATGGCATCTACACGATGAGATCATTCAAATGTATATGAAGCCTTCATAGTTTTAAGTTTTATTGGTAAAGTAAGACAAATGCTAGACCAGACATGTGTAATATTATTCATCATACTATGACAACATAATCTAGTAAAATATAAGAGCATATTTTAAACATAATTTCTTTAAATTTACATAACATTTTGATTATAAGATGTTCTCAATCGAATGGAGTACATATTTTAGTGGTAAACAATACAATTGGAATATAAACTGGAATTATTTAAACAGAAAGCATGCTTGATTGGACTTTCAAATTGTTTAGTGACAACATTTGAAGCAATTCCACATCACTCAAGAACTAGTTGTGCCAAGCCATTAAGCATAGCAATAAATTTTCAAATTATTGCAATGTGTATGATTGCTTTTATCACAATCATTCACTTGTTTCTTTAGCTATTACTACATAGTCACAATAAATAGCTAATAATTAGTTAACATAAAATTTGTTTTTTATCATAAAACTCTTTGGGTTGGCATTCTTGTTAGCTATAATATGAGAAACATGATATTACAAGGTAAAGAGAAATAAATATGCTCTAAGCTAGGTTTAAATAGCTATTATACAAGAGGGCTATGTATGTTATGCTATGTATTTTTTCAACAAACTCAACAAATTAACACTAATCAAAGCTAAGTATTGGTGTGCAAAATATATTTCATAATCTAGCTACACCACTTATCTTGAAGACTAATGTGATACCATTAATTAAAGAGGAGTGGTATGTTGATGAAGTAAAAAATACTCAAAATATGCACTTTAAGTATAACTAAACATTTACATATGATCATAACCAAATCTTAAAAGATTTTACCATTTATTTTCTTATTATGAGATTAGTTTATGTCACCTTAATCTTTTATTTAAAATGTTGTTTTTGCTATGAAATGTTTTCCACACATTTTATATGAAGAATGACTTATAAATAAGGTACATACATTGTTTTTAGTATTTTATGTATTCAACTGTAGTATAAAATTGTTTGTATGTTTTCAATGATTGATTATTAAATTTTTAATTTTTATGTGAAAATCTACACAAATTTAAACATTTAAAGACATTTGGTTGGTTTGGTAGTGTTCTTAATAAAATTTCATTCCTTTTTTAGCATGCCAATAATATTTGCATTTAACCCATAGTACAAAGTGGACAGCTTTGGCTATATCAAGAAAATTTGAAATTTTGTTGTGTCGATTTTTTTTATTGTTTTTCTATTGCATAAAATTTTATCGTTGACGTGTTTTTCATATGTCATTGAAATTTATAGTTTTATGTTATCCTTTGCATTTGATACAATTATGCACTTTGTAATGCAAATAATTGTGTTTTACACTTTGCCTTTTATATAACATATTTGTAAGAGTTTATGAGTATGTTTTTGAGATATATTTAAGAATTATAATAGTTTAATAATCTTTTATTCTTTTACCTCGTTCACTTGTGGTTGTGAAATTGGTTGTTGTGGCACTATAGTGTCAATTTTATACAATTTTGCATTAAAAATAATTTTTATATTCCTAATTTCATCATTGTTAAAACATTCAATTATTTTAATTTACACAATTTAATTTTCTACCTATACAAACTATTTTTGAAAACTCATGTAACTAATGGTAGTCCTTGATGGAACATTACAAATGTTTAGGTAAACATTAGAAGGAAAACATAATTGAGATTATTTGTTAAAATTAGTTGTTTATCATTTATTTAGAAAACATACGATTTTAAATTATTGTATTATTTATTATCCTATTTGTTTTATTATTGATGTAAATTCTAATATTTATAAATAAGTTAAAGTACAACAAGCTATTATTTTGTTAATTATTTACATTTCGTACAACAAAACCAATTTGAACAATTAAGATTTTTATAAATATGTCGTATTTGTAATCAGATTATGTGTCCCAATTCTTTTATTGCACTTTGCACTTACCTTATTATCAAAAGTTGTATTACAACTTTAAGGCACTTTTATTTAAAATTAAAAACGTTTATTAGCTTTATGATTATAAGTTTTTAAAATGAAAATAGTTTTATATTTGTACCAAAGAAATTATTGCCTTCATAGAAATGAAAAATATATGTAGTGTTGTCTATTAAAAATTTATTTTATCTCTATTACATTATTATTTTTTATTTCCAACTAGTAATATATCTAGTTTTACATAATTACCACAAGAAACTCATTTTAGCCTATTATGAAATGGGGGATTTAAAAATTTGAATACTTATATCACAATCTAGATTTACATTTTTATACTCAAATATAATTATTAAGAATGTTATTTAGAATGTAAAATTCGATTTGCAAAAGAGCTTTAGTTTTTCTTTTTTTTTTATTCTTCTTTACAAAAATATTGTTAAGTATTTATTGAGATAAAATTTAATGTCCTCAGAAATAAGTAATTTTTATGACTTTAAATTTGCTCTTGATAATCTTAAATAACTTCTCATTTTTTTTGGAGTGAGAAAGTTTTTGTAATCACGATGTGGAAAACTTGTTTTACATTTTAAATGTTGTGGTATCATTATGACATGTTCATATGCTGAAATTCATAAGACGTTCTAGTCCAACAAAAAGATTTAATTGGCTATAACTTTTACTAGAAAAATAACCATGTTTATATTATTTTTATGTTAAAATTTTTATTAAACTAGTTTTCATTATTTGCTAATTAAAGTATGATAATTATTTATTATTCAATTATTTTATTATATAATGTTTTTTTGATGGTCTAAAACATTTTTATTGGTTGCAATATAAAAATCCTTTGTTGATGCAAATTGTAAACTTTTATCATACATAAGTATAATAAATAGTTCTTTTACATTTTTTTTGGATAATGTCTAGTCGTTATATCTTACAACCATTATTACATAAAATATTTTTAACATTTCGACAATTATTGTCAAAATGCCATATTTTCTCAATGTATGGAAAAATTTTATATTACTATTGTAATAATTATTTTCTCTTCATAGTATTTTGTTCTTTTTATTAGAAAAATGAACATTTATCAAAAATGTTATTCATCAATCATTTAAATTATTTTAGACCTTCGTTTATTTTACGTGGTTTATAGAGAAATTTTAAGATTTAAAATAATCTTATTTTAATAATTTTTTATATTTAGAGAAAATCTTTTGAAAGTGGATTATTGCCAAGCTCTGAATAGAGTGAATAGTTTTTGTATTTATTATTTATATATTACTTTTAATGTTTTAAACATTTATAATGTAATTTTTTATGCTTTATAGAACTCTATCTTTTTAAATTTACATCATGATATTTATTTTTCTTAAATTAAAAAAAAGTTTTCGCTTAATATACTTTGACATTTTTAAGATTTTGAAACAGTTTTATGCTAATGATATATAATTGTTTTTTTTAAAAAATTTTTATGCCTTGTAGAAATTGTATTATTAACTTAGTAATTATTTAAAATGACGTAATTTTTTTAAAGATCTAAACTTTATGATTTGCAATTACACATATATCAAACCTTGATTTGAAAATATTTAATGATAAAGTACTTTTAAAGATCAACATAGTTATATACGAACATATTAGATTTAGATATTTGAATTGTATAATATATTTTATATTTTTTATTACTTATATAACTATAAATATATTGTTTATTTCACCTATATGTTTTATGCTAATAAGTTTTAACATAGTTATAAACATATTATTTCCAATACAATCTCTTGTCATGCATTGGACATTCTAAATAAAAATAACTAACCTCGTTTATAAAAATGGTTTGGGTTAAGACTATTTTGTTAATAATAATGGTGTCCACATGTTAACTATGTTGGAAAATTTATAATTCCAACTCATTAAGAGAAAAATTTGTGAGATTTTTGTTTGAATGAAAGTTCAAAGTTGGCAAGCTACACAAGGGATAGTACATCATCTATAGTGTGTAGAATGTTGAACGTAAATTCTTTCTTATAAGAAGATGAACTATGGGATTAGATAACATGCATTATGTATTGCAAAAATATGAAGGAGTTTTATCACAAACAAGGTTTATGATATGCAGTGTGATGGAACCTAATTGATTAAAATACTAAACATTTTTTGAAGAAGTGGATCTTAGTTAATATATCATAACTACTTACAACATCTCCAATCAAACTCTACCATAAGAATAAGTTTATCTAGTTTTTCGTGTACTACCTCAATGCTGGTGGAGTATGAAATTTCTTCTAATAGATGTTAGGATAAGCAACAAATAATTACACAATTGAGTATTACCAAATTCAAGCTTGTGGACTTCTAAAAATTCTTTTGATCTTGGAACATTGGCAATGGTTTTATGATCCACAATTTGCCAGGTAGTGTCGAAAGAATGGATGATGGCCATTTTTATGATGGCATGGATGATGGGTTCTATGAAAACAAACAACAAAAAAGAACCTATAATTTACAAACTACAATTTGTTATCTAATGCATAGCCATAACACTTCTGAAAATCTTGTTGGTAGTAGAAATTAAATAATTTCTTCACATTAACATTTGACATTTACTAATGCAATATGGAATGACTCATTTATGAAGCATTATACAATATTGAAAAAATTTATAAATTTGTTGGTTCTACTACAAACTATGGTTAATGCAAGTTTTTTTGTCATAATGTGTATTATATATTCAGTGGCTTGGTATTGTTACCATTGAAAAAAATGAACTTATTTTTAGGAAATTGCCATCTTAAAGAACAAATAAATAAAACAATATTAGAATCTAAATTGAAAAAAAATGAAAAAAATAAAAAAAGAAAAGATTAACATAAACATAACAAAATATTTAAAATATCATAAATATTTATAAAGTAAATTAATCAAAATCTTTATTAATAAATATGCAAACAACTTTTATCTTCAAAATAAATCTAAAAAGCCTAAATTTTTTTAAAAAAATAGTTTCTTAAACACATCAAATTTTAAGAGTTTTGTGCTTGTTTTATTATCAAAAGGTGTGCTCATTGTGGGACAACACGAAGCATTTGTAGTATAGAAATCATAAGTTTAATTAAAAACTTTAATACAAAAAAAGTAATTTTATTACAAGCAAAGGAATAGTGTAGCTAAGAAACAAATGATGACCAATACGTCAACTTTTACGAAGGCTTTGATTATCGTTGAGATGCATATGTCAGTGGTTAAGTTTCCATATAGAATGTACATAAATATTCCAATAATTGTACTAGTTCAATATTGTTCTGATTTACATATATATAAGTCATACATTTTGTTAGAAGAACACACTTATATGTTCTATATTCACAACAAGAGTAGAGATCTATGGAAAATGTATTATAATGCAGCCATATAAGTATGAGTGATATTATGTGTTAATTATTTGGAGTTAAAATAAAAAGAAAATAAAAAACAAAGAATAAACTTATCGGATTATCATGAAGTGTGGTGTTATGAATATGGACATCCCACAAGTGTGATATATAAATCACCTTTGTATTTTGATGTAAATTTTTTAAAACTCATTCTTGCTAAATGATGATCAAACTCACGTGATAGAGCTATCATAATTTTACAATGCTAATCAAATGGCTTTTTTCTTAGTGTTTTAAAAATAAATAGTATAACTTGGTTGAATATATATTCTCATACAAGAAAAGATACCATCAATATTATCTTCCATACTCATAAAAATAACTATTGTGAATGGATACTTAAGGCATACAACAAGGATACTATGCTTCATACTCTTGGTCTTACAAAGCTTTATGATCACATAAAGATGATAATATGAAAGACTAAGATAATATTAGTAGTTTTAATCCTGAGCTATGAGAAAGTTAAATTTTAGTTGAAACTTTAAGCCAAAATTGAATCCATATGATATGAACATTGTGTGTTATATTAATTAGGTGATAAAGCATTTGCCATGCTTCAAACCTTGATTTGTTGTTTAACTGATTAGCTCCACCCTAAATAATTGATTTAATGATATTATAACTAGCTTATTGCATGATGAGAGCACTTTGTTTTTTCAAAAGTGAATACATCATTATCAAACAAATTGATTATGGAATATCCTATAGGCTAGTTCCAAGTAAGATTGCTTGGTAATGATAAATATAACATAGATTTCTAACATCTTCCATATAACCACTATGAGAAGATTGTGCTAGCTTAATAGGCTAAAATCATATTTGTAAACATGGGATTAAAAGCTATTTTATGTTGCACCCATCTTTGTCTAATGTTAATATCTAATTAATCAAAGATGTTCATTTGAATCATTATGGAACATATAGATCATATTAATTTCATGTGATCAATGATTGAATTTGTTGGGTACTAACCATGAAATATATCACCCAAACACACATTTGATTCTAAAAAATGATTATTTGGCTTGGTTGTTAAGTTGCTATAGTATGATTGTGTCTCTTGATGAACATTATCTCATCAATGGCTCATATTCATATGATAGTACATTTCTTTGAAAATCACTTTTGTCTAATATACAATAATTTATGTGTTCCTTCATAGTCCACATTACAATCATGGACATGTTGATGTGATTGACAATTTTAGAGTACATTGTGATATAATTTGCAAGTGAAAGGCTTTATAGAAACTCTATATTTTCATGTGATTTTGGACTAATATGAAAAGTAGTCATTATCCACTATCTTTTTGATGATAGGTTTTTCACTATATTACTTGAGGAATTTGTAATTTTCTTTGTTCGTGACTATAACTTCTTTTTGTGGAAGTATTCGTCAAATAAAGTTAATCACTATTGTTTAATGTGTAGTCTATGTATTCCTTTTGTCTTCCATTAGACTTCTTAGCTAAGAATTTTTTTCTAAAGACATTCTACGCTATCTAACATTTGTAGTAATGACTTTAAACAACATGCAACTCATTCCACTACCACCTAATTTTTATTTTCATGAAAGAGAGCTTCTTTGTGTTTTAGTACATGGGTCATTTGATGGCCTCAAAGTTATTTTTGAATGTTGATTTGTTTAAAATGTTGAATAGTTTCCACATAAGATTTATTTAATTTTCATAAGTGTGAATTTTATTTTCATGTGTTAACCATGTGATATATTGCATTCTTCTCAACACAATGATTTAAAAGTTAACCAATAGTTGTTCCACGGCTTACAATCTTCTTCCAATTCTAATACTTAGATCCATCCTCCTTTCCATAATTGCTATAATCGTGATCTAACAATAACAATTTTATAGGACAGCCAACATTCATAAATAATTAATAGGTTGAATTTGTGGTTATCATTGTAAAGATTAGCAAATAAATGATTTCATAGCCATTTTCACTCTGGTTGATTTTAGGAAATTGAAATTTTTCTCATCTAGCATTGTTTACATTTTTTTTTATCATAAAGCATTAAAAACATAACTGGGTTCATTAATTATTATTGAACAATCTTGTTGGAATTAAAAAATTGAATTAATTAATTCAAAATGTATCATTTGTATTAATAATGCTTTTTTTTTTGTATGCATGTAAGATATAATTAATATCACATAGGATTGGACAATGATGTTGTCATATGAAATTGTGTTATATGCGTGGTTGTAATATTTGTAAAATTATAATACTTTTATTATATAACATTTCTAATTCTTTCTTTATGAAGTGAATCGTTAGGTTTTAATTTTTTAACATCACAAAAAGGATATTAACTATCATAATGGTCCTATGTGTTCCTTTGGTGGGTTTGACATGTAATTAGAATGAGCCATGTATGTGTGCTCCAAGAGAGCTATGTAGGTAATTGGCTTCATATAATAGGTATGAACATAGAATGAGTGTGAGAAATTCATCAGTATGTTGGATAGTTAATGTCCTTGGCTATGATCAGTTCATTTTAATTATACAAATATAATATCACTTCTCAACAAATGTGATACTATTTGCAAAAAAACGTGTTTTTGCACTTAGTGATTACGTGAGTGGCTTTTCTCATATGAATATGATCCACACATTATAAGAGTATAATCTATTATGAATAATGTATGTGAGCAAATCTTGAAACTCATCATAGTGTTCGATCAGACAATCCATGAAAATATCTTAAGAGGTAAAATGTTGGACTAAACTTGTTTTTTTGATAATTGCCCATGTATGATATGCACATCATTTTATTATGAACCATTAAGTGCTTAGAAATCAACTAGTTGAATAAATCTAATACGTAGAACAAAGTGCATCTTGTTGCATCATTATTTTGTAATCTATTGGATTGAACAACATAATTAGTTTAAAGAAAATGAAAATTGGTAAGTTTTATTATTTAAAAGGTAATGTTTATATAGCTATTTAGATGGTGAAGAAATAAACCTCATTCAATTAGTCACGATGAACTGTGACTAATTAAATATTTATTTTTTATTATTAATTATTTATATTATATTTTTTGTTCTTTATGTGACATTAGTTTATTTGCCTTGTTTTGGTTAAACTACATTAGTTTATTTACCTAATTTTTGCTTTTAATATATATTTATCTTATATTAAAGTAATATTTTATTATTATTTATTCTTTTTTTAATTTTTCGATACATAGTAAATCTAAACATGATTTTTTTTCTTATTTAAACATTCTATTTTCTAAGCTTTAGCCATGTTTTATGAAATATTTCAACAAGAACATGACTTTATGATTGTGAATATTATGCTCATTCTTTTTACTATCATAGAATGCTACTTTACAATAATATTTGTCTAATTTATTCAAATTTTTCACTTTAATTTTTTCATATTACAACTTTACTCCAAATCTTTTTTTTCATGTGATGTTCACATCATTTTGATTTGGTTATATTACATTTCTTCAATTTATCTCATTTTTGCCTTACTATATATTTACATATTATTAAAGTAATAATTTATTATTATTTTTACTTATTTAATTTTTAAATTAAATAATCTATTTTTATATTTTTAGTAATATTTTAAGGATTTTGGCTTAGTTTTTTTGATATTTGAATTAGTACCAGATTTGATGATCAAGATTATTACACTGAATTTCTTTAGTATCTTGTACAACTTTCCAACATAATCTATCTTCTTTCTTCATTTTTCATTTTAATTGGGCAATTTTATTGAGTAACAATAAGTTTGTTTTCATGTGATGTTAACATTTCTTTTACTTTATGATGTTAAACTACTTTAAGTTATCTCTTCTAGCTCAACATTATTTTTTTAATTAATATTAAAATAATTTATTATTATTATTATTATTATTATTATTATTTGAACTTATTTTATTTTTTAATTTTTATTAAGTCGAAATAAAGTTCAATAAAAATGAAACAAAATTCATTGAACAAATCTTGATGAGCCTTATCTATTTTAATAGGTTTTTATTTTAAAATACTTTCAATTATTTTGGGATGCTTTTTGGAACATTGTTTTTGCACAAAATTTGATTAAAGACCATGTTGAAGTTGATATATTTAGCAATGTGTAATGTAAGTTTCCCATACAATTTATCTCAACCTTTCAAGTTTTTTGCTTTAATTTTTTTTGTTGCCATATGGATCTAATTGTCCTCTCATTTCACTTTCACTTCACTATATTTGGATATATATTTTTCTTCAATTTATCTTATTTTAAGTTATATTATATGCTTACTTAATATAAAAATAATAACACATTATTATGTATGCTTATTTAGTTTATTATTATGTGATTTTTTTTAGAATGCTTAACTCAACAAGGTTTATTGAATTAAAAATTCTTTTTGAAATTTTGAAGTATTTTTTTCAACTATTTCTCATGTTTTATAACACATTTTTATACTTATCATATTTGTTTGTGTCTTAAAATACACCTTCCTCATATAATGTATCATAGTTTTTTGAGTTTATAGCTTTGATTTGATTACACTAAAAAATAATTCTCAATCTCATGTCATGTGACCTTTATATGTCTTTGATTTGGTGATAATATATTGTTTTAATTTATGTCATTTGTACTTTAATATACATTTACTTGAAATTCGAAAAATTATTTATTATTAACAACCTTATTTTCTAATGTAATTTATAGAATTTTCAAATGTTGTCTGATTAAGATGAAATATTGGTCGATGGAGTCATCTCAATAAACTCTACACAATTAACAAGTTGTTTTAAAAATTTTAAAAAAGTTTTTGGAATTCTTGACTACTTTGCATAGCATTTTGAATGATATCATTTTTAATAATTGAGATTTCAAACTGAACCCTGTTAGTATCTATGAGTATAACCTTCTATGACAATTCACATTGTTTTATCAAATGTTTTATTTTGATTTAGTTACATTATTGATAAACTCAAATTCTCATCTCATTTTGACTAGTACATTACTTTTGTTTAGTTATATCTTATTGGTTAAATTAATCTCATTTTATCTTTTTAAAGTATTTATTTAGTATTTAAATTATAATTTATAACTTTTTATGTTTATTTATTTTGTTAATTTGATGAAATTATAAATGAGATCTAATTGAGCTAAACAATATGTCATTAAGCTCATCTTGATGAGCTCTATCTTATCAAATACTGTTTTTGATAATTTTAAACATTTTATTTTATAGAATTGTTACATGTTTGATCAGATATTTTGATTCATACAAAATTTCAAAATCGAGGATTTGGCACTTGATGTTCTAAGTATCTTGGTGTGTAACTTTTCTATGAAATGTACCTCATTATTCCAAAATTTTTGCATTAGTTATACCATTATGTAACTCTAAATCTCATCTTGTGTGACCTTTTGCATCACTTTACTTTATATTATTTAACTTCAATTAAATTAATTTTTATTTAATATAATTTTTTCCAATATTAAAAAATATTTTATTGTTATTCATGCTTATTTTGTTTGATAATTTATTATAATTCCAAATGAAATTCGATTGGGATTAAAGAAATTTCTTTTGTTCAATCTCAACTAGGTTTATGTAATTAAATATTCTTTTGATCTTCAAAATATTTAATTTTTTAGTTTTTTCCACACATTACAAGGAATTTTTGGATTTGTATAGTATATTTTTAAATATTTAATTCGTTAAGAATGTCTAGGTCACTCTTTTTATTATCTTCGAATGCAGATTTCCATTATAACTAATCTTATGTCCTCAAAATTTATTTGTTTTTTTAATATTACTAAGTAATTCCAAATCTCCTTTACTGTGTAATTTATATTATTTTTTAATCTTATTTACATTGTTTGAATTTATATGTTTTTAACTATAATATATATTTATATTGTGTCACTTAACCACTACATCGCATTCCTTTTTTTATATTGTATTACTTTAGTCAATCTTATTTTTTTCTTTAATATTTATTTAATTAATAATAAGATAATGGTTTACTAATATATATGTTTAAATACTTGAAATACTTATTATAATTCTAAACAATTTTTATATTGACAAAACAAATTTTGTGGACTCATTTAAACTAGTTTATCAAACTATATATTTGTATGCATATTTTTAATTAATTTCATTTACTTTGTTTATAAGTGTTTAATATGATATTTTAATTTGTAATTAATTCTACAATTGATGATGTTGGACTCCATCGCCTTATTATTAGTGAATGCAACATTCCTATATAGGTTATTTTATTTTTTTAAACTTTTCGTTGTGAATTCGTTATACTACTATGTAGCTATAAAACTCCTATCATGTGACCTTTCTATTATTTTTATTTTTTTGTGATATATTACTTTAATTTATCTCATTTTAATATTAATATTTTGTTAATTAATATAAAATAGGTAAAAACAATAATAAATTGTTGAATTTTAATTATGTAAATATATATTTATACTAAAAAAAATAACTTTAAAAATTATAATGCAAAAGAATAAAAGCAATGCGAAAGTCACACATGAAGACAATTAGAGTATGAAAACAATATAATAAAATAAAAGGAAAAATATCTAAGAAATTAGATAAACCAATAATGAACGTTAAATTTTGAGATGTTAAGGAGATTAAGTGTAACATCCTCAATCAGCAAAGTAGGGATAAATTAAAATGTCTCATAAAACTTGTTAAACATGTAAAAAAAATAAAAATTTTATTAAAAAAAATAATTATTAACTTGATAAAGAATGTTAGAACGAGTCCAATAATGTTTGTCATCGAAGAAAACAATGTGAGTAATAATATGTTATTATTTTAAAATCAAGTAGACATATATAAAAGTTGAATTGAGAAACTTTATACAATGTAATACATCTAAATCAAAGGCATGTAAAGATCACACTAGAGATGGATTAGAGTTACATAGAAATATAATAAAACAAAAGTGAAATATTTGAATAAAATGATGTAAGAATGTTGCATCCAAACATGCTGAGAACATACAATGAACATACTCAATGATCAAATTGTGTATAAATCAAGTGTTTCTTAAAGCTTGAAAAAATCTAAAAAAATATTTAAAAATATAAAAATAAATATTTTATTACATAGAGCTTGACTCAAAGAGAAAAATGATGATTATTTGATCATGATAAGATCTCAATTAGAATGTTTACAAATTATAAGAATAATTTTATATATATATATATATAGTATAATGTCAACATATATTTTGGTTGAAATGAAATAAAACTAAACTTTAACATACCAAACTCAAAGTTATGTAAATGTCACATGATAAGAGAATTAGAATATCATGATAATATGACAAAATGAAAGATAAATGTTTAAAGAATTGAGAAAAATTCTTTTAGAACGCTACATTCCAAGGCACTAAGGAGCCTAACAACTTCCTTGATCGTCAAATAAGGTAAGAATTAGATATCTCATAAAGCAAGAAATATCTTCTAAGGTTAAAATATTTAAAAATATAATAATGAATACTTAATATACAAGAGTTATTTGAGTTGTATCAAATGAAACTATTTTGTCTTAATTAAACATCATTTGGAACTATAATGAATTACCAAAGTAAATAAGAAAAAGTAGTAATAAATTATTATTTTAATATTAAGAAAATATTTAAACAAGAAACAAGATAAATTAAAGCAATAGAATGTAATAAAATAATGGCAAAGTACCAAAAAGATATCATAATTAATAAGATAAATTACAAAAAAAAGTTGTATTCCAAGACACTAAGAAAATCGAGTGTAACATTCTCGGTCATGAAATCAAGAATGAATTGATGTAATCTCATTTGGAACAACTTTGAATTACCAAGATAAGTACTTATAAATAATAATAAGATATTATTTTAAAAATAAATAATAGATGTTATAGCTGAAAAGAGATAAATTAAAGAAGTGAAATATAAGCCAAATAATGATGTAAACATTACACAAGTAGAGATTTAAAGTTAATAAGTAATATAATGGAATCAAAGATATATATTTTAACCAATGAAATACTTTGGGTTTGAAGGTTGCACTCTAAGATACAAAGAAGAGGGATTATAGAACTCTCAATCATAAAAATAGGTATGAATTGAAATAACTCATAAAGAATACAAACACCATAAAAAAATATAATCTATAAAAATTATAAATAAATGTTTAATATGTTAGTGCTTATCAACAAAGTTTGCTTTGATTTTGTTGGACCCACATTGAATTGTTGAAAATTGGTAAATTAAATAAAAATAAAAAAGCAATAAATTATTATTTGTTATTTAAAAAATATTTATTCAAGTAAAAATATTATAAATTAAAGAAATTTATTGTAAGGAAATGAAAGTGAATAAATTTAATTTAACTAAATCAAAGTGATTTAAAGGTCAAATAAAAGGAGAATTAGAGTAAATAGAAGTTAAAGCTAGAAAGAGATGAATTAAAGATATGTAATGTAAATGAATCAAAATGATGTAAAGGTCATAGATGAGAAGATGATAAGTTACATAATAATATAACCAAATGGAAATAGACAAAATGAAAAAAAGAAATAAATGGTTTAGCAAAGTTACATTCTAACATGCCAAGGATGGCAACTGTAACATCCTTGATTAGGAAACTAGATAAGAATTAAAATATTTCATAATATATACCAATACTCTTAACACAAAAAGTATTAAAAAATAATAAAAAACAAATATTTAAAAGTATACATCTCGTTTAGATTATTTGAATGATGTTTGTTTCTTCTTGAATGAAGACCATTTGGAATATTTCAAATTTCCATAGAAAATAATAAAAAATATTAGTAAATTATTATTTTAAAATCAATTAAATATATAATAAAATTGAAAAAATAAAAAAATCAATTAATTTAATATATCCAATTCATAGACTTATAAGCTTCAAACAAAATAAAAATTTGAGTTTAATAGTGGTGCAATAAAATCAAAGCTAAAACATTATAAGAAATTTGCATTCAAAGATACTAACAAAATTGATGTCACATCCTCATTTATTAAATTAGTTCTAAATCAAAATGCCTCATAGAATTTGAAAATCCTAAAAAATATATTTAAAAAAAATACAAAAATTAATGTCAAAATTATAGAGGTTGTTGAGATATGTCCAAGCATATTGTTTTTTATAAATTTGACATCAACTTCAATTACTTTGATTTAACAAAGTAAATACACATAAGCAATAACAAATTTTTAATTTAATATTATGTAAATATGTTTTAAAACTAAAGTAAGATATTTTAAAGAAATGTAATATGATGAAATTAAGGCAATGTAAAGGTCACACAACATTAGATCTTCAGTTATATAATAATATAACAAAAACAAAGTGAATACTTTGTAACATGAGATAATTGGTGTGGGGAAGTACCATTCCAGAGCACTAAGGGGATTATTTAACATCCTTGATTTTCAAATTAGCAATGAGTTAAAATGTTTCTTAAAGCATATAGAAGCATTAAAAAAACAATTAGAAATATAAAAATGAAGTTATACAAAATTTCTTATATTGATGTGTTTAATGACATTTTGTTATCTTGATTAGACCTTATTTTAAATTAATACAAATAATCAATTTAAATAAGAAAAAATATTAATAAATTTTTATTTTAAATTTGAGAAAATATATATTGAAGTTGAGTTGAGATAAATAAATGTAATGTAACATAATAAAAGAAATGCAATGTGAAGTCACACAAGAGAAGATTTAGAGTAGCTTAATTATATAACCAAATCAAAACTAAAAATTTGAAGTTGTGAAATAAACTATATTAGAAAGTTACATTACAAAATACTAAGGTGATTGAGTGCTACATCACTGAACATAAAATTAGGAACAAATCAAAATGTCTCATAATGTGTGCTGAAACTTAAGAAAATAAAATTTAAAAAAATGCAAAAATGAAAGCCTACTTGGATAAAGCTCATTGAGAACTTTTATGACAACATTTGCTTCATCTTGATTGGACATCATTTCAATTAACTGTGATTCAAAATGTTAGATGAGCAAAAATAATAAAGTTTTTTTAAAAAAAATTAGGTGAAGAGAAATTAGGTCACATAAGGTTAAACAATAACAAATGCAAATGAAAATAAAAATGTTAAATAAATGAGATAATTTCTTTCCGAGGTATTGGAGAAATTAAGTGTAACATCATCCATCATCAAATCAAGTACAAATCAAAAACACTTATAAAGTACTTAAATGACGTTATTTTTGTCTTTATTAAACATAACTTGGAAACACTATAAAGTTTCAAAGTAAATAAACATGAATAACAATAAAACATTATTTTAACATTAAGTAAATATTTATTAAATTTGAAGAGATATAATTTAAAACTATATAATATCACAAAATCAAAGTAGTGCAATGGTCACATGAGAGGAGATTTTGCATTAATTTGTAGTGTAAAAAAGCTAAAACAAATCTTTGAAAAATGAGATAAATTATATTAAAAAGTTGCATTCCCAAATTAAGTTCTAATCAAAATAAAGTTTAAAGCATATTAGAATCCGAAATGAAAACATTTATAATATAAAATAATTTTAACTGGATAAAGCTCATGAAGATGATTTTAATGATGTTTATCTTGACTCAATTAGACCTTGTTTAGAGTTGTTTGAAATACAAAAGTAAATAAGCAAAAAATTTAATAAAATGTATTCCTTAAATTTAATAAATATATATTAATTCTTAAATAAGAAAAATTGAGGAATTGAATTATAACCAAATTAAAGTAATGCAATGGTCAAACGAGTGAAGATTTAGAGTTATGTTGTAATATATCAAAATCATAGCAACATTTTGAGAACTTAGATAATTGTTCAAAAAGTGGTATTTCAAGACCTTAACAAGATTAAGTATGACATCCTCAAACAAAAGTATGAATAGAAAATTCTTGTAAGGGGCACTAACTTGGAAAATAAAATTTCTAAAAGATATAAATTTGAAAATTTAATTTTATAGAACTCATCTCAATTAAGTCTCTATTGGAATTACCAGCAATTACAAAAGTAAATAATCATAAATAATAGCAAATTATTATTTTATTATAAAATAAAAAATATAGTAAAATCGAAATGGGATAAATTAAAGTAATATATAGTAAAAGAAATGTGTAAAAAAATTTGAGGATATGAGACAAATAGCATTGGTTGGTTTCATTTGGAGATACAAAGAAGATTAAGTATAACATCGTAGTTGATCATAAATGGTATGTATAAACATTTGTCAATAAATGTGACAAAACGTAAATAAATATTTGAAAATATAGGAAAGTGAATATTTAATAGCATAGAGGTATTTGAATTGAATCCAATAGTGTTTTTTGGTCTAAATAAGAGCTTGATTGGAATTACTATGAATCACAAAATTATATTAGTATAAACTATAACAAATAACTTGTTTAATATGAAGTAAATATAGTTTAAAGTTGAATTAATATTAAGTTGAAGAAATGTAATGTAAAAAAATCATAATAATGTCAAGGTCGCACGAGATGAGACATATATATAAATTTTGGAGAAATGAAATAATATATAGAAAAAAATTGCATTTTTGGATTTTAAGGGTAACAAATGAAAATGGGGTATGAATAAAAATGCCTCTTAAAGCATACTAAGAATTAAGAAAAAATATTTAAACAAATAAAAATGAATAATTATTTGTATAATGCTCAAAAAATGAGTACAAAGACTTTTGTTTTATGTACATTAGATGTAATTTGGATTTACTATGAATTAACAAGGTAAAAAATATAAACAAGAAAGAAATATTACCTTAATGTGAACTAAATATTTATTAAGACATAAATTGAGTAAAATAAAGCAATGTAGACATAAGTTGAATCTGAAATATTATGAACTAAAGCAATGCAATATGTCCGAAATAATGTAATGTAAAGGTCACAAGAGTAGAAATTTAAATTTACATAGTAATACAACAAACTCTAACCAAGAAGTATGAAGAAATGTGAAATACTATACATGGAAGCAGAATTCAAAATCCATAAGGTGATTGAGTGTAAAGTTTTTAATCGTCAAATTAGTTATGAATGTCAATGTCTCTATAAAATTAACATAATTTTAGGAATTAAAACATTTGAAGAATATAAAAATTAATATTTAATTTGATAAAACCCATTGAGATTAGTCCACGACATTTGTTTCTCATTGATTTGACGTCTCTTAGATATACAATATAAAAATAAATAACTAAATATTACAATAAATTTTAAATTTTACATTGTTAATTTAATATAAATTAATATATAAATTAGATAAATTGAAGCAATACAATATATCTAGTATGAGGCATCTGTGGAAGACGAGCAGCGTTCGCGTTCCGGTGCGACGCTCGCGCACCGCCTAGTCCCGCCAACGCAGGTGCTCTGTCTCGCACCGTGTTTTCTAGTCGGTGTGCGCATGGTCTCTCTATGTGTTTTTCTCCCTGAGTGGGACTTCCATCCGTGCCGTGCAGATTCCCTTTTCATGGCCCTATCATTCCTCGCACCTACGTGGAGTGCTGTATCTTAAGCTGAGGAATTTGGGAGCATCAGGATCTGGAGCTCCATGTTTTTCTCATATTTATTGTGCACTCTATGAGGTAAATCTCGGTAACTCCATTGCTAGGGTTTTGCTGCTTGGTGTCGTGTTGTGATCTGTTGGAGAAGACGACCTACATGCAGGCCTACCAGTTTTTTCAATTTCAAATTAAAACTTTGTTTTTAAATAATTTTGTCCCACGGGCTCACTGCAGTAGTATTAAAGTTATACTCTGTCCCGCGGTGCAACCTTCGTCCGCTAGTTGAGAATTGATGTGCGGGGGAGACGGCAGTTGCATTTTCGCAAGTCATTCTTCCGTGCAACTCTGCTTTTTACTGGGTGTATTATGTATGCTGCTTGCTGTATTCATGCACTGCGCTTGAATTATTTAATAAAATAGGGCTTGGCACGACTTCCTGGCAAGGTGGGATGCTCATCAACATCCAGTGCATTTCAGGGGGCCTTTGTGGAGCTTCATCCAATGGTTACTGAATCTCGGTGCAGCATTTGATCTTTTTGGCCTTGTAATCCTTGTTGTAATAATACAGGGTGTTGTGGCTGATGGTTTGGGGCTGCAAGAATTGTGCTTATGTGGCTGCTCTTATTGATCTATATTACTGCCGTTTATTTCTGCACTGTGCTGGATGATCACGTTTAGGCAGCCTTAAGGTGATTTGGATAGTTGGGGTGCTCGTCCATCATAGGGTTCGTTGTTTCTCCTCTAATCCTAAGTCATCTCTAATGGCAGGAGCAAAGGATACAAGGAGCAACAAGAAGCTAAAAAAATGTGGCAGTATGTTCCCAAACTATGAGAAAACTATTGCAGAAGAGGACGTGAAAGGGTGCCGGGAAGCGTTCGTACAGTAGTGAGAATGGCACAAATTCTCCTCTGAGAGCACGGGCAGTGCATTTTGTGCTGGAGGAGGAGGGCGAGTTTGTTAAGGAAGCTGGTGATGAGGCAATAATATATGAAAGTGATACTGCTGAAATAGTCGAGAAGGGTCTCCGTGCAACAGGGTTTCTGACTAATGCAGCAGACATTGCGGCTGCGTCGCGGGATGTGGGTATGTGTGATGGTGATGTGGATGTGCTGCACAAGGGAGGGTAGCATGAAAAACCAGGAGTGTGGGTCTCCTTTCGTGAGGTGGTCACTGCCAACAATAACTCAGGGTTGAAAATATCGTTAAAATTGCTAAGAATGTGGGAGAACCCATACCACTTGATGGTTGGACTAGACAGATGCAAAGGACTTCATATGCTAGGGTTTGTGTAAGGATGGACCTCACAAAGCCGCTTAAGCCGAGGTTATGGCTTAGTGGCGACTTAGGCAAACCTTTCCAAGCTATTGAATATGAGGGGCTACCGCGTATCTGTTATGGGTGTGGGCATTGGGAAATGTGGTGGCGCATTGTCCGAAAAAGAAATTGGATACTAAAATTGCTGAACCTATAGTAAGGAACACAGGACTTGCACCATCCAATATCATTGGTAATGAGGAGTTGGGTGCCCCTAATGGGAGCACAATTGTTGAATCCCCCGCTGGGGCTACCCCGTGCGTGCCACTAACTCAGGCACGGGATATGCATCCAGACGAGGTAGTGAGAGATGGTTTAGGGCCTTGGATGGTTGTCCAGCCAAGAATGGGAATGCCAACTGGGAACCCAAACGAACACCAAAAGACTGAGTAGACATCTCATGCTTTGAACAACACTGTTAGGGGTCGTAAAGGGGAGGAGGGACGGGATAGAACCATAAACAGAAGAAGAAGCACTTCGATTGTTAGGGGAAGGGAACCATTTCAGAGGTCATGGGCCACGAAAGCCTTAATGCACAACGAACGTTTGTGGCTCCAGCGACAAAAGATAGACCCAAATCGAGAAGCTATTATAAGCAAAGCCCCGAAAAACAGACAAGGAAGCAACGCTAGTGGATAGTATGGAAGAGGAAGACTGTAGTACCAGCTTGAACGATAAACATGCCGCTAAGGAATGCGGGGCCAGTCCCCTTGCTACAAAATCGTGGATTATAGTAGGTGTTTGTGCTAGAGGTGTTGGTGCGTGCTGTGACGTGGGTGTACGTCATTGGAGGTGAATGTACGGGCTGGAGGTGTTTGGAGGCACTGTGGGTGTCGGTGCTGCAAAGTGCTGCGACTAGTTTGGTGTACTAGGCGCTTGAAGTTTTTGGTGGATGGCAACATTTAGTTGCACTGGATACAATGCATGGGGTGTATGCAGTGGGATGGTGCAAGCAAACGCTGCATGTTTGGAAGGGCTTCGGTGCATGGGGGTTGCACGTGCGTGCACCCTTGAAGCATTTTTCCTTGCGCATCCCCACGGTGTGTTCGGGGTTGCGTTTTGTTGTTTGCGGCCTTGGTGGAGAGAGATTGTAAGGAAGTTCTTGGGAGGAAAGTACTTATTGTGAATGATTAAGATTGCCGTCTGGAACATCAAAAGGATGAAGAAAAGGAAATCACGTTGCTACCGACAGAGATTTGTTATGGAAGGAAATATAGGGGTGGTGGCACTTGTGGAGACTAGAGTGCAATCCTTTGACAGACGTGATGCAGACCTTCTCCTCGATAGGAATTACAAGTTTACTACTCAGCCATCTGAGGAGAAGTCGGCTGGTATTGTTATTATGTGGAGGCACTACGTTGACATGGAGGTTACTCGTTCTTCATTGGATATTGTTGTCTTTTGTGTTAGGGTCCTGGGAGGCTCATATCTGAAATGCTGTGTGGTATAGTCCCCTAATAACCCTTATAGAAGTAGTGATATTTGGCATATGTTGAGAGTGGAGGTAGAGGGGGATGACCTTATTATTATTGCGAGGGATTTCAATATTGTGATGTACCAAGAGGAGAAGAGGGGGTAAGGCCTACAATTATGGACTTGGCTAGTAGGAGTTTTCAAAGGTTATGCAGTATCTTCAGATTCTTGATCTTGGTTTTGTGTGCAGTAGGTTCACTTGGTGCAATGGCAAGTAGGAGAATGCCAGAATCTGGGAGAGGTTGGATAGGGCTCATATGAATGCGAATGGGCTGAATGTTTTCCCAACCACCTTGGTGACTTATCTTGCTCAGATCGAGCCTGATCATTGCCTTCTTAGGATTGATATGGGCACAATTGTAGTTAAACTGAAAGACAATGGGATCTAGTTTGAGAACATTTGGCTTGACCATCCCGAGTTTGTTGACATTGTGAAGCATATGTGCTCCAGAAGTACTAAAGGGAATTGTATGGATAGCCTCTCAACTAAGATTCGTCGTTGCCTGGTGGCTTTGCACAGGTGGAGTAGGTGGGAGATGCAGGACATTGTTGGGACAATAGGGAGTATGAGAGGAGGATTGGAGAACGGCAAGACAAGGAGGTGGGTCAGGGTCTGAATGAGAAGGAGAACACACAGCTTGGTAATCTCTTTTTAGAATTCCATGGGGGGTGCACACTTGAGGGAGAACTGGTGGTGCCAAAGTGCGAAAATCCATTGGATACAACTGGGGGATAAGTGCACAAGGTTTTTTCATGTTGCAGCCACTACTGGATGGCATAATAACAATATATCACAGATGAGGAATGATGAGGAGAACAAGGTTGAATCGAGGGCCGACATTAGTGATATCTTATTACAGTTTTTTGGCTCAAACCTGTGGGGTGGTTCGTGGGTTGCACCCTCACGACGATATCTCTCACAATGCATTAGCCCTGAGAATAGGGAATGGCTGGCCCGTGAGATCACTGAGGAGGAGGTGGCCAATGCAATTAAGACTAGTAGGAGAAATAAAGCACCTGGTTTGGACACATCACAATAGAGTTTGTTATGGGCTATTTGGGTAGTCACTCATATGGATAATATAAATGCTATTCTTTGCTTCTTCAGGGAGAATCGTATGCCTAAAGCATCGAAGGATACGTTGGTGGTACTTATTCCTAGGAGATAAGGTGCTTCTAGGCCAAAACACTTCAAGCCAATTAGCCTCCGTAATGTCATTTATAAATTTGTCGCCAGGATCTTGGTAGAAAGACTCAAAGGAGTTTTGTCTGAGGTTATTGCTAGAGAGTAGGCAGCTTTTCTTCACTGGACATCCATTTCGGACATCTTTATTGTGCAGGAGATGGGGGCGAGAAAGCATTCCTCCTCATCGATAGTTGGCTTGATGGCTATGAAAGTGGATATAGAGCAGGGGTACGACAGTGTGAGATGGCAATTCATTGAGGAGATGATGCAACTCCTTCGCTTCACATGGACATGGTGCAAGTGGGTCCTTGCTTGCATTACTTCCCTGAGATTTGGTATTCAGCTTAATGGAGATTGACTGTCATGGATTTAGGCTTTTATGGGACTTCACCAGGGGTGCCCCCTATTCCCATATTTGTTCACTCTGGTATCAGAATTTTTCTCTATGCTGGCACGTAAGTAAGAGACTAAGGCGTTACTCGACTTTAGATGCGCTTCAAATGGCCCCCTTATTTCGCACCTTTTATATGCTGATGATGTTATTATCTATGCACCTGATTCACATAAGTCTCTGTCTGTTAACAAGAAGATGCTCTACAAGTTCAATAAGTTCGCTGGGCTCAATGTTAATCATGAGAAATAAAGAGTTTCTTCAGTACAGTTATGAAGAAGAAAAATATGAAGCTTATGTCCTCTAAGCTTGGCAACCTAAAGGGAAATACACTTTCTTACTTGGGTATTACTATTTCGGCTAAGTTATTCAAGAAAGTGGATTTCAACTTTTTGATTCAAAAAATTGAGTATCAAGCTGCTAAATGGTGGGTGAGCCCACTCTCGTTTGCAATAAGGATACTATTGATCAAGGCTATTTTGGTGTCATTTATAAATTTTGTGATGAGTCATTGTGTTGTTCCACGTGGGATGGTGGAGCAGATGGAATAGTTGATAATGAGATTTTTATGGTGTGGAGCGAGAATGGCTCATGTTATCAATTTTGCTGATTGGCACACAGTTATGCTCCCAAAGGACAAGCGAGGCCTTGGCTAACTTGTTCTCAAGATCTGTAGTCGTGCATCGGTCATGAAGCATTGCAAGAGACTTTTACACCACGAGGACAGCCTTTGGGTGGATATCATGAGGATAACCTTTGGGAAATAATGCCTGCAAGGTCCCTAGGCATGCCTCTCATGTAGGAAGGTTGTTGATTGAGGCCTTCCCAGACAGCCTAGGGGGTTTCATTTGGTGCGTGGTGGATGGAATGTCCACTAATTTCTATAAAAACAATTAGTTGGGTTTCCTTCCAATAAAATGCTGGCACACATTTATTAACTTGGAAGCCTTATGGCCAAAGTTTTTGGGAGATTACATGTTGGGACCGACAAAGTGGGACAGGGATTCTGTTGCTTTCTGGGAGAACCGCTTGTTAGAGGACAGAGTCCTGCGCTTGCCATTGGTTCACAATTGTGGGAATGATGAGCTTCTTCTGGTCCACACCGAATCCCCTAAGGTCTCCACTACCAAGTTCTACTAGGCTCTCATCGCCTTTAGGAGAGCTGATAATGCTCGTCCTACTTCACTACCGGGTGACCTTGCTTGGCTATGGAAGCTGAAACTCATGCTCTGGGTCTATACTTTCTTTTGGTGTGTGGCTAGCAACCTTGTTCCTATGGAGGATTGGCTCACAAGAAGGTATTTGACTGACTGTAGCAACTGTAATTGGGGCTATGATGTGGCTGAGACACTACAGCACGTACTCTGTGATTGTGTTGCGAAACGCAATATCTAGGAGGACACTGTGTTGTGCACCTCCGGTGAGGTGTTGAACATCTATTGTGGTGTGTGCATGCTCTCTGGCATTAGCGGCCGCTTTTTAGAGCGCTTCTTCTCCCGCGTCGCACAGCCTGGCGCAGTGCATGGCATCTCTGCGGCTCATTTGGCCATTGTGGCCTCTACCTTGATCCATATTTGGGAGAATAGAATTCATATGGTGCATAAAGAGACCACCCTCAGCATTAGCATGTTAATCCAGAGGATCAAATTGGAAAGCACTGCCACTATAGAGCTCAATAATCATCATCCTTCTACATCCTGCGAGAAGTTCATCCTCTTGGGGTCCCTGTAACAAGTTTTTGGCTTCCCCTCCAACTAGCTGGATAATGATCAATTGCGACATTACAGTGAAGAATGAGTCGGTTGGTATTGGGTTACCATCAAGGAAGACCCATGCATGTTGTGTGGAGAGGTTTCATTCAACAAGCAAGGGACACCTCTAAGGCCCATACTGACTCTACCTACGTATTACAGAAGGGGATGCAATGAGTTCGCTGTCCCTTGGAGGGGTGGTATTGTTTCTGATGCTCTCCAATTTGTGAGCAAGCTGCCTACATTTTGCCTCACTCATGCTTTGAGGGAAGGCAATGCCCCTGCGGATTGGGTGGCAAAAAATGCATGTTCATCTGATATCATTTGGGAAAGGGGAATGCCCCTGCTCAAGTCGTTACTTAAGCTCCTGTTAGCTGACTTTGAATTTAAACCCTGTAGTGGGGCCCCTTTTGTAGGCTTAGGCCACTTTTGATGAAGAAATCAAGGCACTGCATTGTCACATAAGAGGAGATTGAGAGTAACATAGGAACATAGTCATTTTAATGGAAAATAAATGTCAAGAAATGACACAAATTGTATTAAATTTTTTTATTACAATACTCTAAAAAGGTTGGGTATGAAATTATCGAATCACATACCAATTAAAATCTCATAAAACATGCTTAAGTAATTGAAATTAAAATATTTAAAAATATAAAAAATGAATGTTTTATTTGATAGAGATCATCGGATGGAGTCCAACAACTATTGTTTCATCTCGATTAGACCTCATTTGAAAATACTACAATTTAACAAGCTAAAGAAGAACAAATAATAATAAGTAATTTAATGAGAATTACAAAAGGAAATAATTTAAATAATAATTTCTTTAGCAACATGTAGACATAAGTTGAATCTGAAATATTATGAACTAAAGCAATGTAATATGTCCAAAATAAGGTGATGTAAATGTCAGATGAGTAGAAATTTAAATTTGTAATACTATAAACTTAAACCAAGAAGTATGAAGATATGTGAAACTACATGAAAGCAGAATTCCAAATACATAAGGTGCCTGAGTGTAAAGCTATTTATCATCAAATTAGGTATGAATGTCAATGTCTCTATAAAACTACCAAAACTTTAGGAATTAAAATATTTGAAGAATAAAAAAATGAATATTTAATTTGATAAAACTCATTGAGATTGTTCTACGACATTTGTTTCTCATTGATTTGATGTCTCTTAGATACACAAAGATCTATAAAAATAAATAACTAAATATAACAATAAATTTTAAATATTCCATTGTTAATTTAATATAAATTAATATATAAATTAGATAAATTGAAGCAATACAATATATCCAAATAAACATATAGGTACTATCAAAATTAAAGCAAATAATTTGAAAAAATAAAATCAATTGCATGCGAAATATACAATGCATGATATAAAAGAGATCTAGTGTAACATAACCTATCCTCAATTCTAGTACATGTAAAAATATCTCACAAAAAGAGCCAATGCTCTTGGAAAGGAAATATTTAAAAATATAAAAATGTATCTTTAAATGTACAGAACTCTTTGACATGAGCCTAATCATGTTTGTATACTTTTACTTGCACCATATTTGGAATGACTGAATCAAAAAATTACCTAAGCATAAACGAGGATAAATTATTACATTAATATTAAGTAAATATATTTTAGAACTAAAATAATTAAACCCTAAATAAATTTAATATATGCAAATAAAAAATTTGTAAAAGTCACACAACAAAAGATTTTGAGATAAATAATAACATTGCATAAGTAAAGTGAAATATTTAAAGAAATGAGTTAAATTGTATAAAAAAAAGTTACATGCAAGATACTAAGAGAACTAGTGCAACATAAAGAAAAGTCAACTCATTATGAATCAAAATATCTTGTCGAACCTTAAAAAATGTTAAAAAAATTTAAGGAACACCAAAAAAATATTTAATTAAGGGAAACTCATCACGTTGAGTCAAATGTCATTTGTTTCTTCTCGACCGAACCTCATGTAGGCTTACTGCATATTTTAAAGGAAAATAAGCATAAATTATAACATAATATTAATTTAATTTTAGGCATATATATATATATATATATATACATTAAAGTTGAATTAAGATTAAATAAAGTAATATAATATTATGAAATATAAGTGATGAGATTTGGAGTTACATAAATATATAATCGAATAAAGGCAAATAAGTTCATAAAATGAGATCACTTGTATGGGAATCTTGCATGACAGTATGCTAAACAAATCAAGAATATTGAGATTAGTCCAATGACCTTTGTTTTGTCTATATTGTACCTTGTCTGAAATTTTTGAGGATGAGGAAGTTGACAAATATAAAGTATGATAAGATATCTTTTTTTATTGAAATACAAAATAGCTAAATCAAAGAAATATAAATATAAAATGAGAGAAGAATTAGAGTTTAATAATAACAAATTCAAAAAAAAGTGATAAGTTTGAAAAAATGAGTTGAAATCTATTGGAAGGTTGCCTGATGGAGTGTAACATTCATATATATATATATATATATATATATTGAAGTAATATTAAATAAAGTAATACAATATTATGAAATATAAGTGATGAGATTTGAGTTACATAGATATATAATCAAATGAAAGCCAAAAAGTTCATAAAATGAGGTCAATTGCATGGGAATTTATTACAATATGTTAAGTAAATCAAGAAAAACCACTTTAAAACTTATTTTAAAAAACAATAAAATAAAATATTAAAAAAATAATGGCTTATTGAGATGAGTCCAACGATCATTGTTTTGTCTATATGGTACCTTGTTTGAAATTTTTGAGGATTAGAAAGTAAACAAATATAATGTATAATTAGATATCTTTTTTATTGAAATACAAAATAACCAATTCAAAGAAATATAAATATAAAATGAAAGAAGAATTATAGTTTCATACAAATTCAAATCAAAGTGATAAGTTTGAAGAAATGAGTTAAAATCAGTAAGAAAGTTGCATTCTAAGTTGGAAGAGATGAGTTGAAGTAATATAATATTATGAAATATAAGTGATGAGATTTAGAGTTACATAGATATATGATCAAATAAAAGAAAAAAGTTCACAAAATGAGATCAATTGTATAGGAATTTTGCATGGGAATATGTTAAATTGATCGAGAATAACCACCTTAAAGCTTATTAAAAAATAGAAGAAAGCAAATAAATAGAATAATTCAAATAAGGCCTATTTAGATGAGTCCAATGATCTCTGTTTTGCCTATATTGTATCTTGTTTGTAATTTTTGAGAATTAGAAAGCAAATAAATATAAAGTATAATAAGATATCTTTCTTATTAAAAAACAAAATAACAAATTCAAAGCAATATAAATATAAAATGAAAGAAGAATTAGAGTTTCATAATAACAAATTCAAATCAATATAATAAGTTTGATGAAATGAGTTTAAAATGTGTAGGAAAGTTGCCTTCCAAGGTACTAAGGAGATGGAATGTAACATTCATAATTATCAAATTAACTGTAGATTAAAATGACTAATAAAATGTGCCAAAATAAAAATATTTGCAAATATATCGATGAAGATTTAATTGCTTAGAGTTTCCCGAGAAATCTCCAATGATATTTATTTAATTTTGATCATAAATCATTTAGAAATACAATAAATTATCAATGCAAAAGAACATACAAAGTTATTTTTTCAATATTAATTATCTATATATTAAAACTAATCTGAGATAAATAAAAATATCTAACATAGAAAAAAATAGTGATATAAAGGTCACACAAAAAAAGATTAAGAGCTAGGTAGTAAAATAAGAAAATAAAAAACAATTTAGGAAAATATGTCTAATTTTATGGGAAACTTGCATTCAAAGATGCTAAGCAGATTTGGTGAAACATCCCCAATCGTCAGATGAAGCACAAATCTAAATACCCTATAAACCATGATAACATTTAAATTAATAAATATTTTGACTGTCACAAGAGGAGAACAAATATTTCATAGAAATGTAACGAAATCAAAGCAAAAAATTTGAGAAAAATAGTTAAAAGTTATGGGAAATCTACATTAGAAGACACTAATAAGATCACGTTTAACATCCATTATCATCAAATCAATTGTTATTTGATAAGTTTTGTAAGGTATGCCAAAATCAAAGAAAAAATTTTTTTTTAAAAAATATAAATGAATATTCAATTGAATATAGGATCTTGAGAGGACTCAAACAATTTTCCTTTCACCTAGCTTCATTTTTTTTAATTACTGTGAATTATAGAATTAAATAACAAACAATAAAAAAGTATTAATTTAATACGTTGAGAAAAATTATTAACTCAGGAATGAAATAAACGAAGGTAATGTAATGCAACAAAATAAAGAGATTTAAAAGTCACATAGAAAGAAATTTTGAGTGTCATAATATTATAACTAGACCAATGCAAAAAAGTTCACTAAACAACACAAATTAAAGGAGAGGGCTACATCCCATGGTGCTATGGTGATCAAGTTTGACATCCTTGATCATGAAATTTGGAATAATTCAAAATCTCCTATAAAGCATGGAAAAATAAAAAAATAAAATATTTAATATAATAAAAGTAAATATTTTATTAGATAGAGCTTATTGAGTTGAGTTCAATGATTTTTTTGGCTCGATTAGGACTCCATTGGAATTACTACAAATTATAAAATGAAATAACCATAGATAAAAAAAAATTATAAATTTTTTTATTGACTAAATTTTGAATAAATCTAAAATAAGAAAACTTGAAGCCTTGTAATGTAACCAAGTGAATGTAATGTAAAGATCACTTGAGCACAAAAATAGAGTTTATAGTTACATAACCAAAAAATAAAAATAAAAAATATTGGAAAAATGTGAAATTATTTTTAAAATTTGAATTTTATTTTACTAAAGAAATCAAATGTAAAATCCTCTACCATCAAAGGAGACACAAATAAAAATTTCTAGCAAAGTCTTCAAACATAAAAAGAAATAAAACATTTAGAAATAAAGAAATTAATATTTAATTTGATAGAGCTCATCTAGGTGAGTCCAATGACACATGCTTTGTCTCGATTGGACCTCATTTTGAATTGTGATACTTTAAAAAAACGTATCCTAAATACTAACATATTATTATTTTAGTATTAAATAAATATAAGATATGCATTAAAGTATTAGTTAAGAAAATTGTAGTAATGTAAAACTATCAACTAAAATTAATAGAAATATTACACAGTGTAGAATTAGACTTTCAATGTAAAACAATAAAATTAAAGAAAACATTAAAGAATCTAAAAAATTTATACAAGAAAATTACATTGAATGATACAAAATAGATGGAATGATAAATCCTAGAATATCAAATTAGATATAATGAAATGTCTCACATAGCATACCAAAACACTAGAAAATAAAATACATAGAAATTTTAAAGTGAATTCTTCATTTGATAGAGCATGTTAAGATGAGTCCAAAAGCATATTTTTGCCTTGATTGGGTCTCGTTTGAAATTATTATGAAATACCAAGGTAGATAGGCATAATTAACCATATATTATTATTTTAATATTAAGTAAATATATGTATTAAAGTTAAAAATAAGATAAGAAAAGAAATCAATATAGTGAAATCAAGTTGTTATAATGATCAAACTTGTTAACATTTATAGTTACATAGTAATATCACTAAATAGAAGTTAAACATTTCAAAAAGTGATATAAATTACTCAAGAATGATGTATTCTAAGATATTAAGGAGGTCAAGTATAGTATCTTCGATCATGAAATAAGATACAAATAAACATTTCTCCTAAAATTAATAAAACAAGATAAAATATTTAAAAATTTACAAATAAATTTTTTATTTAACAGAGCTTATTAAAAAAATCCAATGATATCTCCTTTATATTGATGAGACCTCTTTTGAAATAACTACAAATTACAAAAGTAAATATGTGCAAAAAAATAACAAATTATAATATTACTATTGAATAAATTTATATGAATGGTAGAAAATAATAAATTTTAGCAATATAATATAAAAAAATAGAGTTAATATAAAGGTCATTGAAGAAGACATTTAGAGGTAATACAAATAAAACAAAATAAAAAATTTAAAATTTGAAGAAATGGGATAAATTATATGAGGAAGCTGTATTCTAAGACAAAAGGACCTTGAGTGTTGTGTTCTTGATTTTTAAATTAGGTAAGAGTCGAAGTTTCAAGAAAAGAATCTTAAACCCATAAATGATTAAATATTTGAAAATTTCAAATTGATTATTTAGTAGAGTAGAGGTTGTTGTGATGAGTCCAACATCCTTTTGTTTATCTCTGTCAAAACTCTTTTAGAATTACTATTAATTAAAAAATTAAATAGGCATAAACAATATTAAATCATTTTTTTAATAATAAATAGATATATATTAATGTTTTAAAGATATAAATTGAAATAATATAATATCTAAAGCAAAACAATGTATAGATCACATAAAAATATAGTTTGTATTTTATAGTAACATAAGACCATCAAAGAGAAAAATTTGAAAAAAACAGTTAAATTATATGTCAAAGGTTGCATCCCAAGATATCACGAAGATCAAATCTAACATCATAATTTGTTAAATCTTATATGAATCAAAGTGTCTATTGAAGCTTGCATAAATCATAGAAAATAAAATATTTAAATAAATATTTAATTATATAGAGACCATCTAAAAGAGTATAATAATTTTATTTCAAAATGTTCGGATGTTAGAATTATACAAAATACCAAAATAAATAAGCATAAATAAAAAATAATATTTTATTATCAACAAAATATGTGTTAAATCTAAAATAATTTAAAAGAAAGATATATATAGTATAACCAAATCTATGTGATATAAATTTCACACATAAGAAGATTCAGAGGTACATTGTAATATAACCAATTAAAAGAAAAAAGGTAAAAATAATTACATAAATTGTGTTGAAAAGATGGACTCCACGATACCATGGTGGCTACCATCATTGATCATCAATTATATTACGAATCAAAATGTCTGATAAAGTTTGTAAAAAAATTTAAAATATAGAAATTAATTTCTATTTTTTTGATTAGATATAACCAAATGAAAGCAAAAAAAAGTTTAAGAAATGAAATAAATTATGGGAAAATTGCTTTCCTAGAACAAAAGAGAGTGTATTATCTTAGATCACAAAATCATGTACAAATTGAAATACCTCTCAAGGAAATGCCAAAATAATAGAATCTAAATTATTTTAAAAAGCTTAAGAAATAAATAATTAATTTGATATACCTGAGAAAGATATGTCTAATGATGTTTGTTTCATATAGATCAAATGTTATTTTGATTTACTATTAATTACTAATCTAAAGAAAAATAAATAATAAGAAATTATCATTTCAAAACAAATTAAATATATTTTATAAGTAATATTTAAAAAAATGAAGTAATTAATTATATTAAAATTAAAAAAAAATTAAAGGTGTAATGAGATGAAATTTTGACTTGCAAAGTAATATGATAAAATCAAAGTAAAACATTTTAACAAATTAGATTAATTGTGTGACAATGCAGTAATCTAAGATACAAAAAAGATTGAGTGTAACATCCTCACCAATTTTTTCATGTATGAATTAAAATATATAATAAAGAATTTTAAATCTATGAAAGCTAAATATTTTAAAAAAAATATAAAAGGAAATTTTGAATTCTATAGAGGCCATTTTAATGAGTCCACAATCATTTGTTTTGTCCAGATTAGACCACATTTGGATTTACTATAAATTAGCAAAATAAAAAACAATAAATTATTATTCATATTTAAGTAACTATATAACAAAACTAAAATGAGATAAATCTAAATAATATAACATGACCAAATCAAGATGATGTATTGGCCACACTAGTGGAAACATAGTGCTTTAGAAAATTATAACCACATGAAGCAATAATAAAGGAAAAATAACATATCTATGTGGGAAAGTTGCACTCGATGTTTCTAAGGAGATCAGGTGTAGCACATTCCATCATTAAATCTAGAACCAGAGAAAAAATAATTAAAAATTTAAAAATCAATTTTTAAAAATAATATTATTTCATCTCTATTTGTCCTCATTTTTAATTCCCATAATTATTTAAGTAAATAAGTATAAGTCTTACTAAATTATTATCTTCATATTATTTAAACATATATTAAAATTTAAATGTCATAAATTAAAGACAATATATCTCAATGAACGAAACGTAATGCTCACGAGGTGGACAATTAGAGTTTCATAGTATCATAATTGCACCAAGCAGTAACATTGAAAAAATGAGATACATTGTAAGAGAAAGTTGCATTCTAAGATTCTTAGGGGATGACATTTAACATCAAGATCATCAAATTAATGTCAAATCAAAATATCTTGTAAAACAACTGAAGACTATTAAAACCTAAATATTTGAAATATGAGAACAAATATATAATTAGATTAAGCTAGTTAAGAGGAGTCTAATGACATTTTTCGTCAATAAGACCATATTTGGGTTAGTATCAATTTATCAAAAAAATAATTATGATAAAAATATTTTACTTTTTTAGTATTTGGTGGATAAATCTTAAAGCAAAATAGGATCAATTGAACTAATGTAATATAACTGATTGTAAAAGCCTTGTTCATAAAATCAAGCGGCTATCAAATTATGTCTTCAAGCATCTTATTAGACATGGAAAAAATATTTTAAAATTTAAAAATAAATATTAAATAGATAACAATAATGGAGTTACTCCAATGATATTTGTTTCATCATGATCAATCCATACTAGGTGTTACTGCATAATATGAAAAAAAACAATAATATTGATTTTTTCAATAATGAGGATATATATATTTATTAAAGTTAAATTAAAGAAATTGAAGTAAAGAAATATGTACCAATAAAAATGAAATATAGTCAAATGAGGGATAAACAATACATTGACATTAACATAAATAAATAAAAAAAATAAATTTTAAAATATGTGATAAAATTTACATGAAAATTAAATTCCAATACACTAGGGAGATTGAGTGTAACAACCTTTATCATAGAACGTGCTTGAATAAAAATATATCACAAATAATACAAAAATTATAATGACATAACATACATAAGAAATGAAAATGAAAATTTAGTTAGAAAGCTCATTGAGATAAGTCAAAATTTATTTTCATCTCAATCAAACATCATTTGGAATTAATTATATTTAATTGAGCAAATAAGATAAAAATATAATATAATATTAATTAATTGTATCTTGAAATTGAAATAATAAGGCATTAAGAGTTACATAGTAATGTGAGTAAATAACTACATAAACTTTGAAGAAATGAGATCAATGATGGACAATTGTATTTTAAGATTCTATGGAGATAGATTGTAATATTATTAATTATCATGATATCTATGAATTCAAATGCATAATAAATAATGCCAAATATCTAAATGAAATATTTAAAATTTTAGAAATGATTATTTTATTAAGTAGATCTAGTCTAGGTAGTCTTAGGACGTTTTCTTCATTTAAATTAATCCACTCTTAGAATTTTATTAAATTAACAAAGAAAACAAAAAAATAATATTAAATTACTTTTTAAATATTAAAGAAAAATTAATTAAATGTGAAATTAGCTAATATAAAGCAACATATGTATAGCAAAACCAATGCAATGTAATGGTCTCACTAGAGGGGAATTGGAGTTTCACAATAATGTAACAAAATGAAAGATCAATATTTGAAATGAAAAGACGACTTGCTTGAGAAAGTTGCATTTTAAGATAGGAAAAAGAAAAGTTGTGACATTCTAAATCATTAACTCAAGTAAGGCTCAAAATATCTCATAAAGCTTGTTGAAAAATGTATAAAACAATATTTTAAAATGTAAAAAATTAATATTTAATTAGAAAGAACACATCAAGATCAGTCCAATAGTATTTTATTAATTTCCATTAAATCTCTTTTGGGATTAGAATGATTTAGTAATATATAAAAGAGAAAAAATAATATCTTAACATAAAGTAGATAATTTTATATTAAAAGTTGAAGAAAAATAAATTAAAGTTCTACAATTTAACAATAACAAGGACATGTAAAGGTACCACTTTTAACACAATTTATTTGATTTCAAAAATTCTTGATCTTTGATTTGGTTATATTACTATTTAGTTCTCAACCTATTCTTGTGTGATCCTTGGATCTCTTTAATTTTACAATATTATATCACTTAGATTTATCTTAATTTAGATCAATATATATTTAGTCAACACTAAAACTAGTAATATTTTGTCATTTATGTTTTTTTTACATTTTTAATACATAGTAATTCTAAAATAATGTTCAATTAAGATCAAATATCTTATTTTTTATAGTTTTGACATGCATTATTAGATCATTTTTTTGTACTAACTTTGATGATCGAGGATGCTACACATTATCTCCTTAGTATCTTTGAAAATAAGCTTCTTATACTATTTAAAATATTTTGAAAGTTTTTCGTAATTTTGTTATATTACTACATTAACATAAATCTTATTCGAGGTGAAATTTGCATCACCTAGATTTTGTTATAATATATTGCTTCCATATATCTAAATAAAAAATAATATTTATTTATTTAATGAAAATAATAATAATTTATTGTTATTTAACCTTATTAACTTTTGCAATTCATAGATATTTCAAACATGGTTTGTTGTATACAGAACAAATGTCATTGGATTAGTGTTGATGCGCTTCATCTCATTATATTGGCATTCTTAATAAGAAATTTATTTTGTAGTTGATTTTATTATTGAATTTTGTACAAACTATTTGCTTTGCATCTTAGAATATAACTTTGTACTATAATTTTCCATTTTTTTCAAAGTTTTTTATTTATTTTGTTGCATGATTAACACTAAATCATCTATCATGTAAAACTTACATAGCTTTTATTTTGTTATGTTGTATTTCGTTAACCTATCTCATTGCAAACATGATAATTTAAATTTACTTAATTTTAAGATAATAATTTATTAAAAAAATTATCTTAGCCACATCAAAAGTTTGTTCCCAAGTACAAAGCTCTCGAACCATTCTTGCTTTAGTGGGCACTCAAAATCCTTAAGTTAGGAGACTAGCATGAACCAACTCATGCCAAGCCTGATCTTAGTTGTGGGGTAATCCTTAAACCTAGCTTTTGTAAGGTAAAGAAAGGATAATGATTGGCATAACTCAAATCATATATGCAATGGGTTTGGTTAGACAAATAATCATACTAAACCAATATGCATATGAGTGGCCCAAGTGATGAAATTCTAAGAGCACAAAGGGAGAGCTAGCCATTATTTCTTCTAAAATTAAAGGTGTGTGGAACAAAATATAAAGAGCAAGCTCATTTGACATTTCATAGAGTAGGACTAAACTTTTTAACTATTTTTAACATTTCAGTACCTTTGCATTAGTTCCTATCATTTGATCATTGATTAGATAGCTAAGGTTTAACCTACTTATGGGATTTAATTCAAGGCTCTGACCAGATGATCATAGTCTCATTAGAACTTATCAGATGAAAGGATCACTTTTGGCCTTATCCTTAAATCATTTAGATTCTGATAATCAATTTGAAATCTTACTTTTGAGGTCATTTCCCCATTTACTATTGATCAGTTGATCAATAAAGATCTCATCTAAAGTAATCAAATGGGCAATATTTCATCGATCTTTATCCAACCATACATAACTCAACCACTTTTACCCTCTTTGATTTGATGGCCCAAAATGCCTCTAATCTAATCCAGTGACTATGGTCAATTCTACTTAGTAAGTAATTCCCCTTCCATTATTTGAGTCTCTGTATAGCCACTTTGAAAAAAATATTTTGAGATTTTTTTAAGAGTATTTTAAGCTATTTGGTGGCAACATTTGAAAAACTTTTGCTTGACTTTCTAACGGCAATGATCAAACTTTTTCTATATAAAACAAGCCATTATTATTGAAGTGGCTAAAGAATGTGAATGTTTTAATTTGTTAGAGAAGCATTACATCATAATTGACAAATGTAAAACTCTCTAGGAGGCACACATGCGCATAGTACTACTTTAAATTCAAAATTCTTCTAGCTAAACCTAACACTTATAAGCTTTCATTTTGTCACCTATCTTCATAATTTTCAACTCATTATACCTTGTTATATTAATTCATAAGCATAAGTCATTCATTTTTATTAGAAATTATTTTTCTTGCTCTATTTAGTATTTCTTTTGGGTTGGGCTTCGTAACATTTGTGAAAGCCTAAGTTTGGTTTTATCTTGTAAAAACTCTATCGGGTTAAGCTAGGAAAATCATTGGTTATAGTTCAACCTACAAAACCTTGTTGGTTGGAGATGATCATAAAGAAATATCTCTAGTTGGCTGGACATGAAGAATAAAAAATCATAAATTGGAGGTGAACCATAAGTAAAATCTTTATTGCTTTGGAGGAGTATCATTAAAAACAATCAAGTTGTAACTCTTTTATTAGTCTAGTTGTTCCCTGACTTGACTAGGAGTTGATGTAGGTTCTTGTTTAAACTAAACTAGAAAAACATTCTATGTACCATTTTAATTTTTTCCCTTTTTCTTAATTATTGAATTCTTTATTAATTAAGGTGTTCTATAAAATACAGTTATTTCCACAAAACTGTTTTAAAAAATAAATATTATCCAAAAATAGAAAAAAAATATTGAACCCCCAATTCACACATTGTGAATTCACACACACTAATTTAACTTAAAAGTATACATTTGATCTCCATAGTTTTTTTGGAATGTAATATTCTCATACAATTCATCTCATTTCCTTAAATGATCTTCTTTGATTTGCTTATATTACTATGTAAATTTAAATGTCTTTTTATGTATCCTTTACATCACATTGATTTTGTTATATTATACTACTTCAATTTATCTAATTTCATCTTTAAAATATACTTACTTCTTATTAAATTAATAATTTATTACTATAAATCTCCTCATTTTTTGTTATTACTAGGTTTTTCTAAATCTCCTCTCATGTGATTATTACATTACCTTGATTATGTAATTCCTAGTAATACAAAATAAGGTCCTATTAAGATAAAACAACTATTATTGGACTCATTTTGATGAGCACTATTTAAATAAATATCATTTTATTATTTCTTGAGTTATAAGATGTTTATATACAATTTTTTGGATTTCTTAAATTTATTTTCTTTTATTTGGCTTATTAATGTGCAACTCTGAATCTTTTTTTGAACAACTTTTAAATAACATTGAATTGATTATATTTACATTATTTTAATTTATTTTACTTCATCTTTAATATTATTTTTGTTAACATTAGAATAGTAATTTATAATTATTTATGTTTAAATATATTGGTAATTTGTAGTAGTTTCAAACATGGTCAAAGCAAAATGAATTAAACATTGTTGGACTTATCTAAATAAATTCTATTAAATTAAATATTCACTTTTATGTTTTCAAATGTTTTATTTTAGAGGGGTCTTACTTTCTTTATATGGCATTCTAATTCATACCTAATTTTACAAATGAGGATGATACATTCTATATTTTTAAACAATTTTGTCTCATTTCTTGAAATATTTCTCTTTGATTTGGTTATATTGCATTGCCTCAAGTTATCTCATTTTAGCATTATCATATAATTACATAATATTAAAAAGATAATTTATTATTATTTTTTCTAATTTATTTTGATGATTCATAGTAATTCCAAACAAGTTTCGATTAAGACTAAACTAACTTCAACAAAATCATCTTGACAAGCTTTGTCCAAACAAATATTCAGTTAATATAACTTATCAATTTCTTTATTTTGGCATGATTTATGAGGCAAGTCGATTACTACCTAATTTGGGGAATGATGATGTTTTACACAATCTACTTATTATCTTGAAATGTTCCTTTCTTTATAATTTATCTTTATTTTCAATACTTTTGTATTGAATTAGTTATATTAATATGCAACTTAAAGTCTCCTCTTTTATGACTTTTACATAGCATTAATTGTTTTGTATTACGTTACTTTAATTTATCGCATTTTACTTTTAACACATATTTACATAATGTTAAAATATGACATTATTATTATTTTATTTAGTTACTTTTGTAATTAATAAAAATTCTAAATAAGGTTTGATCAAGAATCAATAAATATCATTCAACTCATCTCGATGAGCTTTATCTAATTAAACAATCATTTACATTTTCAAATATTTTAACTTCTTAGGTTTTGACATGCTTTATGGGTCATTATGATTTATATTTAATTTGATAATTGAGTATGTTACAATCAACAACCGTAATATATTGTAAGGTGGTTTTCTCATATAATATATCTCATAGTAATTCATAGTAATTACAAATGAGGCTAGAACAAGATGAAGCAAACATTATTGGATTCAAGTTAATGAGCTCTAACCAACTGAATATTTATTTTTATATTTTAAAATATTTTAGTTTCAAGGGTTTTGTCTTGCATCATGAGGCTTTTAGATTTGTACCTAATTAGATGATCAAGGATGTTAAACTCAATCTCTTAAATATCTTAATTTAACTTTCACATATAATTTATCTCATTTTCTAAAATGTTTTACTTTCATTTGGTTATGTTACTATTAAGCTCTCATTCTCCTCTTTTATGATATTTATGGTGCTTTGATTTTGCTAAATTTTCTTTTCCTAATTTATCTTATTTGAATTTTAACATATATTCACTTATAAGTAAAATAATATTTTTTTATTATATACATTTAATTATTTTGGTGATTCAAAAAAAATTTGAAACAAAATCTGATCAAGATAAAACAAATCATCATTAGATTAGTCCTAAGGAGCTCTATTAAATTAATAATTAATTTCTATATTTAAAAATATTATATTTCTATATATTTTGGCACACTTTTTGAGATATTTTAATTTAGACTTAATTTCATGATTGAAGAGTTTACTCTAAATCTTTTTGGTAACTTGTAATGCAACATTCTCAAGTAATGTATCTCAATTTTAATATTTTTTGTTTTGTTTGGTTATATTTCTATGTTAATTTGATTCTCCTCTAATGTGTTATTTGCATTACTTTGATTTCATTATAATTACATTGCTTTAATTGATCTTATTTAAACTTTGATATACATCTACATAATATTAAAATAATTATTTATATTTATATATCTCTTTTTACTTTGATGATTCAAAGTAATTATTTATGAGGTGCAATGTAGAGAAAACAAATATCCTTAGACTTGTCTCAATAAGCTTTATTTTATGAAATGATCTTTTTTATATTTTTTAATATTTTATTTTCAAGTATTTGCCTTATTTTATAAGACTTTTATATTTTTACCTAATTTGATGGTGGATGATGTTAGACTCAATATCCTTAGTATCTTAGTATCTAATATTATCATACAATTTATCTCATTTCTTCAAATTATTTTCTTTAATTTTGTTATATAACAATCTAAATATTTATCCCCTCTCGCGTAACCTTTACATCAAATTAATTTTTTTATATTTTATTACCTTGATTTATTATATTTAAACTTTAATAATATTTAAGTAATAATAAAAAACTATTATTCTAATTTATGCTTATTTAATATTCTAAGTCATGGTAGTTCTAAATATCATCTGATTGAGATTAACTAATCATCATTGGACTTGAGTGAATGAGGTTAATCAAATAAAATATATTTTTTATATTTTTAAATATATAATTTTCAAGTCTTTGGCTTGCTTTACTAGATATTTTATTTTGTACCTAACTAGATATTTGAGGATTTACACTTGATTTTGTGAGCATCTTCAAATGAACTTTCTAATATAAATCTTCTCTCGTGTTACCTTAACATCACTTTGATTTGTTTCTATTACAATTTTTTATTTATCTTATTTATGTGTTAATATATACTTAATATTAAAATAAAATTTTATTATTATCTTAATTTATTTATTTTCAAAATTTGTGGTAACTTAGAATGTGGCCTAATAAAGCTAAAACTAAAAGTTATTAGACTCATTTCAATGAGCTCTACCTAACTAACTATCTTTTATATTTTTAAATATTTTTTTTTCTTTGGGTTTGAGACACTTTATGAGATAGATTTATATTTTATTTGATAATCACAATGTTACACCTGATCTCTTTTTTATCTTGGAATAAAAATTTCTTATATATTTTATCCTATTACTTCAAATTTATCACTTTGATTTGGCTATATTTCGATGTAGCACTAAATATACACTCTTATGTGCTTTTCATTACATTGACTTGGTTATAATACATTTTCTCATTTAATCTAATTTCAAATTTAATATAAAAAAAGAAATATGTAGGCTCCCTTTTACTTTATGCTCTATTTTATTACATGCTCCCTCTCACTTATCTAAAGAATAAAGATGCTCTCCCTTTGGGACGACCAAAAGGGATGTATAATTTATAAAATTTTTATCACCCCAAATTTTTTCCTTATGATTTGATTTTTTTTGGTTGGAAGGGATTTAGTAAGATTGTCAACAAATTTTTTTAGTAGCATATTGAAATTCTACTAAGCTTTTAGCCACTTCTCACTAATAAAATAATATCTTATCATAAATTTCTTGGATTTATGATGATTAACATTATTCTTTGCTAAAGCAATGACACTATTATTTTTAATTTGAATTGGAATATATGAGAGATCTAAACAAAAATCATGAAGTTGTTGTTTTAACCATAAAACCTGGGCAACACAGTTTCTAGCCATAACATACTCAACTTATGTGGTAGTGAAGGCCATGCAATTTTGCTTCAAGCTTGATCATGAAATTAGACAATTTTCTAAGAATTGAACTAGAAGTATTTTTTTAATCTCTCCTAGAACTTGCAAAGTCTTTGTCTGTGTAACCAATAAGATCACATGAAAGAGTATTTATAGGGTACTAAAAGCTTAAGTTCATTATAAATTTTAAATATTTGAAGATTTATTGAACTACTTTTAGATGGATTTCCTTGGGATTTCTTTGGAATATTTCACACAAACCAACAAAAAATAAGATGTCTGGTCTATTTATCATGAGATATAGTAATTCAATGAGTTTCCCAATTTTATCCAAGTCAAAATAGAGTGATTGATTCATCAAAATCATTCTATGTTTAATATCTTCATAATCAAATTTCTTGAATAATTATTTGAAATACTTAGTTTGAGAAATAAGATTCCCAAATTTTTATTTTCTAATTTTTAGTCCTAAGAAAAGTTCATCTTGCCCATCAAACTCATCTTAGACTCCCTAGCCATTACATCACTAAATTCTTTACACAAATTTTCATTTGTACTTCCAAAAATTATATAATCAACATAAACTTGTACAAGAAACATATGATCATTTAAATATTTTACAAATAATGTGGTATCCACTTTTCCTTTCTTAAAACCACTATCAACTAGATAATTGCTCGATTTATGACACCATGTATAAGGAGCATACTTAAAGGCATAAAGTGTCTTCATTAGGTTATATAAATAATCACAATCTACATATTTCTCAAAACAAGGGTGTTGTTATACATATCCATCTTCTTCTATTATTCCATTTAAAAAAATACTTCTTACATTCTTTTGAAATGATTTAAAATTTTTATGACAAAAATATTCTAAGAGAAGTTTAATGGCCTCTGGTCTTACTACAAGTGCAAATGAATCCTCAATTTTCATCAAATTTATTTTTGAATATTTAATTGATTCCAATTACATGTTGATCACTATGCCTAAAAAGTAATTCTCATACTTTATTTCTCTTAAATAAATCTAATTATTCAATCATAGCTTGATCTTAATAGTCATCTTGAAGAACATCTTCGATAGATATTGGTTCTATGATAGAAAAAAATGCACTACGATCAATTTCATTCATAAAATCTCTAGTCCTAACTCCTTGATTAACATCTCTTATTATTAATTCCTTTAGATGTAAATCTTCATGCTTCAAATCTTTAGGTAATTCATGACTAATCTCTTCTCATTCTTTTCTACTTTTAGTTTTTTCTTCTTCCTCTTTCAAGTCAAACTTTTCTAAATACATTATCTCTCCATCTAAATTTTTGTTGTTTGTCTTTTGAATAGGCTCATCAAACATTACATGCATTGATTCCTCTATCTTTTGAGTATTTATGTTGTAAACTCTATATACTTTTCAAGGAGAAGATTATCCTACAAAAATTCCTACACTAGCTATTTCATTATACTTGTTTAAGTTGGTTCTTTCATTCTTATGAATATTATATTTACACCCAAAAACATGAAAGTAAATAACGTTTGGTAAGTTATTTTAAAATAATTTATATGAAGTTTTCTTAAGAGTTGGCCTTACATTGATCGTATTTATGATATAACAAGATATATTATTTACCTCAACCCGAATGTACTTTGGTAGATTATATTAGGCCAACATTGTTCTAACCATCTCTGCCAAGAATCTATTCTTTCACTCAACAATCCTATTTTTTGCTAAGGTGTATAAGGACATGTAATTAATTCCTTATATTATATAATCAATTTGCTTGTTCTTGTCGAGATTAGTCCAACGACGGTTTTTCAAATTTATCAGAAATTGTTTGGAATTACTTAAAATTAAAAAAATGAAAAAAGGTAGAAAAAAAAATTAATTCTTATTTTAATATTGAGGAAATATATTTTAAAGCTAAAATGAGATAAATTGAAGTAATGTTCTATAACCAAATAAAAAAATATAAAGGTCACTAGAGTGAAGAATTAGAGTTTTTGAGTAATATAATAATATCAAAGTGTAAAATGAGAAAATGAGAAAAATTATAGGAGAAAGTTGTAGTCTAGGACATTTAGGAGATCAAGAATAATATGTACAAATGTTAATTCAATAATGAATTAAAATGTCTCACAAAACAAGCCTAAGCTTGAGAAAATAAATATGTTAAAAAATATTAAAATGAATATTTCTTTGGATGGACCTTATCGAGATGCATACAATGACATTTTACTTCATCTTGACTAGACCTCATTCAGAATCACTATAAAGTTAGTAATTATTAGATCTAGTTTAGTAAATATATGTTAAACAAAAAATCAAATAAATTATAATAATGTAATATAACAAAAGTAAAGACCTATAAAGTTGAGAGGACTTGAGAGTTAGAGTTACATCATAATATAATCAATTCAAAGAAAACAAATTGAAGTAATATAAAATAATCAAATCAAAGTGATGTAAAGGCCAAAAAATGGGTGATTTGGAGATATATAGCAATATAACTAAGAAATCACAAAACATTTAAGGAAATGAGGTAAATTTTAGAAGAAAGTTTTTTTCTAAGAGTCTAAGGAGATTGAGTGTAGCTTTGTCAATCATCACGTTAGGCGCAAGTAGAAATATCGTACGAAGTTTACAAAAATTGTAGAAAATAATGAGAATGATGTTTTAACTAATTGAGCTCAAGTGATGAGTCTAATGACATTCTTTTTCTTCTTGGTTAGATCTCTTTTGAATTACTAGGAATTATCAATGTAGATAATCATAAATAATAAAAAAATTATTGTTTTAATTATATAGGAAAGCTAAATTCCATGATATTTAGAAAATTCAATGTAAAATAATTGATTTTCAATTATATTACAAGATAAAATCCCTTGTAAAGCATCTCAAAACTATAAATTGAAATATATAAAAATAAGAAAATAAATACCTGATTGGATAGAGTTCATTAAGTTAAGTCAAATCACAAATGTTACATCTCCATTAGACCTCATTTGGAATCTTTGTTGATTACAAAATTGTTTAAGCATTATTAATACTTAATTAATTTTTAATATTGTACCAATATATATATATATATATATATATATATATATATATATATATATATATATTAAAGTTTAAATGATATAAGTTTAAAGAATGTAATATAATGTAATATGGCTAACATAAGGGTCACACAAGACGAGAATCATAGTTTTATGACAATATGTCGAAATCAAACAAAAATAGTTGGATAAATAAGATAAATTTTATGAGACAATTGTATTCCAATTAAAATAAGAAGATCAAGCGTAACATATTCAATTCAAAAATCATACACAAATTAAATTGTCTCATAAAATTTTTAAACAAACCTAAAAAATATTTAAAAATATAAAAAAGTTTTTTTGATTCGATTGAGCTCATTAAGATGGTCTTGTTGACATTTTTTCAGACTTTATAAGAAATTGAATGCCATTTCTGTGAATTACCAAACGAATTAAATTTAAATTAACTATGAATTATTATTTGATATTATATAAATATATATTAAAATTGAAATTAGATAAATTGACTTAACATAATAAACTTAAATCAAAGAGATGTAAAGGACACATGAAAGGAGAATTAGAATTTCTTTGTGATACAACCAATTCAAAGAAAAAAATTTAAAGATAAGAGATAACTCTTATTACAGAGTTAGCTCATAGATCTAGTGTACAACCTTGATCACTAAATTTGGTATGAACAAAAGCTTTTCATAAAGCTTTACAAAATATAAGAAAATAAAATATTTAAAGTTATAAAAAATAAATATTTAATTAGGCAATTATCTTTGAGATGAGTCCAACAATATTTATTTCATTGAGATAGAACATCATTTCAAATTATTATTTATTAATAAAATAAATAAGCACAAAAAACATAAATTATTATTTTAATATGAATTGAATATATATTAAAGCTAAAAAAATATAAATTGAAACAATATAATATGCCCAAATTTTGATGATATAATGGCATAAGAGTAGAGGTTTATAGTAACATAATTATATATCCTTATTATAGTGAAAAATTTTAAAAAATAGGGAATATATTTTGTAAGCCACATTCTCATATATTAAGGTGAGAAAGTGTAAAATCTTTGAACATCAAATTAGTTATGCTCCAAAATTTTGCATAAAACATGCAAAAATCTAGAAATTAATATATTTAGTAGTGTCAAAATGAAATAATAATCTTGATAAATTAGTACTTTAACATTAAGTAAACATATAATTAATCTAAAAGTGATAAATTGAAACAGCATAATATAACAAAACCAAGGTGGTGTAAGGTCACTTGATGAGAGATTTATTGTTACACTACAATATAACCAAAACAAAGTGAACTTTTTAAAATTGGGATAAATTGTACTTGAATGTTATATTCCAAGATACTAAGGTATTCAAGTCTACAATATTAAAAAAAATTAAAATTCAATTAGATAAAACACATCAAGAAAAGTCCAATGACATATTTTTATTAATTATATCTGATTTAGAAATATCATAGATTACCAAAGCGAATCAGCAAAACCAACAAAAACTTAATATTTAAAAGTTAATTAAACATATTTTCAAGCTAAAATTTGATAAATTAAAATAATTATTTGTTAACAAATTAAAGTAATATAAATCTTACATGAAAAACAAATTTTAGTGTTACCTTATGATATAACAAAACTAAAGGAAAAATGTGAATAAACTAGATAAATTGAATGAGAAAATTGCATTCTAAGATACTAAGCAGCTCAAGCTTGACAACATCAATCATCAAATAATATATAAATCAAAATATCTTTCAAAACATGGAATAATAATAGAAAAAATATTTTAAAAAATAAACGCATTGGTTATTTGGATCGAGAGTGCTGAGAAGAGTCAAATGGCTTTAGTTATGTCACCAGTAGACGTTGTTTGGAATTTTTTCAATTACAAAAGTAATTAAAAATAAAGAATTTTTAATTATCATTTAAAATTAAGTAAATATCTGTTAAACATGGAATGTGACAAAATAAATCATTCTAATATAACAAACATAAAGACATCTGAAGGTTAAATAGATGGAGAATTTGTGTTAAAATTCATAATAAGATAGGTTTCCCTCCTTACATGCTTAACAATCTTACCCTAATAGATTTTGGTTCTCAATCATAAAAGGAAAGTACGAGAAGGTAATTAAGCATTCCAAAAATTTACAATCAAATGACATGAGACAACACTTCCATTGTCCTATGGTGTCATCAATAAGCATGTGACACCCATCCACCATATACTTTAATAGATCCATTCTCCCATACGATGTCCTCATCAAGCAATTGGCACTTAACTAAATAAGAAGTAAATGGTCAACTAATTAGGAACCAAATATATTTAGGAGTCCAATCACACAAAATGGTTTAGCTCTTTTTATTTTGGTGGGAGTCTTAATAACAAATTGAGTAGCCAATATTTGGGAGTACATGATCACCAAATCTAACACCCTTCATTTGTAGAGTTAAATCCATTAAATGATACTATAGTGAAACAAAAGTGTGCCCATAATAAATCTTTACCTTCTCCCAATTCTTAGTATTCTAAAATTTTCATCCAATGAATTATAGCCATATGCTCCAATCCTTGTAGTATTACAAATTGCATGTCTGAATTCAATTATTTTATTTTTATACTGACCTTAATTGATGGTTGTTAAACACATGAAACAAATCATAATACAATAGGCACAGCTCCAAATGAAACATAAGAGGAAATTTGATATTGCCACATGTTACTTTATAAACACTAATTTGTGTATCTAAAGTGATGCTATGTTTTTGTTACAAAACTACTAAGCCTTTTTTGGTTATCTATGCTACACATATTTTGCACATATGAAGAGCCTTTACCATTGACATATATTTGGAAACCCACTAGGGCCTATTTGAATGTTATGGCTAAAATAGGAGACTTTACCTTATTTGATTGAATTGCCTCTAACCTTTAGGTATGAATCTATGCCATATGAAACCTTTTCAAAGTCTTGTTTAACAAGGGCATCATCAATGAATCTTGAAGCATTCTAATCTAACGTGAGCCATTATGTTGTTCCCAAAAATGTTAGCCCATGGCCACCCACAACCATAAACACCTAATCATAAGGTTCATTTTATGTCTTTAAATGTGTTGTAGTTTGACGAACAAGTCTTATTTTTCTCTTGAAGCTTATGTTTTTCTCCTTTTCATCCTAACTGATGGCTAAAATTGTCCTCCCTAGTTCCCCTTGGTTTAGGATTCTCATTGGTCTCCCCTATAACTAGAGTTTCTAGATTCTTTGTTATTTCAATTCATCATATCCTTTAGGGAAAGCAACCACATATATCATTAAGATGGTCGATTGCCATGACTTTATTAATTTAAGGTACTACAAGGTGTCACGAGTAGGGTTAGTCCTCCCTAAAATTTATTTGCTAAATATCATTCCTAAATAAGATCTTAAATTTGAAGTCCTCTTTCTCTAAAAATTTCCTTTATTTATTAAAATTTATAGACTTCATGTTAGCTATAATTTTGGCTCATGGTTTATATAGATTAGAATAATACAAGGAGAAACCTTGCTTAAGTAAAATTAAATTCTAGCCATTCTATATGAAACAGTCATTACTACCATAATAAAATTTTTTATAAGAACTTAATTATGTCAGCCAAAAGTAATTTAGGCTTGTTTACCTTTGGAGAATAACCAATTGAAATGTTGTAAATGAGAGATCTCTAAGTATTTTAATTTTGAAGTCAATATTTTTCTTGACGTTTCAAGCCATAAGTGTTTTACATTTTGTTTGAAAATGGTTTCATTAAAAGGAATAAGACATACACTTTTGAAGATAGCAAATGAGTGATCTTAAGAGTACCTTAAAGCATTCTACAAGCTTCAAAGATTTAGGATATTTGCATGAAAATAAAAAATGTTCTATTTTTATTTTGAACTAAAATTTTAGCTTATTAATTGTTATTTTATGGAAATGTCAAACCCTTCTCTTGATTTAGGAAATGCATATAATTCTATCTCTCATTCACTTAATACTTTTAATGGTTAAATCCTACTCATAGATCTTTGCAAAAGTTTTTGTTAAGACAGTTTTTATAGTTTGTTTAATTTAATAAAACAAAATTTTTAATAATCTAAGCCACATCCTAAGCATATTCCTAAGTACTATGCACTTAGATAGAGACCAAGCCTAAGTTCGCATGGGAAGCTTCATGCTAAGTGATGACCTAAGATCAAGAGGGGTTGAGCCTAATTTTAGTCAGGGTGCAGTTTCCAACTAAATGGCTAAGGTAGAAGAAGGATAGAGCTAGTTTAAAATGTTGTTAACAAACATTTTCATAGAAAAAATGTTGGGATGAGTGAAGCGATGACTTGTGCTAAATATAAACTTTGAAATTTTCAAAAACTACCAATTATAGATCAAACAAGTTAAACTTAAGTGAGGATGTAAATAACATTGCAAAGTGACAAAAAAAAACTAAAATTTGCAAAATAGGGGCAAGATTTAATTGACCTTCACAACAATAATGATACTGAAAACTAATGAGAAGTTAACGGGCTATTCTTACTTGTGCAAATAAGACTATTATTCTCCTAATAGAACCTCTACACGATTATTTGTTCTTTACAATATCATACTCTCGTGTTAAATAAGAGCTCAACTCAATGGTGCTAGTGTGAAATCTATAATACTACTCTGACATCTCTAGGTTTACACTGTGACACTACGCCTCAGTAATGCAAGTGTTAATGGAGGCTATGTGTCCTTGACAATGTACCAAAAATCTTTGTTGACTTGATCCTATGTCAAAATTATTTTATCATTTATGATTTTCTTTACTTGGCCTCTTAACTCACCATGTTGGGATAAATGTCTTGGTGAGATAAGTTTACATGGGAAATTTGGTGATGGATGAAGATGGTCACCAGATATTAGGCATAGATCCTGATAATATAAAAGATCATAAACATTAAAGGTAGCTCTTCTTCCAATTTCTTAAGATAAATCAAACACATACATATTAATAGTTAGATGTTTGACAATTCTAAATGATCAAGTACCATAGGCATATTACCTTTTTGTTCACTACGAGGATCTCTAGGCCAAAAATGGATCATCACACAATCACCATTAATAAATTATGAAGGTTGTCTATGAGAATCTACTAGTTGTTTATATTTCTTATTATTTAATTTAATATTTTTAACAACATGTTTATGTATTGATAAAATATGATGAGCAAAACAGACAACTAACTTAGTAATACAAAACTCTTGACGTAATAGGATCAAATAAGAAATACTTCTTAGATTATTTGAGAAAACTTTTAAAAAAGATTCAAACTTGTTATTATTTTAAGAGAAATATTGCAAGAAAAATTAACACATGGTAATAAAAGATACCAAGTTCAAACTGGTTCACCTATTAGGAAATGAAGAAGATGACTTAGATATTTTTAACTTTTTTGTTCATTGCATTGGGGAGGGTAAGTTGATAGAAATTTTTGTTTTAATAGAACTGATAGATTTACTTAGTAATGTGGCTGTTAAGTGCCAAGAAATTGATCGATAGCATACCAAATATTTCTTAAAGGTGAGAATATATTTGTCAAGTCATCAGGAAATACATTCGTTAATTTTTTCAACAAGGGCTAGACTAGAGGTGTTGACGTAGATATATAAGTAAGGGCTTCCATAATGGTCACAAATCATATAACATAATCATAGGCCATATGCCTCATAATCTTAACTAGTAAAATGATATTAAGCAATTTTCCTTTATCTTTATCTTTTGGACCATTTGGGTTTGAAAGTTTCTTCGTCAAAGGTGATGGGTACAACGTCTTCCTTCTTTCATATACGAAAACACACATATTGGCATTTTCAATCATGGTTGTGTCTCAATTCTATAACCAAGCTATGTTTTATGATAAAGATACTTGCATTAGGATAATAACACAATCATAATTTCCCAAAATATTAAAAAAATTTGAAGGAAACACAAGATCAATATTGCTTGAAAATTGATGTTTCATTGGTCCACGATATAATGTATAAGTAGTGAAGGTCTGTGTGTGTTATACTTATCCTTTTGGTAGCATTGTATATTACAGAATTGATAAACCTATCAATATCTATAAAAATCATACAAAGTTGGTCTTGAATTCTAATAAAGGTACTAAAGATATTATTTTATTGCCACACTTCAAATGGTCTTAACGTAGTGGTCTATTATAGAAAATATTTTACCTTAATGTTTCTAATTATTCTTCAACCTTCTCAACTTGTATATACCTTCTTATTCCTTAACTATTTTACTTTCTTCCTAATCTTTCATGACTGTGTAGAGCCTTCTTAGTGTAGTAGGCTATAACATGGCCTCTCTTATAATAAACCTTATGCTCAACTATGGAGCTAGTTGATGCTTTTGCTTAAGTGTTGGATTGCACTTGTTAGTAGCATGGATGCAAGGACACAGGTTGTATATAAATAAGAAGAGTTAGCAATAATGGAAGCAATTGCTTGAGTTGGAGATGAACAAGTGGTCAAAGCAATATCACTCTTACAGGGAATTGATCCTCTAATCGTCTATAGTAAAATTTCTTAAGTATAACTTATCTAGCATAAACACTTTAGGCATAGCTAAAACTTTAGATAATACAACTCCATTCAACTCTCACCCACTGTGTCCAAGCATGTGGTCCTTAACTTTAGTAATATATTCTCTAACAATCTTTGAATCTTAGGATAAAAATTTTCATTTATCCAAAAGTTCACATGAATAAGAGGTGACTACATATTTAGTTTACATGCAAATCTTGAGTTCTTCCCATGATTTTGTAATGCATGATCTTTGACAATATATTTCTTTTCTAAAGTGTAAAAACATAATCTAACGTGTGATGTGAACCCAGTTTTCACAAATTAGTACTTTTAATGCTCACTAATAAAATACACATAATAAATATGCTACAATTTTATTTCCTAATCTTGGTGTGCTGTAATGTCTAAACTAGATTCAAATGTAGGGCTTTCTATTTTAGCCATTTTAACTTGGCAATCATCATGCTTATCTTATCTTGTATCTTGGGTATGTGGTGTATCAAAAGGCTTAGGTTGATGTTTTAAGGACATTTCTTAAACTTTATCATAACTTTACATAGTCCTTTGTGATCTATCAGATCCACCTCATCTACTATCTATATATTATTCAAAATAATCTATGCTTTTTTCTAATGTAGCTCTTAGTTGACGTGTCTAATGAGTTTGTTCTAGAATTGTATGTTTTATTACTAGGACCATGGTTAGTTGTGTTGGTCAAGAGTTAGAAATTCTATATTATTAATATGCTATAAGCTCGAAAACAAAGTTCGTAATCATTGTTCATAAACAAAAGAAAACAAGTAAAACACAAAATATAATAGAACGATTCCACATAAATAAAACACTTTGCAACATCAAACATAAAAAAAATCTATATATATTATTAATAACTTTTAGAAACTAAAAACAAAAGCAAAAAATTTAAAGATGACTATTTTGTGACAAATTAAAAAGTATCCTTGTTCTTAGAGCTAAGCAAGCTCTGATGCCAAAGTTGATGTAGGATGAGATATCTCAATCTATTTTAGCTTTTAGATAATTCGAAAGAGCTCACATTTTAGCATATATTCATAATATGGCATACCAAAAGTTGTTATAAGTTAAGATTTGGAAATCTTAGGATCATTAAGCTAGTACAAACCTTCTTAAATGCTAAGGGTTAACACAAATTTTTAACATACGAATCAAACTTAAAGGCGAAGTGGCTTAAATAATACACATCCAATTACTCGTATTCTTGATGAAGTGACAATATACACATACATGTGGAGTTCATAGAAGACCAAAAATCTAATATCTTAGTTACATCTATTAGTTAGATAGTTGGAAATGAAAATTAATTTTCCTAAAAGTTGAAATAGAATTTTGAACTTCTTTATTGATTTCATGGTCTTGTGAATATTAGTTAAATGCTAAGGATCTCCCATATTAAGCATCTTGCATGCCTTCGAAGATTTGAAGTTACACCATTTAATTGTTCACTCATAAAATGCTAATGTCAAACAGGTAGCACTTTGATACTTCAACGAAATTAGCAGCCTATGCACTATGGCTAATGTCTTGATTTATGGAAGCCCCAATGGCATTATAGTAATTTTGTATTCTATGAATGTAATAGGAAATTTTGAAATTCTAAGGGACACAATTTTGAATTATAGAGGGCTTCACAAAATTGCAAAACACAACATAAATTACAAAAGGATCAATTCTAATTCTATAAATAATTGAAAGTATCTACATTTAAAAGTAACAAAATTAAGTAGTTCCCAAGCAAGAACATGCATTTTGACTGATGGTAACATTTACTAGTAAGACATTGGGTGGCGTGATTTGTTTTGTGTTCAAAGAGTGGTACATGATGCTTTGGGTCCAATTTTTTAGGTTAATGCATTTGGAACAAATTAATGTGAGTTGATGGGTGACTGTGTGTCAACATGTATGACACATTTGATGGTTGGGTCTACACAGGTGGAGTACAATATTGAGCTCAAAGAGTCAATGTTGCTTGAAAAGGTAATGTTGTTGTTGATCCTGAAAGTGTTGATAATGGCAACAAATGGAGAAAAATGATAGAAATAACAAAAACTCAATTTTAGCCTTTTTGAGTCAATTTGCAACACAATCTTGAGCCACCAAAATTATGGAATGACTTAGGTGAAAATTTCTATTAAATACAAAGCTAGAAATATCTAAAAAAATTGCCAATTAATCTTCAAATAACATGAACTAAAATGTAATCACAAATAATTTGATAAATTAAAGAAAAGAATACTAATATATGAAATAATCATTGGTTAATTATAATTGACCCCTATAATAACAATGATATTTAAGACAAATGGGTAGTAGATAAGACAATCCTCACATGAGACTAACTCAAAAAGGACTAGAATGCCTCCAAGTAAACCTCTAGAAGATGTAGTAGTTGCTATTGTTCTAAGGTAGTTACATTGTAAGATGTTAAAGATACTTCGGGCAACATCATCGATCAACAAATAAGGTATAAATCAAGGTCTCATAATACATGCAAAAATCATAGAAAAAGTATTTAAAAATTAAAAAAAAAATTAATTATACAAAAATTGTTAAGATTAGTCCAATGACTTTCGTACTATCTCGATTTGGCCCATTTTTTAACTACTACAAATTACTTTATATATATAATAGTGTGAGGATAAAATAAATTGAAGCAAGTTAATATAACTATATGAAAGTGATGTAAAATTTACAAGAGAGGATGTCAAAGTTCTACAGCAATATGACAAAGCATAAATAAACTTTTTGTTGAAAAGGGGCAAGTGGTATAAGATGGTTTCCTTTCATGACAATAGGGAGATTAAGTGTAATATTATCGATAGTCAAATTAGATAGAAATTTGATACGAATCAATTTGCCAATAAAGCATACAAATGTCATAATAACTAAAATATTTAAAATTGAAAAATCAAATGTTCAATTAGACAAAACATGTCATGTCAAATCATAAAGTGTTTATTTCCTCTCTATTGGACTTCATTATAATTACTATGAATTATCCATGTAAATAAACATAAATTATGATAAGTATTTTATAAACTTAAGTAAATATATAATAGAATGAAAATGAAATTATTTGAAGTAATATAATGTAATCAAATCAAGGAACTGTTATAACCATGATAGATTTAATTAAGAGTTACACAACAACATAACCAAATACAAAAGAAACATTTGAATAAATCATAAAGTAAAGTTACATTCAGTTATACTAAGAAGAATTGATGTAATATCATTGATCATCAAATGAAGTACAAATAAAAAAATCAAAAAACTCATTTCAAAACCTAAGAAAAATATTTAAATATATAAAAAAATGATTATATTTAATTTATTAGATTTTCTTAAGATGAATCAAGTGATGTTACTTTGTCTCCATTGAATAAAATTTTTTATTATAGTTAATTAAAAAGAAAGTAATTGGAATGTTAATAATAAACAATTTTCATGCCAAGTAAGCAAAATTGAGTTTTAAATGAGATAAGTTGAAGTAATATAATCTATCAAAATAGATGAAATATAATTCTAGCATGATACATGTAATGATTAAAAAACCCAAGAAAATAAAATATTTAAAAATATTAAAATGAAATCTTTAATTGGATAGAACAAGAAAAGATGATTCTAATGACAATTGTTTGTCCTAACTAGATGTCATTTGGAATTACTATGAATTATCAAAATAAATTAGCATAAATAGCAATATGTTATTTTTTAAATATTATGTAAATAACTATTGAAGGAAAAATAAATCCATTTGAGAAATGTAACCAAATGAGAAAAGAGTTAGGGTTACATTATGATATAGCCAAATAAATGTCAGTATTCTAGAAAGAAGAAAAAAATTTACAAGAAAGTCACATTCCATGACACTAGGGAGATGAGTCTAGCATCCTCTAAAATCAAATGTGGTATGAACAGAAAGAAATTGTAGAATTTGTCATAATCTAATAAAACAAAATATTTAATAGATATAAAAATAAATATTCAATTAGATGGAGCAATTTGAGACTAAGTGAATGTCATTTGTCCCATCTGAATTATATCACGTTTGGAATTAATATAAATTATAAAAACAAACAAAAATAAAGAATTGTGAATTATTATTTTAATGTTTGGCAAACAAATATTATAGGTAAATATCGTAAATTAATTTAATGAAACATAACCAAATCAAGGACATTTTAAGGCCACTTGGTAGGAGATTTACAATTTCGTACTAATACAACAAAATTAAGTTAAAAACTCAAGAAATGAGAAAATTTATATGAGAAAGTTGCATTCTAAGATTCTACCAAAATTAAGCATAACATCCTCCATCATAAAGTGTACAAAAACCATATAAAATAAAATAATTTATAAATGTAAAAGCAAATGAATTATTAAATAGATAGTGCCAACTAAGACTGGTCTATTAACATTTGTATAATCTCAATCTAACTCGTTTTTGAATTATTATAAATTACCAAAGTAAATAATCTAAAAAAAGTTAAATTATTTATTCAAGATTTGGTAAATTTATATTAAAGTTGAAATGAGAAAAATTTATGTAACATAATATAAGTACATCAAGGTCATGTAAAGATCACATGAGATGAGATTTTGAGTTACATTTTAATGGTGTAAAATCTGAGTGAAAAAGTTGAAGAAATTATATAAATTTCGCAAAAAGTTTCTTGTACAAGAAACTAAAGGGAATAGGAATGAGAAGTTAGATCTCCAAAACTGTTAAGGATGAAGTCTTAAGCTGAGATACGAAAAAACATAAAAAGAATTGAACATATAACAATAAGTACATAATTATATACAACCCATCATGAAGACTCCAATGATGTATCCCAACCGAATATCATCTAGAATTATTTTAAATTATCAAATTAAATGAACATAAATAACGAGAAATTACTGTTTAAATATTATTTTTGAATTTCTTAAAATTATAATGAGATTAATTGAAAAATTATAGCATAAGTAAATCAAATAATAGAATGCTCATTTGAGAGTTGATTAAAAACTGTATTGTAATATAACCAAATCATTACAAAATTTTTGAAAAAAGGAAACATATTTTACAAGAAAATTGCATTCCAAAAGAATAACAACATCAATCATAACACCCTCAATCATGAAACCTAGAATGAATCTAAATGTCTCAAAAAGCCTATAGAACTATTAGAAGATATAGTTTCAAAGTGTGTAAAAATGAGAATTTAAATAGATAAGGCTTGTCTTGGTGTGCTCGATGACATTTTTTTCTTCTAGATCAAATATGTTAGGAATTACTAAGAATTATAAATATTTAGTAAAAACCATTAAAAGTAAAGTGAGATTAATAAAAACAATGTAATAAAACCAAATCAAGACGAGGTTAGGGTGACATGAGAAGAGAATTAGATTTACATAAAAATATATAAAATCAAAATAGAAGCATTTTTAGTAATGAGACAAAAATTATTGAAAAGTTAAACTCCAAAATATTAAGGAGATTAAGTGTGGTGTCCTCCATTATTGAATTCAGTACATATAGAAATATTAAGTTAGGCTATCAAAACCTTAGAAAATAATTAATTTTAAAATATTTAAATATCTCATGCTAATTGAAATGAGCCTGTTCACTTTGATTATAATAACCTTAACCATGAAATCTTTTATGTAATGAATTTGTTTGCTAAGAAATTTAATAACATTGAAAACAATATATTAAAAAAATTAAAAATGAATGTTTAATTTAATAGAAAGAGGAAGTTTGAGACCAATTTTTTTGTATCCATTAGATATCATTTGGAATTATAGTGACTTACCAAAGTCAAGATAATTTGAATAATAAATTATAGTTTTAATAATAAATATATATATATATATATATATATATTAGAACAAAAAATTAAGAAATTTTAATGAACCTTATATAACATAATCAAATCAATTCAAGATAATAAAAGTGAAGAATTATTCCCTCATCATGATATAGTGAAATCAATGTGAAGAATTTGAAGAAATGATACAAATTTTACTAGAAAGCTGGTTTTGGTTACAATGAGAAGATCAAGTGTAATAGTGCTATCATCAAGAGAAGCACGAATAAAAATGTCAAGAAAAACATGCAAAATTCCAACAAAATAAAACTTGAAAAAATATAAAAAAAAACATATTTAATTTGACAAAACTCATCAAGATGAGTCTTGTGATTTTTGTTTGGTGCTAATGAGACCACTTTTGGAAACACTATAAATTAGGAAATTAAATGATAACAAATAATACAAAATAGCTATATTTTTTTAAGTTAATAAATAATAAAATTGAATGGAGAGAAATTAAAGTTATGTAACATTACATAATAAAACACAAATAAAGTCACATGAGAAGGTATTTTAAATTATATAAATTAAAAGAGAAAGTTATATTCGTAGATCCCAAGGAGCTCAAGTGTTACATTCCCAATCATTAAAATAGGTATGGATAAAAATTTCATATAAATGATGCAAAAAAAATTATAAAGAAATAAAATAAAAAATTTAATTTGCTAGAGATTATTGAGATGAGTACCTGATTCTTCATTCACCTCAATCGGATCTCATATGGTATTATTACTAATTACCAAATTAAATAAACAAAAAAAAAATATTAAGCTTTTAACTTAAAGTTAAGGAAATATAAATCAAGGCTTTGAGCAGACAAATTCAAACATTGTAATATAACCAAATAAAACCTATTTTGATAGGATTGAAGAGATATGTACAATGATGTTTTCTTCATCTCAAATAGAGCTCATTTAGAAATACTATGGGTTAAAATATTAAATGAAAATAAATAATATTTAATTGATTTTAATCTTAAGAAAATATTTACTAAAGTAAAAAAGAAATAAATTGAGGGAATGTAATATGAGAAAATCATGGCTATGTAACAACTACATGATAGTGGATTTTTATTGAAATTGTTATATAATAAAATTTAAGCAAAAAACTAAAAAAAAATAGATAAATTGTATAGAAATATTACATTCCAAGATACTAATGACATTGAGCGTAACATTCTTTATAATAAAATGAAGTACAAATTAAACAACTTTGAAAACAATACAAAATCTTAAAAAATAATCTTTTTAAACATTTAAAAGTGCTAATTTATTATGATATATCTCATTAAGACAAGTGCGATGATGTTTTATTCATCACAATCAAGCCTTGTTTCAAACAACTACAAATCATCATAGTAAAAAAGAATAAATTATTATTCTAATATTAAGAAAATATATATTAAAGCTTAAACGAGATAAATTGGTGATATATAATATTGCCAATTTATGGCATTATAAAGATCCTCTAAAGAAATTTAGAGATATCGAAAAACATAACCGTTCCATCTAAAAAATTTTAAAAATGAGATAAATTGTATAGAATAGTGGCATGTCAAGGTACTTAGGAGATCCAGTGTAACATCATTGATTGTTAAATTATGTAATCAATAAAATATCTCATAAAGTATGCCAAATTAAGAAAAAACAATATTTAAATATCTTAAAAAATTATTATTATATTGTAAGTGATTATTGAGACCAACTCCATTAATTTAATTTTTCCATTGTTGGACATAATTAAAAATTACAATGATTTACAGACATAAATATGTATATGTATATATAATTAAGTTATTATTAATTAAATAAATTTATTAATGACGATATAAGATCATTACAAGTAAATTAAAGAAGCTAAATTAATGCTATGTACATGTGAAATGAAGGGAGAATTAGAGTATCATGGTAATATAAAAAAATCAAAACAAAGAATTTAAAGAAATGATATAAATTACGTAGGAAAGTTTTATTAACAAATATTAATGATATCAAGTATAACATCCTCATTCATTAGAATAGTTAGAGATCAAAATGTCAATTAAATAGTACTAAAGCCCTACTAAATAAAATATTATGAAACATTAAAAAGAATATTTTACTAGATAGAGCTCACCGAGATGAGTCCAGCGGCATCCATTTCATTTCAATTGCACCTCATTCTAAATAACAAATAATTACCAAATAAATAAACATAAATTATAAAAAAAATATTTTTCTAATATTATGAAAATATTCATTAAAACTAAGATTAGAGAAAAATTGAAACAATGTATTACAACAAAATCAAAGTAATTTAAAGGTCTTATGAAAAAAGAATTAGAGTTTTATATTAATATAAACAAATAAAAAATTTAAAGAAATAATATAAGAATGTCAGGAATGGTGCATTCCAATATACTTAGGAAATCAAGTGGAATATCCTTACTGATAAAATGAAGTATCAATTGAGTTTCATATAAAACATGTAAGAAATGTATAAAAGTAATATATTTAAAATTAAAAAAATAAATGTTTAATTAGAGAGAAAGTAGTCATGATGAGTATGATGAGCATTTTTCATCTCTTGTGGACCTCATTTAGAAGTACTACGAATGAAGCATGTAAACAAAAATAAATTACAACAAATGCTTCGTTTAAAATTACACAAACAAATATTAAAGATAAAAATGAGTTTATTTTAAAAAATAATATACCTATTCAAAGTGATGTAATGGCCAAATGATATGAGACTTAGAATTACATAGTTATTTAATGCAATCGAATTGAAAAACTTGAATAAATGATAAAACATATATCGAAAAGTTGCATTGAAAGCTATTAAAAAGATTTTATGCAACATCCTCGGTAATGAAATTAGTTACAAATCTAAATATCTCACAAACCATGCAAAAATGCTAGAAATTAAAATATTATAAAATTTAAAAATTAATGTTTTATTGTATACAACACATTGAGTTGGATCCACTAAAGATCTCCTTAGTGTTCATTAGATGTCATTTAGAATTACTATGAACTACAAAAGAAAATAATTATAAATAACAATACATTTTTTTAAACATTAAATAAACATAAAAATTAAAAATGAAACAACTAAATGAAAGCATCGTAATGGCGACAAGAGAATAATATTATAGTTTCAAAGTAAAATAAAATAATTAAAAAGAAATGTTTGAAGGAATGAGAAACATTATATAGAGAAGTTTCATTCCAAGATGAAAACCATAATGATTGTAATATCTTCAATCATCATATTCGATATTAATATAGTTTTCTCTTCAAATTATCCAAAATTTTAGAAAATAAAAAGTTTCAAACTAAAAAAAACAATGTTTAATTAGATAAAAGTAATTAAGTTGAGTGTGGTGATGTTTGTTGTTCCTTACCAGACTTTGTTTGTAAAAAATACAAGTTATATAAGTAAATAAATATTAATTATAACATATTTTCTTTAAGAGTAACAAATATCTATTAAAATAGAAATAATATAATTTTATGCAATGCAATATAACCAAATTAAAAAATTGAAATGTTAAAATAAGGTCAGATTTAGAGTTACATAGTAACATGCAAAATCAAAACAAAAACTTTAAATTGATAAGATAAACTGTAAGGGAAAGTTGCATTGCATGATATTGAGGAGATTGAGAATAATAACCTCGATCATAAAATTAGGCACTAGTAGAAATCTCTTAGATAGCAAACTAAAACCCAAGAAAACTAAATATTTTGAGATATAAAAGATAGATATTATATTACATAAATCTAATCAAGAGGAATCTAATGACATTTGTTGTATCTACAATAAATAACGTTTGGAACTATACTAAATTACAGAACTAAATAAAGAAAGAATAAAAATTATTAATTTAATATTAAATAAATAAATTTGAAAGTTGAAATTAGTAAAATTGAAGTTATGTACTTTATCTAAGCCAAAGAACTGTTAATGTCTGATAAGAGGAGAATTTTTTTTAATAGTAATATAACCCAATCAAATAAAAATTTTGAAGAAACGAGATAATGTTTTAAAAAAAATTAATCCAAACAATTAAGTAGATCAATTGCAGCATCATAAATATCGACATATGAAAAAAATGAAAATGCCAAATAAAGCAGGCTAAATCCCAAGGAAAAAAGAGCAAAAAAAAAATTTATTGTAGAGAACTTGTGAAGATACCAATGTTCTCTATTTCTTTTGAGCTGGCATTGTTTGGAATTACTAAAAATTACAAATATAAATATGTATAAATAATATTAATTAATTTTTTTAATATCACGAACATGTATAGTTCATAAGAGACTAGATTAGAGTTACACAGTTATCAAATTAAATAAAAGTAGATGCTATGAATTAATAAAATAAGTTGTATGAGAATGTTTCATTCAAATTTCAAAAGTAGTTTTAATGTAATATTGATGATCATCAAATAAGGTACATATTAAAATATCTCACAAAGTATTAAAAATTAATAGAAAAATAGATTATTTAAATATATGAAAAATAAATGCTTATAGGATAAATCTTATGGACAAATGCCCAATGATGCTTCCTTTAGCTTCAATTGATCTCATTTGCAATTATATTTAATTTCCAATGTAAATATGAAAACATAATAATAATAATTTCTTTTTTCAAAAAAAAGAAAATAAATATTACGGATTGAATAACATAATTTTGGATAATTTAAAATAGCAAAATTGAAGGCTATAAAAGCCATATATATAAGATTAGGAGTTACAAACTGATATTACAAAATGAAAGAAATAAATAAAAGAAATAATATAAATTGTGTAAGAAAGTTTAATTTTATGAACCATGAAGATTTAGCACAACATTATGGATCAGAAAACATGCAAAAATCATAGAAAAGAAAATATTTTCTAAAAAGGAAAAAGATAAATATTTAATTAGCAAGAGCAAGTTGTGATGAGTCCAATAAAATTTGTCTTATCTTGACTAGACTTCATTTTGAATATTAAGAATTATTAAAATAAATAAGGATATGTAAAATACAACACTATTTTAATTTCAAGAAAAAATATCAATGCTCAAATGAGATAGGATAAGGAAAATAAATATAGTGAATTCAATGCGATGTAACTAATGGTCAAACATAAGGGTATTTAGACTTCCAATACAAGATAGAAATGAGATCAAGTTTAACATCCTAGATTATAAATTGAGTTGAGAATAAAGACCTCTCTTAAAGAACTTAAAAAGCCTTTAAACATATTTAAAATACAAAAATAGTTATTTATTTAGATAAAGATGATTAAGCTAATGAAAAGCCATTATGTTTTCTTAAGTATAAATGATTTTGAATTACCAAGAATTATCAATGTAAATAGGAATAAATAATACTAATGTATTGATTTAATCTTAAGTCCTATTTTTCCAAGCTAAAACATAATAAATTAAAGACTTATAAGCTAAAAAAAATTAATGTGATCTAAAGTTTACCTGAGGGGACAGTTGGAGTTATGCTATAAAATAACAAATTGGTTATTAGAAATTTCAAAAAATGTGACATACCATCTAAAAAAAATGAATTATAGGGTACTAACAAGATTAAGCAAAACATTATCGATCATCAAATCTGGCATGAATCAAAATGTCGCATAAAACCTACCAAACCCTTAGAGAAAAGAGTATTTAAAAATATAAAAATTAATATTTTGTAGGATAAATGTCATCGAGTAGAGCACAAACATTTGCTTAAAACCAACTAAAAATCATTTGGAATTATTATGAATTACCAATATAAATAGGAATAAATATTAGCAAAATATCATTCAAGTATTTAGTAAATATATATTAAAATTGAAAAAAAAACATTTTAAGCAAAGTAATAAAAGAAAATAAAAATGGGTAAGGGTCATATGATAGGAGAACTATTGTTCTATGACAATATAGACAAATCAAAGTAAAATAATTCAAGATATGAGATAAATTTAATAATATTGTTGCATTTCAAATACTTAGGAATCATATTTCACCTTCGATTGCCAAGTAACATTCAAATCATAATCCATCGTAAACATCCCAAAAACTTAAAACATAAAATACCTAAATATCTAGATATCTAATTCGTAAAATTAGTATTTTGTTTAATAAAAGTCATTGCAATAAGTCTAATAATATTTGTTTTTTCTTGATTAGTTCTTGTTTTAAATTACAATAAATTACCATAATTAATAAGCTCAAATAAGTATAACTTATTAGTATAATATTATGTGAATATATATTTAATCTAAAATGATATAAATTTATGCATAAAATGTAACATAATTAAAGCATGGTAAAGGACACAAAAGATGAGCATTAAAGTAACGTAGTGGTATAACCAAACCAAAGCAAATAATTGAAATAGATGAAATAAGATAAATTGTTAGCAAAAGGTGAATTTTAGGATACCAAGGGGAATTAGTGTGTCATCCATGATGATAAGATCTAGTACAAACAACACTACATCATTAAGCATGCCGAAGCCCTCAAAATAATTTATAAAGGTATAAAAATTAATATATAGGTCGTTATAACTCATTGGGATGAGTGAAATAATATTTTTTTCACTTTAATTAGATGATGTTTGGAAATTACTATGAATTATAAAAGTAAATAACAAACAAAATATTAATAAATTATTATTTTAACATTAAGTTGCATATAACAAAGATGAAATGACATAAATTAATTTAATATAATATAACGAAAACAAATAAATTTTGAGGTCAAATGATATGAGAATTGGAGTTATATAATATCATTATCATATCAAAAAATTAATAGAAATATGATATCTTCTATGGAATAGTTACATTGAAAGATACTAAAGACTTCAACTATAATTGCCTTAATCATTAAGGCACCATTAAAAATGACATGAAGTTGACATAAACCATAAAAAATGAACTACGTAAAAATACTAAAATAACTAGTTAATTAATTAAAATTCATTATGCTAAGTCATATGTAGCAAGTATAAAATATAATTATAGTTAATATTAAATTATTATTTTAATATTAAGAAAATCTTTTTTCTAATTAAAAAGGGAAAATTTGAAATATTATTATACAAGAAATTCATGATGATATAAGGGTCACACAACATAATATTTAGAGTTAGATATTAATATGATCAAATCAAAGCAATATATTTAATAAAATCATATTCCCTACATAAAAAAGTTTCATTCAAATGAACTAAGGAATTGAAGCATAAAATTGTTGTTCATAAAAAAATTAAAAATCAAAATATTTTGTAAAGTATATTTCAAATTCGTAGAAAATATAATATTTAAAAAATAAAACAAAATATATAATTTGGTTAACGTTTATTGAGCTGAGTCCAAAAATATTTACATTCCCATTGTCTAATCATGTTTATAGTTACTACGTAATAGCAATGTAAATATATATTTATTATAAAAAAGTACTATTTTGATATTAAGTGAAAAAATACTAATGCTAAAATTAGATAACTTGAAACAATGCAATATAACCAAATCATGGTTATATAAGCATCACTTTAGTAGAAACTTAGATTTTATGTTAATATAATCAAATTAAAGTAAAAAAATTAGGAAATTAAATAAATTGTATTGGAATTTTGTAGTGCATGATACTAAGGAGATTAAGAGTAGCATTCTTTATCATCAAGTCATGTATGAATAAAAATGCTTTGCATAGTTTACCAAAATGCTAAAAATTAAATATTTAGAAAAAAAATAAAAAGGTAATATTTAATTAGATAGAGCACATTGTGTCGAGTCAAAAAGCTAGAGCTTTGTTTGAATAAATTCTGTGTTGGAATTATTGCTAATTATTGAAGTACATCAACAAAAATAATAATAAATTATTCCTTTATAATTAAGTAAATTTTTTTTAAAGTTGAAATAGGATAAATTGAAGCAATGCAACAAAAAAAAAAAGAAAAGGAATTTAAAGGTTACGTAATGGAAGACCTAAGTTTATGCAGCAATAGTGGAAATAAACAAAACTATTTGAAGAAATAAGATAAAAGATGTTGCAAAGTTGCAATAAAATAAACTTACGAGATCAAGTGGAATATCCTTAATCATCAAATCTTGCATGAATTAAAATATATCATAATTTGTGCCAAAATACAAGACAAAAATATTTATTAAAAAATGAATGTTTAATTTATGTGGCTCTTTGAGAAAATTACAATGAAGTATGTTTCCCCTCCTTACAATCTCTTTTGGAATTAACTTATTATAAAACTAAATTATTACATGATGAATAAGTAAATTTATACTAGAGCCAGAATGAGACAAATTAAGCAAAAAAACATAACAAAATCAAAGTGATCATATAATGAAATTAGAATCTCAAAGTAATCAATTTGAATTAATGTTATAAATTATGTAAAAGCATATTAAGTGCTTTGAATATGACAACCTTGATAATCAAATAAGGTGCTAATTGAAATAGTACTTCAAACAAGTGTGACTATAAAAAATAAAATATTTTAAAATATAACATTGAGTATTACATTATGTTCAATTTCTTTAGAATATTTTAACAATGTTTTTTTTCCATCAACCTTTATTTAGAATTACTAAAAAATAACAAATTAAAAAAAGTAACCTTTATTTAGAATTACTAAAAAATAACAAATAAAAAATGTAAATTTTAAAATTTATAACAATATTATTTACATGTATATATATTTAGATTGAATATGGATAAATCAAAGAAATGTAATATATCAAAATGGAAACAATCCTAAGGTCACAAAAAGGGGATTTCACGCTACAATGTAATATAACAAAAAAAGGTTGGTTTTAATTAATGAGTTAAATTTAGCAAAAGATGTTATAGTCAAAGATGCTATTTCGATTGAATGTACAACACATTGAAGGTTCTACAACGATCTTCATTTCATCTTGATGGGATCTCATTTATAATATGCATAAATTAAAAAAATAAAAAATAATAAATAAAAATTAATTACTATTTTAATATTAAGTAGACATATATTAAGCTAAGATGATATAAATTAAATATTAAACATAATAAAATAAAGGTTATGCAACAGTCACATAAGAGAAGATTTTGATTTACATAGAACTATAACAAAATCAATGGAAAATATTTGTCATCAGATAAATTGTGTGGGAAAGTTGCATTGCAAAATGCTAGCAAAATGAAATGTAATAATCATGATTGTGAAATCTAGTATGAATTAAAATGTTTTAGAAAAACATGCCTAAAAGATGCAAATAAGATTATTAAGAATACAAAAATAAATACTTAATTTGACAATGCTTATTGAAATGTGTCCAAGTACATTTGTTTAATCTTGATCATACCTCATTTAGAATTTTTACAATTTACAAAGTAATATGTATAAAAAAAATTTTAATTAATAAACATATATTAAAGTTCAATTTAGATAAACTAAAAACATTATATTATAAAAATATAAAAGAACTATAATGTTGACATTTGAGAAGATTTAAAGTTACTTTTTAGTATGAAAATTTAAAGAGAAGCATTTCAAGATATGAAGTTAATATTTTGGGAAAATTTTTATTCCAAGAAATTGAGGTCAAGCGAGCCATCCCTGTCATGAAATAAGGGACAAGTTGAAATGTCTAGTAAAACATTCTTAGTGGTTAGAAAAAGGTGCATAAAATATTAAAATAAATATATTATTGAATAGAGCTGATTGAGATCAATCTGGTAATATTGTTTTTATCTTGGTTGAACCTCTTTTGGAGTCATTACTATTAACAATCGTAGATAAGAATAAAAAACAATAAATTATTATTTTATAACTAAGTAAATATATGTTAAAGATGAAATGATGTAAATTGATGTATCATAAAATAACCATCTAAAATTGATTCAAAAGTCAAATAAGTGGAGAATTCAACTTTCATAGCTATAATACCAAATCACTTTGAAAAATAAGAAGAAATGAGATAAGTGATACATGAAAGATTCTTTCCAATGGACTAAAGAAGTAAACTCAAACTTTCTCAAACCAAATATGGTTCAAATAAAAATGTTTAAAAAATGACAATAAAGCCACAGAGATATATATATATATATATAATAACATAAAATGATTAACTAGTTCGATGTGTCATGTCGATACAGGTATAACATCGTTTACTTCATCCCCATCAATAATCATGCCGTATTACTACAAATTAACACACTAAATAGTTATTCATTATTACTCAATCTTATGTAAATGTATATTAAATAAGATAGAATTAAGTAATATAATATAACCATATCAAAGAAATAAAAATATCACAAGAGAGAAGAATTAATTTTTCAATTAATATGACCAAATGAAACAAAAAAATTTAAATATATAAAATAAATAGCACAAAAAGATTTTTTTTCAAAATACTATGGAGATCGAGTTTACATTCTCATTCATCAAATCATGTATTAATTTAAATGTCTTATAAAGAGTGTCATAAACAGTATGTTAAAATATTTAAAAAAATAAAAAGAATATCTATTTTGGTAAAGCTGACAATGTTGTGTTTAATGATTTTCTTACAATCTTGTTCATTCTCTTTGAAAATTACTATGAATTACTAAATTAAATATGCACAATTAAAAATAAATTATTAAAAGTATATTAAAGCTAAAAATTTGTAACTTGAAGAAATGTATTATAACGATATAAAAATGCAATATAGGTCATTTAAGAGGAGAATTAGACTTTCATACCAAAACAACTAAACTAAACAAAAAAATAGGAATAAAAGAGAAATAGTACAAGAAATTTAAATAATAATGATCCTAAAAGAATAACTATAACACCCTTAGTTAACAAATCGATTATGAATTGAAATGCCTCATCAAATATGCAACAATTTTGTTAAATAAAAGTTTAAAATATGTAGGTATTTCAACTGAATAGAGCATGTTGAGTCTAGTAAAGTAATGTTTGTTTTTTTTTTATCAAGCTTTGATTGGAATTGTTTCCAATTACAAAAGAGTGAATAACCACAAATATGAATAAATTATTATCTTTGATTTAATTAAATACATGGTAAAGATGGAATGAGGTAAATTGAAGCATTGCAACACAACTAAAAAAAGGGATGTAAATGTCACAAAAAAGGAGAATTAGAGTTTCATGTTAATGAAACAAAAAAAAAGTAAAAAATTTGAAAAAATTAGATAAATTGTGTATGAATGTTGCATTCTAAGATACTAAGGAGATCAATGTAACATTCTTGTGCCATTAATCACATTTGAATTGAATGGTCCAATTAAAACAAGCAAAAATCCTCCTATATAAAACTACTAAAAATATAAAAATAATATTTAATTTTATGATGCTCATCATCATAGGTTTGCTTGCAACTAGTCTACTCTACCAAGATAAGTACGTGTAAATAATAATAACTTATTATTTAAACATTAATTAAATATATTTTAGTGCTAAAATGAGATCAATTGAAGCTTTGTAATGTTAATAAATAAAGTGATCTAAAGGTCACATAATAGGAGAATTTGAGTTTTATAGTAATACAATCGAATGAAAATGAAACATTTAAAAAATGATATCAATTATTTGAGAAAGTTATCTTCCAAGATACCAACAAATTATGTGTAATATTATTTATGATGAAACATAAATATAAATATATAATTGCATAGGGCTCGTCGAGTTGAGTTTGACTACATTTTTTCATTCAAAGCATACGTCATTTGGAATTACTCTGTCAAATATTTAAATATTGTAAACAAAATGAAATTACTATTTTAATATTAAAAAAATAATAAATTAAGTCTAAAATAATATCAATTGTAGTAATGTAAAATAACAAGATCAATGACATGAAAACTTCAAATTAGTGTAATTTTAAGGTTATATAGCTATATAACATTATTAAGGCTAATAATTGGATGAAATGACATAAATTTTCTAGCATTTCTCATTCAAAGATATAAAGATGAATGAGTGTAGCATTCTTCATCATCAAATCAGGTACAAATTAAAATGTGTCTTAAAACATATATTGACTAAAAAAGATAATATTTAAAATAATAAAAACAAATATTTAATTAGGTAGAACCAGTAAAGATAAGTCCAAAATTATTTATTTCATGTCTATCAGACGTCATTTTAAGTTGCCACAAATTAATAAATCAAAATAGCAAAAATAATATTAAATTAATAATTTATTGATAAGTCAAAAAACTTCAAAATATGATATATTGAAGTACTATAATATAATAAAATATAATTAAATAAATATAGACAATTTGAAGAAATGAGATACATTGTGTGTGAATGCTTCATGATATTAAGAAGATCAAGCATAACATCATCAATCAACAAATAACCAATATATTAAAATACCTCCAAATTGGGGAAAAAACCTTAAAAATAAATTATTTAAAAACATAACAAAGATTTTTTAATGTGATAGAGCTAATGGAGATGTGTTAAATGGTGTTTGTTTATAATCAATCTGACCTCATTCTAAATTACTATAAATTATCAAATTAAATAATCTTAACAAATTGTGAATTATTATATTAATATATAAATAATGTAATATATCATAATTAAAGTCATTGAAAAATTATACTAGAATAGATTAGGATTTACGTTGCAACATATCAAAATTAAAGCATAAAATTTGAAGCAACGAGATATGTTTTATTAAAAATTTACACTCCAAAATAGTAAAGAGATTAAGTGTACTATATTTTATTATCAAATAAAGTACAAATAAGAATCAATCATAAAGTGCTTCAAAGCCTTTAATAATAAATATTTATGAAAAATATATAAATTATTTTTAACTAGATAAAGCTTATAGAGAAGAGTCTAGTAAACTGCGTTTCATCATCATTAGACTTCATTTAGAATTACTATAAATTATGGAAGAAAATAGATATAAATAATAAGAAAATTTTATTTAGATATCAGGTAAGTCAATATTAAAGCTAAAATATTATATAACAAAGAAAAGAAATCTTACTAAATTATAGTAATGTAAGGGTCACATGATATGATAATTTGTGTTTCATTTATTTTAACCAATTGAAACTATAAAATTTGAAGAATGGAGTCAACGTGTGTAGGAAATTTTTATTCCAAAGAAAATAAGGAGGTTGAGTGTGACATCCTCGTTTAGGAAATTAAGCATGAATGAAAATACCTCTAAAGTCTTCTAAAGATCTTGTCAAATGAAATAATTAAAAATATTGAAATAATTATTTAAATAATTGAGCTGCTTGAGATGAGTCTAGTGACATTTTGTTAATGTTGATCAAACTACATTTTCAAATGCTGCTAAATACCAAAGTAAATAAATATAAATAATAATATACTTTTATTTAAATATTAAATAAATATATATTAAAACTTGAGAGAGTTAAATTTAAAGAATGTAGATTACAAATCTAAGCAATTTGAATGTCACACGAAGTTTAATTTAGAGTCACACAGTAATATAACCAAAATAAAAGCTAAGAATGTTACATTCTTTGACACTAAAAGATTGAATATAGCTTCCTCAAAAGTGGAATCATGTACGAATTAAAATTCCTCTTCAATTGTGGGTAAACGTTACGAGATCTTATTGCAAATCATGTGAAGGAAAAAAAAACAAACGAGAGGTGAATTGTGAATTTAAATTTTTCTATTAAAAATATTACAAAAGAAATTTTAGAGCTTCAAAAATGTTTCTTTTATCAATGAAATTAAATTTCTAAATAATAAACTAAATGTTCAAAATATTTTTACATGGTTTGACTAAACCTTGTGCCTACAACCACCTTTGATGCATAATAGCACTTCTACTAAACACTCCCTTTTGTCGAAGCTAGTAGTGGTTAATCAAACAGAAATCGATGCTCAATTGAGGAAAAAGTTTGAAAAATTTTGGTTATTTCAAAAAATTTCAAAACTTTATAATTTTTGCTTACAGTGTCCCAAAACTATTAGTTCTTTAAACAAGAGTGGCATAACTAATGAGTGAAGAAGAGAATAAAATTGTTGTCAAATTACTTGAGTAGAGTGAAAGCCACCGGATCAATTTAAATGATAAATGGTCCAAATCTAACCTCAATGGAATAAGATCTCAAGCATTCGATTCGGAAGTCGAATGGACCGTAATGATGATGAGGTTACTAGTCAAAATGGAAGAGACAATCTTAGTCATTTGATGAAGCATTATGGATGAATGCTTAAGTATAGAAGACAATTCATAGCTGTGGTCACGATCTGGACATTTTTATCACAAAAACATATGATCGTTTGGTGTAGAAATCTCATGTTTGGCAAAGCTTATCTTTAGTCCCATATTGCAAAACTATTCAAGTTTTTTTTACATATAGTACATCCAATATGTATTATTATCTCGCTAATGAAGATGACTAAACCCTAATATTCTTGAGAAGTTATGACCCAAGTCACCATCATGTCCATAGAGGCCCAACATGACCTGATTTGCATAAATTAAATTATGAGTCTATCGTAATTAATTTTCTCTAAGCAGTTCAAATGTAATTTCCTAAATCGTTTCACCCAAAGACCATGATATTAAGCTTTATTAATCAATAATGAGTGTTGACCCATCTTAGTTTTATTGTGTTCTTAGCTTGTAGGTTCACAAACCCTGTGACCATCACAGGCCACTTAAGCTGGGCCCTTTAGGCTTTGTGATGAGGATTATTTGTATTTTTTTTTCCTTTTTATTAAAAAATTTTATTAAAAATATATTTGAATATTTTAAAAAAATTATACTCCATTAAAATAAAACTTTAAAAAAATTTATATATATGCATGATCGATGACAGTCTTATGTGCCATAATTTTGAAGAATGTAAAGGCTGAACATTTTAACCATTATGTTTTAGAAATTAACTTCTTTATGATTAGTCACTCCACAAAAACTTTTGTTCTTTGATCCAAAGTTAGTAGGTTGATACATCAAATTTCGTACATTCCTTACGCTACAATAGTCCTTGCTCCAACAAATTTAGATCACTAGACTACTACTTGAGATTTAAAGAAATATTATTAAGCTTAAGAAGCCATTAGTAAACACTTTGTCCTGGTTTTGTGATAATCATATAAAAGGATACAATCTCACCCTTGAGTATTACAATCCAATACTAATAGAAAATGTGGTTACCAAATATAAAAAATAAATATTTTAGGTTACCTTGTTCAGTAACTTACACTGCCCCTGAATCTTAGCATACTCTCTCCATGAATTCTAGCACTAAGTTCTCCCCATTTTTATCATCATTAGAAGTGGTTGATGAAACTTAAGCTTAACCTAAGTCTCCATTAAATACCTCGAAAGTTCATGGCTTTGTACAAATATCAGCTAATTTTTTAGAGAGAATGGAATAAATGACAAGTAAATTACTTTCTTTTATACATGCTCTCTAATAAAATAAATTCTTAATTCAAATTAATTTTTCTTGAGGTTTGATTACGAAGTATAGCTAAAGAAACTACATTTCAATTATCACAAAAATTTGAATCTGTGTAAATTAGAAGGTAGAATCCAAATGTTGTACAACATAGTTAAGCAACGTAGTTCTTTACAATAACATACTTAACCTCTTTTTTTGATATTGCAATATAATTTTATCTTCTATTAGCATAAGAAATTAGTAAACTGCCAATCAATTGGCACATACCAAAGGTATTTTTCTATTTCAATTGCTACTAGCAAAATTGATTTCTATGTAGGTTACTAAATCAAATAAAAAGTCACACCTAGGATACGATAAGCTTAGAGCATTAATTCCAATAAACACAATATACCTATAGTAAACACAATATCCAACCTACTCATAGTAAGAGTACTGATCAAATCATTCATCAATATAATTTTGTCTCAAAAAGTTTTCCAGCTTTGTCATTGTCTAGGATACCACTTTAGTCATCTTGTGCTTCATGTTCTCAAAACTAAATTTGTTTAGCAACTCCAACAACTAGTTTGTTTAAGAAATAAATTTTCCTTTAGTTGTTTCTCCTTAAAGTCCTAAGAAGAAGATTAACTCTTCCTTTACACTTAATTTCAAATTCTTTTTTCTCAAGTTGTTAAATTCCTTACACTTTTCTTTATTAGAGGCTCCAAAAATTATGTCATCCAAATAAACTTGACACTATTAACTAACCTTTTGATTAATTTTTAATAAATAAAGTATTGTCTACCATGTCTCTATGAAAGCATTTAATATAAGTAAAATGCAT